>JACBWW010000006.1:32295131-32336051 GCA_020086605.1 Lanius collurio
CCAAAGAGTTCTCTGCGGGTGCTCCATTGGAAATAGCCGAACCAGGCATTCATCCAGAACCTACTAGGATGGGCTCATAAGGATGTTACAGCAGTGTTGAAACAGTGTGCTACTGGAAACCACGGCTGATGGGCTGTGGGAGGTTCTGCGTACATGGACAAGGATGATGGAATGACTGGACAGGAATCAACTTGGAGATGCAGTGTCATAAAAATCAGCTGGCAGTTTATAGTGCAGGGTGTGAGATTGTGCATTCTGGGGGCAAAAGTTACACTTTCTGCTGAGAACACAATGTTTCACCAAATACAGGGGTATCTGTCTTTTGTTAGGATAAACAGGACTCAGTAGAAGAGGGGGGGATGATCAGCACAACCTAGAACAGGCCAGCTGACATAATCCTAGTAGAGCTAAAAAAAGTACTTACAAAGCATTGGAAAAAGAAAATCACCACTACATCTGTTATACTGTTTGGCCATACACAGTCAAGAGAGATGAATTAAAGCCTGCACACATATGGAGAAAAGCTGACTTTGTATAAGGAAACTGGAAAGCTCCTTTTTGTCTAGCAAACACCACAGACCTGCCTTGTTTCACCTACAAAGCCAAAGCTGAGCAGGAATAGGAATGGGTTAGATAATTATTTATTTTTCTACAGTATTGCCCCACTGGGATAAATAACAGGAAACAAAGTTACCTATTTAAATTAAAGAATAATGTTGACACAAGAATCAGACTCAAGGCAAGTTACCGTCTTGTTGTCCAATGAGATAATCATGATTTCAGAGCATTGCAGGAGAGAAGGGAACAAAACCAAGTTTAAGATGAAGCTATAAGAGAAAATATGTAATACGATTGTCTAGTGTGGAGCTGGACATGAGGATCCAGAACTCTCTCAACACTTTTTTTCCCTATGTTTCTAAAATTAGAAAGAGAAATAGGGAACTCAAAGAGAAGTAACAGCACAAATGAGAGAAGCATACCCACTTGTAAGGAAATGTCTCACTTGGAGATTGAAACAGTGAATGATCTCACCTCTTAAGAATATTTCTTCAGCAAGATTTCTGCTTTAAATAATATTGTCTTTTGACAATAACTAATGATTTTGGGCAGTATATTTTCTGTTGCCACATGGGGAGCAATTAAAGCACTTTTTGAGAAATATTTTCTATTGGGATATTTATTAGATACCAATGTAGACAAAGATGAACTGCAGCACATACTTCAATTACAGATGCTTAAGTATTAATCAAATGTTCATACTTTACATTATTTGTTTACAAGTTCTTGTTTCACAAAAACATCTGTAAACACAAAGAGGTATCTCAACTCTATTTTAGGGTGTTTTCTTCATCCTCTGTCTTGCACACCTTGAGTATTTGTCAGGGGAAGCACAGTACTCTCTGCAGTGAACTTAGACCTGACCAAACACTTGTTCTTTTTAATTGCTTCTCATGGGTGTCACAGAAAAGGTCCTTGGGGTGGGAATTGGAAATGCCGTTAAAGCCAGCTGGACCAGGCTGCTGGGCAAATTGCAGGAATACTGAGGAATGCATTTTTGAGTAATGAACGTCTGGGAGAATGAGCCCATTTACCCCTGAGGAGAAGCTGCCTTCTGCTACCCATCCACTTGTGCAGTGGATTATGGTGCCATGAAGATGGAACACATGGACATATACAGCCCACTGCTGAGACAAGAGATTAAAAATCGTAGGCTACTGCTCAGGTGCTGTGGCTGCTGAGATGGCTGACATAGGCCTAGACACAACTCCAGGGCACAATCTTAATGCTTAGCATTTATTTAGGACTTTCCTGATGCCACCTCTAAGTCTAGGAAGAAGTAATGGGTGATCCCAATCTGTGCAAGACAAACTTTCTCCAAGAGTGACTGGGATACAGATAAAATCCTGCCACAAGACAGTGAGTGCTGGCAGCCACAGTGCCCCTCTGGTCTTGGACAATTGTCATCTCCCCTGTCTCCCACAGCTGCTCCATTCCTCATCTCTGCCTGTGGCTCCACTGTTTCCTCCCAGCTTCCTCCCTCCTCCTCTCTCCTGGGATGTACCCTTCTGCAGGATACACAGCACTGGACGTGTTTCAAAGGGTTTTCAGAAAGGAGAATGAAGAAGGATCAGCTGGCTCCTGGGAAGGCAGTGTGTCAAAGCGAAAAGAGTCTGGGAGCTGCCAAAACAGAGGCAAGTATGGAGTTATATTAAAACAGTGCAAGTTGTTCATTTTTATCCAGTAAATAGGGCAGCAAATTTGGCAGAAGAAACTCACTTAAAAGCCTGTAAGTCAGCTCAGTGACCTGGCACTGTCAGATTAGTTTCCTTACGTGATGCATTGCTGAATGTAATGTGTCATCATAAATCTTGGTTGCTACAGCTGTTGAAGCCATAAAGTGAAGCAGAGTTATTAATACCCAGTAGTAGTAGCTGTCAGGCTCCATTCTGTAATTGAGCATCAGATCTGCAGTTGGAAAACTCTTCTTTTTTGTCTGACATGTGGAGTTAACTGCATGTCTGCAGATGCTGAGAGAGTGGAGACAGGTAGGAACATCCCACCCACACAGGGCTATGATGAAATCCTCTTGCAGAGTATCAAGAGTGAGCCTCTTTCTCTGTTGTTTCTCTAGCTGCCTCTGCAAGTCTTTGAGGTTTCCTGCTGGGAGATGAAGCAATTCTTCCTCCTGATACATGGGTAAAAGTAAACACAGGAATACAGACAGACAGAGTGTAGTTATGCAGGGAACAGCAGTCTTTCAAAAATCAGAAGGTAAATTTGCTGCTAGAAGCTCTGTGACTGCTGGAAAGTCCCTGCTCTAAGGGATGGGATGCTACCATGGAGGACTTCCCAGCTCCCACAGAGTTCTGAGCTTGGCAAAACACCCCTTCTCCAAGAGGCAAGGAATGGCACCAGTCCCCTACACCAGCAGGACCTGTACAAATTAAGTTCCTGATGCATTTAGACATGAGGAAGACACAGAAATCCAGAGCTACTGTCTCTCACATATGGCTTTTTTTGAAGATGTCTCCACCCATTAGCCCTTTCACTACTTTGCTGTGGGCCACCTCTGGCAACCCGGGCTGTGGTTGTGCAGACTCTTCTCACAAATCCTCTGATGTACAAGCCCCAAACCACCCAAAAGCCTGAAGGAGCAGAGCCACCCCACTGTGTGATGAAAGATGCAGGCTAAATTCTTCTAGGAGGGAAGAGGTTGTTATGCCTCTGCCCAGGCCCCGGTGCTTTTGCTTCCACAGCAGGAAACTGTTTTGCCAATCCAGTTGTGCTGTGAGGATCCAGAGTGGGCAGCCCAGATAAGCCTGGCATTTTCCTCTCCTGTAGGAAGCAGCAGGGCAGACACACGCAGAGATGGAATGCACTTGCTGGAGCAAGTGGGCAGCAGCCCATCATCTGACTTGCTTTTTCTTTGCACCTGAGCTCACCCCAACTGCTTAATTAGTCACACGGTTTCCTGGAACTTAGGGGAGAACATCACAATTTTCGGTGGTAGAGGAGAAGATGGTGGGGGGAGGCGGAGGTGTGGGGAGAACAAGGGTTTGCAAATCAGTCTGAAAAAATATTTACTCTAATTTGGGAGTCATGAGCAAATTCAGGACACATTGCCTCAGGCTGCAGGTGGCAAACACAGCAAAGGGGGGGAGGTGTGCAGAGAAACAGAGGTTTAGGGAGTGCAGTTTTTCGACATGTGAAGCCATTAGGCACCAAGTTGTCTGTGGGCCCTGCCCCAAGGACTTTGTACTTAACCCCACTACAGCTTTTCATTTTGAAATCACATCTTTTTCATATTCCCTCCTTATCCACGGCTCTAGGAAGCAGCATGGAGGACTGTAGTAGCTACATCATATCTAGACCAACCTCTTGGGATTCTGCATCAAGCCCTGCCTGGTTTTGGTTGCAGACAGTACTGTTTGCCCCTGCATATTCACAGATTTGAAGGTTAACAGAGATTATTAATCACCCCTTAGTACTCACATAATACCTGGATAATATAACCCTGCTGTAAAATTCATAGCCCCTTCAGTAACTTGCAGTTGTCTGCAGACTTTTCTCAGGTCACTCAAGAAATGAATAATCTGGTTTTTCCCCATGGTAGCTTGCTATAATTGTTATCTGCTTTCACAAGTAAAGGTCCATACACAGTTTTATCTGGTTTTAATTCCCACCTGTCTTTCTTTTCAGTATGCTTTTTCCCCCCTGCTGTTATGGAAAGTTATCTGAATTTTTTAATGCTTTTTCAGTTAACCTTTCATTTTTTGCTGCTGGCAATGGCAACTGGCAAAGGACATTTCACACAGTTATGTAGCTTAAAAAAATCTAAATGAGACCTGTCAGAGACTCCCCATACTCAGATACACAGTCACACCCTTTGGGTCACGTTTATGTGATTTAGAACTGATCCCTCCAAAGAGGGGATCTGCCTTTCCCTGGAGCAGCTTGCCAGCTGGACTGCTGCACAATCGCACAATCACACAGGCACTAGGGCAAGCATGGGAGGTGAGGCAGGATGGCAGCAAACTTTAAGCAGTGGTCTTGCACCCTCGGAAACCTTGGGGCCCATCTCAGCTACAAACAGCTGTCTCAGTCTGCTCAGAGGGCCACCAGTAGCACATGGAAACTCCACAGCTCCAGAAGCCGCTGTCCCACAGCCTATTTCCCAGCAGGACTGGAAACTGGTGCATGCTGTCTGCTGGCACTGCTGAGGAAGTGTCTCGTGGGTAGCATCCTCCGCAGCATCTCTGTGGTGGCCCATCCCTCCTGCAGCACGACAGCTGCTCCACAGCACCCCAGCTCCACCGCCTCTCCTGCAGGAAAGGGATAACAATCTCCCTTCGCACCCAGTTTCAGTCTCACCTTATCAGGTCTGAGGTGGCTGCCAGTCTCACCTCCTCCGTGGCTAGTCAGCATCCTGCAAGGATCCCAGAGGCCCTTACAGATGTTTCTGCAACTGTTTTGCCTACAGCTGTATCACACGGAGCTGCGCTAGAACAATCCTCCCAGCGATGGTAGTTAGGGCCTTCAGGCTCTTCTATCCCACATAGTGGAGACAGGGTAAGGTTCTGTATCCCAGCCATGGAGAGAGCTTTAGCACAGGTCTTTATAATGAAATCTGGCATTTTGCCACTATATAAAAAAGTGTGAGGGAGGGGGCAGTAGGATGGATCCAAGCTCCTCTCACTGCCAACCATTCGGGCACAGGAGAAACTGATGCACAGGAAGTTCCTCCTGAATATGAGGAAGAACTTTACTGTGAGGGTGACCATGCACTGGAACAAGTTGTCTGGAGAGGTTGTGGAGTGAAGACTGAAAACAGCTAGAAAACAAACTTTCTAACACAATTTAAAGTATTAGAAATCAGGGATTCTTTATTATGAACGTGCTGGACACCCAGAAGATATCTTTGCTAATTTAGGTGTGTCGTGAGATCTTACAACAGGGTAAAATTCCATCATGACCATACATATTCATTGCAGTGTACTTCTTAGCTAATACAGAAACATCACTTTTTCTAGAACTAATTGGCATGCATCCATCTCCTGCTGGAAGTCCTTTATGGTTCTAGAGGGTCATCTAAAGTGGTCTCTGGTGGTCACACCCACTGGGTGCCCCTGAGAGGAAAGCTAATGTCTTTACAAACAATTCGATGGGTAAAGGTGTGGGTGTTAATGTCTTTGAAATTTGCCTTATTGTCGCTACTAACTTTGGGCAGCAGGTTTGTTGCAGAGCCCACACAGCTCGGCTCCTGAAACAGACACGGGTCTGCACAAGCCTGAGTTTCTGAGCTTTGGGGTAAAACAGTAGGTTCAAGGCGGGGATGTGTGGTAGGCGGTTCGGGAAGGCTGTACCTTCCTGGTACCGCAGGCAATGGGGAAAGGAAGAGAGCAACATGCGGACGGGAGTTTGGGATAAAAGGAGGCTGCGCCCTCTGAAACTGCGAGAGGGAAGATTTTGTGGAGTGGACTCTCTCTCTATTTGAATAAAGTTGCAGGATTCCTCTGTCTCCTTTTAGGACATAAACCTCTGGCGTTCGTGGATTTTCCTGACACCCTCAATGTTGCAGATGACCTTGGCTTGAGCTTCTCTGAGAGCACACACTGTTCCTTCTTGTTATTTGGCTTTGCCACAAACCCCACTATATTCCTCATTATCTGTTCATCCACTGGTTCCAGCTACGTTTAGCATCCTGTATGTCTACTTTTATACTCTTTTATCTATTTTGCTAGTTAGTATTTAAACTCTATTTAGCAGCTTCAAGGGGAACTGAAAATTTCTATTCTCTTTATTGTCTGTCAGGAGTCTCCCTCACTGGAGATACTCCAGAACTGTCTGGACACAATCCTGTACCATGTGCTCTCGGAAAGACCCTGCTTGAGCAGGGCGTTTGGACCCGATGACCCACTGTGGTCCCTTCCAACCTGACCCATCCTCTGATACATAATTTGTTTTCTGAGCATTTGTAAGAAGACAGAAGGGTGGGAAAAAAAAAAAAAAAAAAAAAAAAAAGTGGACGCAGGGAGGAGAGAACGGCACCGGTAGGCAGAGCTGCGTGACGATTACTACGGAACTTATTCCTCCCGCACCGGCAAGGGAAACGGAAAGCCGGGGGCGGTGCTTCCCGCCTGCCTCCCGTAGCCATGGCGGCTGCCGGCGGGATGGTGCCGGTGCTGCCGGGGCTCTACGTGGGCGGTGCGGAGTCGTGCTCGTCCCCGGAGGCGCTGGCGGCGGCGGGGGTGGTGGCAGTGCTGACGGTGGACGCGGAGGAGCCGCCGGCCGTGCCGGGAGTGCGGGCCATGCACGTCCGGGCGCGGGACGAGCCCGGCGCGGACCTGCTGAGCCGCCTGGACGAATGCGCCGCGTTCCTGGGCACGGCCCGGGCGGGCGGCGGCGCCGCGCTCGTCTGCTGGTGAGCGCCGGGGCTGCGACGGGGCCGAGCGCTGCCCGCGGCGGCGCTGCTGCGGCTGACGGGCCGGCCTTGCCTTGCAGCCACGCCGGGGTGAGCCGCAGCGTGGCCGTGGCCGCCGCCTTCCTGATGAAGACGCAGGGGCTCGGCTGTGAGGAGGCGCTCGCCGCCGTCAGGGCCGCCAAGCCGGACGCACAGTGAGTGCCCCGCCCGCGCCCCCCGCGCCCGCCCGGCGCCCCCCTCACGCTGCGCTCCTCTCGCCCCCGCCGCAGGGTGAACCCGGGCTTCCAGGGGCAGCTGAAGCTCTACGAGGCGATGGGCTGTGCCGTGGACACCGGCAGCGTTCTCTACAAGCGGTACCGGCTGGAGATGCTCAGCGAGAGGTTCTCCGGTGAGTGGGAGCGTCGCGGATGCGCGGAGCGAAGCGCGGGGCTGTCTCCCAAGGGGGGAACAGGCTGCCCTGGAATGAACGCAGAAGGCCCTGTCAGAGGAGGTTGGCTTCGAGTGTTGCCCTCAAAGCAGCCGAGCCTGGACTTGGCCAGGGCAAACATTCACATTATACTGGCCCTAGAGAATCCCAGCTCATCACTGGCAGAAAAATTGTGCCTTTGAGAGATGCCTGGGAAATAAGATCTGCAAGGAGCTGCACTCTTTAGCATAGTGTAAAAAAGCTAAAGGTCAATTTGATACTTTTCATGATTTTTATGTCCCCGGGAAAGCAAACAACATTCTCAGAAAATATGTCAATGTGATGAAAAAAGTAACATGTAAAACTTGAGATGAAGTTGAAATTCAGGTAATGAAGTAAACTTTCATACTTCGATTTGCAAAACATATGTGTGCATATGTTTAATTTTATAATAAAATAATAATCTGTAGCTTTTCTTGCAAGATTTCAGCGTTGCATACTCAGCATGACAGTGCTGTCGCCCTTTATGTGTCATTGTCCTTAGCAGTTCCCACTTGGAAGCTGGCTTTCTGTATTGTGGGCACTAAAGCATTGGCACAACTGCTTGGAAACCTCCTCTGCCTTTACTTTCTGTTGGAGTAACAACATAAAGCAAAATACTGTTATTTTACCATGGTTAAGGCCATAGTCTAAATCCCAGGATTAAGTAAATCCCAGTCTTAGGCATAGCTGGATGAGGCTCTTTAATTCTTAGCTTAATCTATTGGAATTGGTGAGGTTACAAATGAAAGGGAAGAAGGTGGCTCCTGCAGGCCGTGACTGGGGAAGAGGCGCAGTCCTGTCTTGTTCCCAGGAATGCCGCATGGCTGAGCTGATCTGATTCACAGCGTGGTCCTGACTCCTCTGCAGAGCCTCAAGACTTGCCCCAAGAAGTCTTTGCAGTTGATCCTACCACCATATGTCAAACTTCGAACACAGAGGTTCTCTACAGGTGCAGGAAATGCAGGTACTTTATATATTTAAAAAATGTATTTTTATATATTTATAAAATACTTTATATTTCTCCTTAAAACATCATTGTGAAATCAAATCAAGAGAAAAATATTCTGGGTAAATCAATGGGCATGTCATTGTTGTCAGGTCAGGGATGAGCTGTTGCCTAAGTTTCCATACTGTCTTTGTAAAAAAAAAAAAAATCAAATAAAAGTACAAAATACAAAACTTTTTGTTCCCTGGAGTGGTGCTTGTGAACCTTCTAGGCTAATCAAAAAATGTAGCACTTGTACTCCTGTTTAATTATTCAGAGTCAAGAGGCCCATATCCCTGTTTTCTACTCTCTATAGATTTGCCCACTTAAAAAAGCATTTGTTTTACTTCTTTTTCCCCTGTGTCCTGGAGGGCAGACGCGCTCTGTTCCGTAGCTCCAGCATTTTGTCCCACACGGAAGGAATCGGACCAACAGCCTTTGCCCACAAGAGGATAACAGACTCAGCACGGCTTTCTGGGAATGGCCAGGAAAAGTGCACCTCGTACTTCATTGAGCCTGTGCAGTGGATGGAGCCAGCCTTGCTCGGAGTAATGGAAGGACAGGTGAAGTGGAGCATGTGCTTTATTCTTTGGATTTTTGTGTTATTGTTTTGCAAAGGCAGAAAAAACTCTGTCTTTTCTCTGAAAGGAAAACCCCCACACAAGGTGTTAGGCCTCCCAACCTCTCTGGCTTGAATTTTGCAGCTTATGGGCACATTCTTAAATGTAAAATATTCTTTCACAAGGAAATGAGCTGGTGCTCTGCTGGAGCTGACACCACCAGACAGGATGTTGAACATGGTTTATCTGATGTTTGGTTTTATTATGAGAAAGGTTTGTGGGACTTCAAAAGCCTGTTGTGATCTCAGGCTGACCAAGTCTTTCTGGACCCTGGTAAAACTGTCCTGGAATCGCACTAGGTCCCATCAGCTGCATTCCCACACCCCAGGGCTAAACAGCCCTCCCAGTTCAGCTTTTTAGCTTGTTTTTAACTAGATCCACATGAACACACGTCTTAGACTGAGCACTGCATTTTTCTTGCAGCTTCTGTGTCCCAAATGCACATCAAAGCTGGGCTCGTTCAGCTGGAGGGGGGACCAGTGTTCCTGTGGCCGTTGGGTGACACCAGCCTTCCAGATCCACAAAAGCCGAGTGGACGAAGTGAGGACACTGCCAGTTCCTAACTTCCAAACTGCTAAAACCTGAACTCATCGCTTCTCTTGATGGATTTCTCAATATCCACTGAGAACTACTGACTAGTCCATGGTTGCCAGCAATGAGCTTGTGACTTCCACCCCTTTGTGAGGTGGCGGAATTACTTGAACACCTTCAGCTTGTGGTATCACTAATATTGTCTATAAAATATCAGAACACTTCCTTCAAAGAGGTGGTAGAGTCATCAAATCTACAAAATGGGCCAAATGTGATGGGTTTTGTGTATTCTTAATTTATCTGTTGCTGTTTATTGAAGGTCTCAACTCCTTATTCAAAAGGAGGTGCTGTGGCCAGCAGTGCTGCTCAGTTTCTGACCCAAAGTGCCAAGTGCTCGAAAATGGTACAATAACAGTTGTTGCATTAGCATGCATGGCAGCAAAAGGCAAACTTACAGTTACACTTTTATTGTATTAAAAGTAATCCTAAGAATACCTGCCCTAAGAGTATTTACTTCATTGTAACTCACTCATGTAATCTGTGAAGAGATTGTGCAAGCTGTGCTGGAATAGGAGAACTGAAGTAAAGAATCCATGCCAAATTACTGCTTACAGTTTTAAAGAAATCCTTAAACTGAAGAAGTAATTTTTTAAAAGCAAGCTGTGAGCTTTTGTGATGGGCTGTATACACCACCGTGGCAGAGGTTTGGTTTGACATAACAGGACAGATAAAACCTAATTTAAATCAATTTTATTTTCATTGACTTGAACAATTTTTTTAAATTTATTTTTTTACACAATTTCCAGCAACATACATTATGAAATATACAAGATAAAGAAGGTGGTGGGGTTCTGCCCATCTTGTAATTCCTCCCACAGCTGTAGAAGGAAGACTTGCAGGACACAGTGAACATCAGAATCTCAACACTGAAAACAGACACAAAACAAAAAGGACAAAAATATATATGAAACTTTGAACTGGTCACACTTCAGGGCCAGGTACAGCACAATAAATATTAGAACTGCATTATCTTAGACATCTTCTGTAAAGTTATAACATCCTCTATTTAAAGAGATAAGAACATCTGGTTTCTAGCATGAAATGCTACATTGTACAGTGGTGAAGGGTACGAATGATGAGCCCAGCAAGGGCTTGGATGGTGACTACTCATTCACACATGCTCGTTGATAAAATAAGCAGCATACACCAAAAGTTTAGTGAGCTGTAAACTTAAGCGTTCACTACCAGAATATCAGCTGGAGGAGCAGTTTCTTTTCTGGAGAACAAAAAATAGTCAATCCCTTTAAGTTTCAGCTGGGCTCTCCCCTGACAAACAGTGGGTTGATACCATAATGGAAGTGGCAGCATTTGGTCCGTAGCACAAGATCCCTTTGCATCACTACTGTTCAAAGCTGGCGCCGGTGGAAATACTTCAGTGCAGAATTAATGCTCACATAGGCACGGTGTCACCAACAACAGGTGCTGTCTCAGGACTAACAAAGCAGTAGATGGCAGCTGGAACCCAGCTGGGCACAGGATAGCACCTGACACAATCAAGAGGGAGAGACTGGAGAGAATGCCAGCATCTCTCTCTCTTGCACTCTGGAGCAATGGGATGAGTGCTGGGCTTGGGGAGTTTGACAGAAAGGCTGCGCTCTGCTCATTCCTCATCTCAGTCTAGTTTTGCCAATAATAAAAACCCAAGAGACAGCAGTTTCAGCTGCTTGACAGAGTACTTCCAGAGCACAAAGGGGAAGACCAGAGCCACTGGTTTCTCTTGCATTGTAATCAACAAGGCAGGAGTAAATACATTTTGTACTCATCAACCTTCCTCCATTCATCCCCTGCCCCCAGATGAGCATCATACATTCCTCTTACATGAGAACTGGGGACCTTCTGTGCCACCACCCAACAGGCCATGTGAGCACAGGTGGAGGAAGAAGGCTAAGCATGTGCTTTCCTTTCCTTGGCATAACCTGGGCATTGCACTGGGAGCAACTGCACTGGCAGAGCACCACCAAGGAAGGACCACACTGAGGTCAGCACATGTGGCATCACTGTACCTTGCCAACCATGCCCTGCAGTACATGGCAGCAGTCACAAGCTTCACAAAGTAAAGCAGCTGAGTGTCAGGAAATTTTATGGGATGAATGGGAGCCAAGAAGGTAAAATTCTTCTGGAAGCTGAGCACCTATAGCTTTCATTTTAACTGATGCCGAGTCCAACAGTCTTATCTGTATTAAGTAGGAAGATAAAACTGTATTTCTCCAGTGTACAAAATTATAGCAGTCACTTTTACGTGCTCATCTCCTAGTTCGTCCCTTCTTGGAGAGGACCAGAACTACCACATTTCAATACCAAAAGACTCAGCTGAGAGACTCAGAAATGACAGTAGTGAAGAATTTTTGGTTGTATCAACATGTCACCAGAATATGGTCAAAAATTCTGTTTGAGAACAGGGAGTTCTATAGTCACTTAGCAAAGTGCCAGGTGTAAATGCCCTTACCACTGTCAGCTCGCAATGTACCGCATGACTGCATGAAGACCTGCACCGCCTCTGCCAGTGCAGCTCAACTGGTTACAGCCCAAGGTGAAAGACTAGTTACCAGGAGATCTGGGAGAGGAAAGGTGAAATTTTTCCCACCCTAGAAGTGTACAACAGCATTTCCTCACTCAGCCAGGCTCATTCACACATCACTCACCACTTCAGACACACAAAGCAATGCCAAATACAAACTAAGAGGAATGTTTTTGGTGAAGACACTCTCTGAGTATGAACAGGGGAAACATAGGGTTATTTATCAACTCAAGTACTGTAAGGTAGGGAAGCAGAGGAGCTGAGATGAGGAACTGAGAGGACAAACTGGAGTGGTCACAGAGGTCGAGTCTAATCTTCCAGACTGCGAAATGCATTCTGCATATCCTCAAACAGCTGAGCATAGTCCGCCTTGATTTTTGTTTCACCATCTTTGACAGGGTCCTGAAAGAATACAGCACATAAACAAATCCATCAGGAAAAGCCTTGGGTAAAGTCAGCCCTGGTTTGCAACTGCTGTAACCTCTTGACCTCAGGATTAAGACTTGCTAACTGCAGAGCAGGCATTGTAGCTCTGTCTTTGCATCCTGTCTCACCAACAGCCACAGGGTTTAAATCTCATTCTCTTCCCACATTAGTGACCCAGGCAGAATGGGTACTGGACAGAGAATTTTTTTCAAGAGCAGTGGTTACTGCACTGAAAAGCAACTGATTTGGAAAGCAATCAACAATACTGAAGTTCTTGGTTATTGGTGTGTGATTCAAGAGCTGCACTGATTAATACCAGCTCCTATCCTCACACCAAATGCAGTGCATCCCCAGTAAGTGGAAGAGTTACTCTGCCATTACTCAGAGCTTTAGTTCAAATTAAAATATATTGTGTAATCATAAAAAGCTCAAAAATATCTTTGTACAGCTTCATTTTCTGAGAATAATTTTCATGAAAGACAAAGACAAAAAATGTAACTATCAGCTTTTCTCTGAGGCTGCAAGGTTTTCTCTGCAAGAAGCATTAACTGTCAGGCTGTGAAATCTGTTCAGTGTCTTCACCATTCTCCTCTGACTGCTAAGATCCTCTGGGTCAGTGCCACCCTTGGGAAACATAGAGGCCTTACATGTGTGGATGCACTACTTCTTACATTGTCTCTCCAAAGTCCCCAGACCACAGGATGCAGGACACCTCAATCCTCAGACCTGTCAGACCTGTTACCTGGGGAATATAATTTTCCTTTCATAACTATTGGAGGTCCAGCTCCACATAACATATTCACTCTCTGGATTCTCTGGATTTTTCAGCCATGCTGTCCACTGCTCTGCTGTACTGCAGGTGCCTGCTGGTGGGCCAGGGTTTGTAGCGAGTGTTTTAATTACCCTATCTCTACATAACCAGCTCTCAAAGAAGCTCATGTCCCCAGGTATATCTTGTTATGTTCTTCATGCTTTGAGAATATATACCAGGAACCCACTTACCGCAGAAACAAGCCAGTACTCTGCAGGAACACAATACACTGGCATGGCAGAACACTTAATGCTAAACTTATTTAATCCAATGGTACTTGTTCTCCAAAGGTTTGCAGTATTGACTTATATGAGTTTTAACAGAGAAAGCATTATATTTCAAAAAGGATACCAGCCAGTATCACAGTATCACACTGTCCTACCAGTAACTGCTACACCAGCATGCTCTGGATGAGTTTTAGTAAAGCTGTACCCTAAAATGACGGCTACTGAAGTTAACCAGAGCAGGTGCTCCAATCCACTTGTTTTGTCTTAAGCCCATGTTGAAATTACTCCTCCCTTCCTCTCCTCACTTCTAGCAGTCTCTTTTATATGACGGATATAAGCAGCCTGAAGTTTAAATCCAGGAAAAAATGAATGATAGAAATGTTAATCAAGCTATTTTAAACACAAGTTAAGGAAAGAAATGCTCCTGCAATAATATGTGATGTGTCCCATGTCTGGCTTCAGGCTGCTTCTCTCTGATAATAGTCTCCTTAGAATATTTTATAATATTTTTACATAATTTCATCACAAAACCCCCAAAGCAAACAGCAAAAAGGTGCATGTACTGTTACCATGACTATGAGCAAAAGAAACTACTGAAGGTGGGGTTGCCAAGGCTGTGCAGTCAGCATCACCAGACTAGATTTCTGCACTGACCATTCTGGAGCTCACAAACCAATTCTTTACTGTTTTCAAAATGATGGCAAAGAGTCTCTGTCCACAGACCTTTGGTCGACACCATTGAGTCAGTCTTTCAGAGGCACTGGAAGCTCTCAGTAAGCAGGACAACCCACTTCCTTACAAACATACCTTGAACTTCATAGAGGTAAGTCTGTAGAGGATTTCGCTCATGTTCTCTCGGATGATGGACCACGTGATTTTATTGTCACTCTGAGCTGTGGTTTCTACAGCACGGCGTGCCATGTCATAAAATGCAATCATGTTGGAAAGCATTCCCACTGTTTTATAGAAAGGGCAGAACCTGATGGAATAGAAGAGGACCCGTCAGGCATCTTAGAACAATTAACAGGATTCTCCCCTGACAGAAGGAGTGCCAGCCTGCTTTACTCCAGGGATTTTAATATATACTGCCCAAGGAGAGGGGCTGCCTCCAGTAGGTCCCACATTTTTAAACAGGCAAATTGTAGGCCAAGACAATCATCCTGAAGCTGATTGAAGCCAAGCTTTCTGAAGCAATATCCAAACATTCAGGCAAAACAGAAGAGAACAGGAACCACTGCACTACAAGTCTCACATTTCAATCTGTGCCAATGCTAACAAGTAAAGGAAAACAATGAGCAGCCAACAGAATTCCTCCTTCCTGTTTTGTTCATCAAGGGAGCAGGCTTCCTCCTAACAGCCTGGGATGACAGCTCTGCAAGTTTCTTTGCTCACAGGAAAGGGAGTTTCTCTATGACAAAAGCACTTCATACACAGTTTCATTTTTAATGGGTAGGTGAGTGCCATAAAAGATACCTCATTATTATTTATGTGCTACTTCCTGTGCTTCCTGTAGCAGACCTGCCCCAGTAACCCGATCAAAGGCACACACTGTTACAAAATGATGGATGTCTACATTTTCAGTGATCAAGTACTCAAAACTTCCTGATCTACCAGGGCTGGGGGTGAGATAAAGTACAAAAAGGCCCCTTGTCAGGCTGTTAAAACACAAGGATAGCATGGAAAGAAGAAAAGCAGAGTTCACTAGGGAGAAAGAGAGAGTAGGGGTTTTTTGATGGATCAAACTTACTCAAAAGTTATGCAATAGTAACTGAAAGCAGATTCTTGCAGTCCCCTGTGTATTGATGGAATAAACAGGAAGACTTTGGATGTTGTCTAGGAAAATAAAGCAGTCTTGTCCTCCTCCTCAGATATGCTACTGCAGAAACATTGGCTAACAGAACAACAGAGGAGGGTTCTGCTTTCAGGAAGTGTCTGCATGTCTTGGGTAAGACAATGTGAATACACTGTTCAAAGGGCTACCTAAACACAGTTCTTCCATTTCTTTATGGACAGTAACATTAACTTCTGCACTGGTCAGGTTCCATGCAAAATAACTGTATCAACCCAGACTGCACAGGACTAAGAGGGCAGAGTGGCCAGTCAGGTCTCACCTGTCATAAGGTGTGTAACCATTCTGCTGCAAGAAGTCATCTTTTATCAGCTTGGCAACTTCCAAGGTAATTTTATCTGTTTCTGCCAAGGAAGCCTAGAAAAGTAAGGTAAACAGTTAGTTTAGTACTCAAGTCCATGAGGACACAGTATGTCCTGGCCAAGAACAGCTATCTTTCTTCCCACCCTCATATGACAGCATCAAGCAGAACTCTGTCCCTGCTATTTACAGCCAATTTAACTGATTGCCAGATTAAGGTGGGCCAAACAGTCAGTAAGTCTGCTTTAGGTCTATCTGATGATAAACAGTGGGAAGAAAATTCCCTTTAAAATGATGGAAAAGCCCCCAGACACTGAAAATGCACATGGCTTTGCTGTGAGGTACATTGAAACATTACCTTCCTACATAAAGCAAATTCATTTTTACCTTCCTCAATACTTATGGAAGAAAGACTAAATCTCAGCACACTAGATCAAGAAGGAAGCTAAAGGAAGTAGCAGCCTGCACTGTTACCAATGGCCTTTTCCTGCCTGGGGCTGAAGAAAAGAAAAGGAGTTGATGACAATGCCTGTCATATTCCACAGGACAGCCACAACCCTGCTGCTCTCAGCACCACAGGTCGCTCTTCATCATCATTTTGCTAAAGGGGCCCAATTCAGCTTTAAGTATCCCAGCTTGCTTTCTAGACTGGAAGTTTGGACCTTCTTTCATGAAGAGACTAATAGAATTCAGAGCTAGAAAGAAAAAAATACACTAACTGTACTTCCATGATTTCTACTTTCTAAAGGTTTGTTGCCAAGCCCAGACAGAAAGAAACTGTCAAAGACAACATCTCAGAAAAAAATCACCAATTCTAGTAATTCTATCATGAAAATAATGCCTAGTCACAAGCACTGGCTTATCAATATCCCTTCCACACCAAGGAACCAACCCTACCCTGCTATGTAAACCAGTCTTTTAGAACATGGGTTTGTAAACAGAGGAGTATAGAAGGTCCTATGACCCATTTCCTTTTCTTCAAAGACATATCAAGAGAAGAGAGCTCTACTAGGCAAGATCTGATGAAAGGTCTCATCTTAGTTGGACTAGAACGTCAATGAAGAGCTAGAGCACCGTGAGCAAACTTCCTTCAAGCAACTGTACTTAATACACATTACTACACACTACTACCAATCTGTATGTCCTAATAGCTCATCTGAACATCATACAATTAAATTACTGTCAAGTACGTGCCAGGAACCTGCCAATTATCATATTTACAGTGCTAGGCTGAAACAGTTTTCACTAGGTCCTTTCTGGGAGCTTTCAATGGAAATTTTCCTGTCCAAGTTTAGCTCCATCTTCAAAACACTGTAGTGAAAAAAGGAAATTAAAGAATGCTGAAAAATGGAGCCATATGTCACAGTTTTCCAAAGAAAAAACAGGTAATCATAAGTTTTTTAAAAAAGCGGACTTTGCTTTGTTTCTACAGGCCAACTTGTAAATGCCAACACCTCTGTCCTGCAGCTGGCAACATGGTTTCTAATAAACTGTAACCATTCAAATGGCTTCAATAGTAAAGATCAGTTTGCATAATTTCTCTACAAAGACTGCTTCCAATGCAATACTACTTTAAGTTGCAGCAGAGGGCATTTCAGCAATACTAGAACACCGAAGTGAAGTTTAAAGCAAGCAGTAGATGCCCCACAATCTAATTCACATGAGAAAAGTAGCATCAAGCCAAGGTTTAGCAAATCTGAAAAACTATGTGTCATTAGAAGTCAAACAACATGTAAGAAAATTGGAATAAAACACATTGTGAGGTGAGAGTCTGACATCTCCCAGGGATCTTTTGTGTGCAATGAAGTATCCATCGGGTCTGCTCTAAGACATGATCAGAAGCCTGCACTAACCATAAGGAAATGGAGGATGGCTCAATGACACCACATCTGGTTACTCACCTTCCCCACAAGCTGCACAATCTCTGCGAGGTCCTCTTCCTCCTGTAGGATCTCTTTGGCCTTTGTCCTCAGAGGGACAAATTCTGTGAAATGCTTGTCATAGTACTCGTCCAGGGCTCGCGTGTATTTGCTGTAGCTGATCAGCCAGTTCACAGATGGGAAGTGCTTGCGTTGTGCCAGCTTCTTATCCAGGCCCCAGAAAACCTGCCAGAAGCCAGAAAGGTCAACCAGCTGTCCAAATTAAAAGTGAACTAAAATAATTGAAGGCAATAAAAAGAAAAAAATAGAGAGCAAGTTGAGCAAGTTGGAGCTAATGCAGCATGGCAAAGGCTTCACAAATAGAAGCCTGGGAGCCTGTTAACTGTAGCAGTGACATTCAAATAACACTTCTCAAAAATGATACAACTTTTAAGCTGAGTTCAGATTTATTCAGCTTGAGACTGCTCCTGAGGGAGCAGTCAGCCATAGCAATGTCAATATTGGAGTCTAAGTAAAGTGGACACAGAATAGATGTAACTGCTTTTCCCAAAACTGCAAACAGTTGCAAGACATTCTTCTCCCAGTCAGCTTCTCTGAGGATTTTTTTGTGGTTTCAATGCACCTATATTAAGAGTGGTTTGCTTTCCATCTCAGCTGAGAACAGATACATTTGAAGTGAAGCTCAATGGGCAGCACTTAGGAAGCACACAGATATCCCTGAGCAGGCAGTGTTGGGAGGAATTGCCACCTTCTCCCCCTCTTCCAAAGGGATCTCAAACACATCAGTTTGAGACCATCTCACAAGGTCACCTTTTATACTGCTAGAACACTTTCCAAAACACCTTACAAAGCTGCCTGTATCAAATCAAAGCTCTCTCACTCTAGCCACTGGCACAAATGTGCTGAAGCCCAACCATCTGGAGTCTAACAAAGTGGACAGAAGAGCTGCAATGTTGTGGGACATACCTGAACAATGCCCAGGGTAGCAGATGTGACAGGATCAGAGAAGTCACCACCTGGGGGAGAGACACTGAGCAGGAAGAGACAGGGAAAACTTATCAGAGTTGCTTTCACAGTTCAAACTAAGTACTGAACATATGACTGCACAGCTCAGTGACCCGAGAAACCAGAAAAGTCAATGTGATTTCAAGTAAATAACAGATTGCAATATGTTTGCAGAAAGTGCTTGATGCATACCCACACAGGGGTTATATCAAACATACCATGAAATAGTTACATCAGTGACTGACTGACAGTATTAAGGTGTAATTTCAGTCACATTAGCTCCAGGCAGCAACTCCAGCTTGGGTCATCAAACCTATCTCAACTGAACAGATTCAGCAAGAGTGCTGATAGAACATCATGAAAACACAGTGCTGTGATTTTATAGGAGACAATATCCCAATATGCAATTATTTTTGATATTCACCTATACAGTAGCTACTTCATTTGTGCTTGAAAATCCAATACATGCCTTAAAAAAAACCAAAACAAACTTCCAATCTCAAAAGCAGAAAGCCCTTAGGTATGCATGTTTTGAACAGCAGAAGTAAGCAGAACAAAAAATGAACTCTGGGTTTTCTTGCAGGTGTCAGAGGCTCTCCTGAAAACATGGAGAATCCACTTTACTCAGGGTATGATACACGAAGTGGTATCACCTAGCAGAATGCCTGCAGACAATACAGTTTTCATGGCACATCACAGCCTGAGATATGCGGCTCCATGGAATTCTACTCTATTTGAGCATGAGAGTCATGATTCATTTTTCCCCCAAGTGCACACACTGCTGCTCTAACTGCCCCTACTTTCCTGCTCTGAGCATGCTTTGACATACTTTTCAGAGAGAGCTCTAATGACACTCTTCCCTGAGCCACTTGATCCAATTGCTGCAAGTGCCTGTGATTCCACACCCCACAGAGCTACCTGTCCACATTCATTCCTTCTGCCCCCACACACAATTTAGCAGCACTTCTGGGTGAACAGAGACTAAGTATCTACCTACTCATTCCCATATTTTTACATTCTGCAGCTGCATAGAGCAACAAGACCTTTTTATCTGAAAAATAGGTGCCGTGAAACACAAAAAGAGAGAGGAAGAACTGCAGTCAGTGCAGAGGCAGAGCAATGAAACACTCACGCTCCAACAATGCTGACGCTGCCTTCCCTCTCAGGATTTCCCAGACACTTCACTCTCCCAGCTCGTTCATAGAAAGAGGCCAGACGGGCACCGAGGTAGGCTGGATATCCACTGTCTGCAAACACCAACACAGAGATTCAGTCAAAGGCCCCAAGTTGAGGGGCTGCATTTACAAGCCTAGACTGAGGAAAGACTACTCACCAGCTGGCATTTCAGCCAGTCGCCCTGAGATTTCCCTGAGGGCCTCAGCCCATCGGGAAGTAGAGTCTGCCATCATACTGACATGGTAGCCCATATCCCGGAAATACTCGGACAGGGTGATTCCTGTAACAAAGACAACAACGTGCTGCAGTTCAGAAAGGATTCCTATGCTTATATGTTGTCAGAAAGATGCTAAGAAACCAAATTATTTGAGTTTACATTTTGATGGAAACAGACAATGGAAGTTCCTCTTTCTTCCCACTTTATGTCCCTGTTGTCTTTTTTTTTTTGCTGTTACTGTTTATTTCTTCTCACTTTCCTCATTTTTGGTTATGAACTACTCTGACTCATCTTACATTCAACATGTATTTCTTTGAAGAGACACTGCAATGTCACTGATGCTACTCTTTCCCTTACTGAAACCATGAACAAAGACTCTTCTTATTGTAAAATGTCTCCTTCCCTTTCAAACCACCAGAATACAAGAGTGAGAAAAGGTCGTGTTTTATCTGAATTATCCGACAACTGTTCATAAAAAAGAACTTTAAAAAGACCTTTAAGAGGCTGCAAAGGAAAGACGAGTCTGCCAACTCGGAGAATACTATTCCTGTCCATTAAGTGGCTGTACTTGTCAGCAAAAAACTAGTCAAAACCAAAAGCTTACAGAATTAGCACATGCAGAAAACCGACATAAATCCTGGCACAGTAAGTTCACCTTGTAAACAAAATTTACTTAATATTCAGAAATGGCAATTATATGCAAGCAAGTCAGATTCAATTAAGATACTAAGACTTGGTGCAGGCAAGGTCTGAAAGAGTTCACTTCTGAAACTAAACAGGCTTCTTGGTATGGCCATCTCAGGAACTGGAAATACTAGAGCATGATGATGGCTTGCTTCATACACACAACTTCCTCTATCCTCTTGTAAATCTTACCAGTATAGATGGAGGCTTCTCTGGCAGCCACGGGCATATTGGAAGTATTTGCTACCAGAGCTGTTCTCTTCATGATGCTTTCTACCTTGCCATCAACTTCCATTGTTAACTAAAATGCAAGAACAAAAAACAACAAACTGTTACAGAAGCAAGTTTATTTGGGTTTTTTTGGGTTTTTTTTGTTGTTGTTGTTGCTTGATTTTTTTGTTACTCTTTTACTCGTCTTGTATGAGGATACTCTCCTCACAGCTATTCTACCAAGAGCAGAGATGAGATTCAAAATTTTAGGACATGTTGGTTCGTCTTTCAGACTGCACACAGCTTAACTCTTTAATGTACATACTTCAACCTCACCTTATCTTCTGCAACAGCCAAATCCCTGTTGATCCCATTCAAATAAGTAATGGGAAGTCCACTGCACCTTATTCTCTCTCAGATTTCCAGGCTGAAAGAGCTAGAAATTCTTAGCTTCCTTTTATAAGTCCATTAGGAATCTGAGAGCTTTTTTCCCCCACCTACAACAAGCCAAGTTAGTATTTGACAACTGGACATAAAACCACATTCATAACCTCAGTGAAGCCTCACAAGCACCTGAACAACAGAATGTACACCGTGACATTTGTGTGGAATTCTATTAATGAATACCCCAGGATTTATCTTCTTCAAGGTCACCTCAGCTTGACTTTCCCACCTTGTCACTGATCAACACACCCAAGCTTTTTACCCCTTATTTCTGACAGTGAAGTCTGCACCTGCCAGTTCATACTACCTACCCCAGCACAACTTCGCTAAAACATAGTAACAACTACAAAGATCGGTAAATCTGTTGCTTGGTTGTTATTGTTTTATTAACAAGGTATTTTCTACTTCATTCTCAAGGTATTCCAAAGTATAACATGTCAAACTAATACCTGGTAACCGTATCACCACCCTGGAACTTGTAAATGGATGCTGCATTTTCTATGCATGCTCAAGTTAGAGACAGAACCAGTGACAGGTAAGATGCTTACAACTGCACTGAACTGCTCTCTGGCTTTCATTCTGGCTTTATTTTAAACAACTTAGAAGGTGCACCCAAACAACTTGTCCAGATGTTTATTGAGGGGCCACTGAAATAATTCTTGAACAAGCCAAAAGGGATTTTTGCCAGAGCCTCAAGGGAGGCAAGATGATCTTTTGAAGTCACTCTACCAACATGATATTTTACTCAGTTACAATACCAGTACAATAGCTTCCCAGGAAGGTTTACTCTCCATGAAATCTCCATACTAACCTCAGGGAAATCTCTCAGTACTTCAGACATTTCATTTCCTCGTTCTCCACAGCCTACATAAATGATGACATCACTGTTGGAGTACTTTGAAAGAGACTGTGAGATCACAGTCTTTCCACAACCAAATGCCCCAGGAATCGCTGTTGTACCCCCTTGTACACACCTGAGTAAAGAAAAAGGACTCTGATTTGCAAGGAACTAAAAAACAGCTCTTTCCCATCTTAGAATATATTTTCCACTAGAACTCCCTCATCAAAAGCAGAATGACAGGAGTCACATTCAGTGTTCTGGGTGAGAAGCACAGAGATATTTCACTAAATCAAAAAATCAAGGGACTAAATAATCCTTTTCTTCTCCTGTCCCTGAAGTACATGACTTATGCTGACACAACAGCATGACTTTTGGGCTCGAAACATAGCAGTTTTCACAGCCGGAAGCAGCAATGGAATGTAAATGCTAAGAAAAGGACAACTGTACTTAGCTGTGTATTACAGAATATGCAGCACAGTATTTTAGGACCAAAATAACTGAATTCAGTGTCTTAGAAGTTAGCTGCTTAAATGAGCAGTTTGTGCTACAGTTAAGTGCAACAGTTTTCCTAAGTGGCAACCTAAAAATCTTTGGAAACTACACATCCTCAAGAACAGGGAAAGATCTCCTACTCATCCATTTAAATGAACATAGCAAGCCTGAAAGTTCTAGCCTTTCTGCATGGTTGTGACATGGTTATCTTAATTTTAGGCATGTCCAGTCTTTTCTAAATTAATGCACTAGAACAGTTTTGCTAAACTTCCTTCTTCCACCAGTAGGTTCCACCTACTGCCAAATAAAGCAGTATGAGAAATTCAGAAGCTAAATATTTTATGAGATTATCCTGTGACACAGGGTGAAAGCTTACCCTTAAAAAAACCTAAGGCTCTAAGGCCTCCTGCTTCTGCTTCCCCCTAAGAGAGAGACTTCTTACACAGTAGAAAACAAAAGGAAGTACTTACGGGAAGAGGGCATCCAGGACTCGCTGGCCAGTTAATAAAGGATGATTGGCTGGCAGCTTCTCGGTAACAGGACGGACTTGACGGACAGGCCAGACCTGCACCATAGTGAACTTCTCCTTCACACCTTCAAACTCCAGCTCTAACACAACATCCTAACACAGCACCAGACATGAGAAGTAAGCAAACAGTAGTTGCACGTTGGATCAGCACAAACTCTCATTTTAACTACTCTTCACAGGCCTTTGACAACACCACAGAGCTCTTAGAACCTCAACATGCAATCATCACCTCCTGAGGGAAGGCTCTTTCCCATATTTACAATCCCACTGGGGGGAAACCATGCAAGATACAGCATATATTAAAAATATGCTTTTGAAGAGCAACTGAATTTTACATATTCATAAGATACTGTAGATCCCCACAGAGGTCACCAAACATGGCATAGTGAAGTGCCATTGGGAAGCCATATACATAGAAAGTAGCTGCACAAGAGAACAATGCAATCCCTGCAGGCAGGGTAGCAGAAGTGATCATTAACTCAGACACCTTGTTGCCTGGAACACTTTAGTCAGCCTCATGCAGAACAGAGAGAGTTCATCAACCTTATAAAAGAGACATGGAATATACCAGCAACTGCTGCTTGGGAGACTTACTGAAGTGTCATAGTTTCCTGGAGGAGCAATGTATGTAACTGTACCCCTATTCCGTGGGGGCAGCATGATTTTGTGTTTGATCAGGGAGTTTTCATTCACCACCCCATATATATCTCCACCGGTGATGTGGCTGCCAACCTGAAATCAGAACAGGTCTATTAGTCATAGGTTTTAAAAAAGAACCTTGAAAAACTGTAAAAAATACTGCAGCTATTAAGTCTAGCACTGTGATTACCCCTTTTATAAATGCCTCGTTACAGCACGGTAGCCCATTTACATTAACTCATTACTCCAACAGCATTGCTAGCAACACTACCTGTGCTCAAGTGCTTTTCAAGGCTCAGACAGGAGCAATTACTGACAGAAAGGAGGAATTTTCCTCTGTTTTTCTCCACCTCTCAACCTAATGTGCTAAGAAGAGAAAGGATACCATATGCCAACCTGCAGGACTGGAAAAAAGATGCTGCAAATGACTAAAGCCACGTCATTTTTCAGCTCTAAGGTTATCTTCACCATTTGCAAAATGTGTGCTGCAGTCATTATTTTTGCTCAGGTAACACCCACTCCTGCTAATGCTTACTGCAATTCCAGAAGTTTCTTTATGGTTTGGTAAACACATTACAACTCTGTAAATTTCCCATATGCAGCAGCAACACACAGTAGGTCACACCAAGTAAATTTTGGTGGTCCTCATCCAGTCTCATACATCACTATGACCTCTCAGCACTCCTTTTTTTTGCAAACTTCAATTAATGGAGCATTAACTACAGGTCCCAGCAGTCACAGCCTTAGCACACTGCTCCAGCCCTAAGCTCTGGGGGTAGGGGAGCAAGAGGGGAAGACAGGCTTGTAATAACCTACCCGCAGATTTTTGGAAGGTGTGAAGTCCCATTTGACATCTCGGCTCAAAGCTGACACGTTGACACCTCTAGGGATATAGATACTTTTAGTCAGAGTGCTGATGTCTGAGAGAGGTCTCTGGATACCATCAAAAATAGCTCCCATAATGCCAGGCCCCAATTCCACTGATAGGGGCTTCCCAGTACGGAGCACAGGATCTCCTACAGAGACACCAGCTAAAGATTTGCTGAGGAAAAGTTCATCCAGAAGAAAGAAAAGAAACTGGGCAGAAGTCATCAAGTTCACAACGTCATACTCTCAAATCCCTTTTCTTACTCTATGGTAATACCATTACTATGTTACACATCACCATTTGAGAAGCATGTAGGCTTTATACTAAATCTTGAATTTGCCCAAGCAGCAAAGTTCACCATCCTCCAGAGAGGCCAAGTAGTGACAAATACTCTTCTTTATGATCATTTGTTCAAGTCAATTGTTGTTGGCAACCAATATGGATGAGCTCACTGGAGTGCCAGGCAGTGGGACGACAAAACATCACACATTTCTTACATCTCCAGATTTAGAAAACAGATTAGGATGTTAAAGTCAGATAATATTATGAAATACGGAATTTTTCACTTCAGAATTTGTTTAGAGAGCACAACTGTTTTGATCTTGAGCCCTGCACAGCTTTTTTCAACAGCAGCCTAATTTTAAAAGGAGTTTGTCTAAGACCTATGTCTAAGCACTACTGCGCTCCCCTCTTGTACCAAGTTGTCAGATCTGTGCACTACCTAAGCTCCAAAGATGCACAATTGGACCTGTCTCTGCAAAGGACCAGCAACCTGGCAGAAGTGCCTGCTAGAATACAAAAGAAACCTCCAAAACTTATACAAAACTCAAGAGATTAAATACAAGTTGACTTCAGAGAGGTCTATGACTGAGTTTCCTCTCAACAGGAAATTAAAAGTAAACTAAACCCAAACTTGTTCCATGTACTGATGGAAAGTTACTTGATACTGTGACAATGATGCCATCTAAAATGATAAATTATTAGGCAGAGATAGGACCCAGTCAGCAGTTTACCAGCAAGCTCCTCAGAACCAAGGTTTGGGAGCCAGCACAGCCTTTTTCCTAGGCTCTACAGATGCACATAACTCCCTTGGCAGAGAGGAAAGAGGCCTGGCTTCAAGTGTTATGACTTCTTTTCTGACATTCTCATGTATATGTAATATAAAATATATTTTAAGTTGCCTAGATTTTAGAATACATGCTGCATCATAGCTGGACCAAGATGCTGTAAGCCCACTGCAGAAGTATAATCTATTACACTTGGCAAAATACTCTGCCCAGAAGAAGGCACCCAGCCCACTTTGCATTTCTTATTTAAGTGTTATACAAGCACAGCTAACAAAAGCCTAGAAAAAGATAACAAATAATGCTTAGCTTTGCCATTTATAGTTGACATTTGTCAAGTGCCTTAACAAAGGTGCATTAAAATGCACTGAAATTCTAAGGTACACATTTTGTTTCCAGTTTAAAAAAGTCTCCTTGCTACACAGCCACACAAAGGTAAGATTCACCTCTAAACCATCAAAATTTACAAACACATGCAGAACAGATGTGCTGCCAGAACCCAAAGTATCAAGGGCTTATTTCCATCATCTTCACCCTAACCATCACTGTACTCTGGACTGTGTGGTGTGGCAGGCCCAGAGGGAGCAGTGAAAAGGATACATGTTTCTTCATACACCTGGACAGTTGCCAGATCACCTTCCAGCCGGATGATCTCCCCCACCAGCTCACTGTGTCCTACTCGGACCAGCTCGTACATGGCAGCACCTGCCATGTTGCAGGCCGTGACCACTGCAAAAGACAGGCACACAGGTGAGTATTTTCCCTGCAGCTCAGCAAATTTGCTCATCACCAGTCAGTAAGAACTACACAGTATGAACCTGGTATTCATCCATATCACACATTCTTGACTTCACAAAAGGATGCCACAACTCCTGGTATTTCTACTTTCAAAGTCAAAAGAGTAAGTTTTCCTACAGTTTTCACTCTGTCCTTTATGCAGAATAAGAGAACACTATAAGAATGTAGTAATTCACAAGACAATTCATGCCATAATTCCTCTTATCTATCTTGACAGATTGCAAATGCTGAGGGTGTGAGATGCCGTGAACTTTGATAAACAAGTTACATAGGCACTTCTCCCTTGCAGTGAGCTGGGCCACACTCCCATCTAACTAAACTAAAACACACAAGAGAATGGCAAAACTTGCCTAATGCCTGGTAGTTACCTGTGGTAGTAACCTGTGTTTAGGGGATAGCATTTTCAAGTCACTCAAACTTCTGTTTACCTTGTTAGCACCTGGACACTGACATAAACATGGATAGATCAAGGCAACGCACCTGCTAAAGGCAGGACATATCCTTGCATCTAAAGTTATGCCTAGAAAGCTTTTAAGAAAACACTATTTTTTGCTACATTTTGTAGAAAAGTGATGTCTATCTTCAAGCACTTAAATTAACTTTCAACAGATGAAGACTGTTGTACAGCATGTTTTGGGCCTGAAACTTCCTGCTGCTTTGAGTTAGATTTCAGCAGGTCCTACATGAGGTCCTAGCTGCTTTAGAATGAAATTTATTATGTCTTGTATATTATGATATCACTAATGCACACAGGATTCACATATTTACACAAAAACATATTTTCCACTTCTTGGAAAAGAAAGCTGTGTCAGTTTAAAATTGTTTCCAAGTACTACTTCTGCAGTTCAGGAATTTGCAGTTAAAAAACCTGTGTCTATTTAGGCAGACACATGCCAAGGGAATTTTTTATTCATCAAATATGTTGCATTAACAAAAATACTTGTTAATCTTCTGTTCTCCCATTTCCAGCCTCTCCTTCAGTTCTTGAAGAGAATGCAGGAGGGAGCAAAAAAGCCAGTAGAGTCTGCATGTATTCAAAAGCTGTTCCTAACAAAGCCTGAACTATTTCAGCTGATAAAGACGAAGGAAGAGTCCTCCTTCTCCCAGCTACACTCCCACCACATTCTGCCACCTTGCCTGACTCTTGTTGCTCCTTGCTGAGCTGCCCTAGCCCACTGCAGTAACACAGAACATCTTGACACTTACAGGGACCGAGTGTTTCAGAAATCAGGGGCAAACTTGCTTTGATAATGGACTATATATTTCACATCTTAGTTTTTGGACAAACTTAGTACACTGGGCCTGCAGATTTCCAACCAAGGGCTTTTACCTCATACAGAAAGCTTACCTTTTGTTTTATTATTGTTGTTATTCAACTGCCTACTTCTGCTCATTACATTTTTAAAAAAGATTAATCAATAGTAACATCTTCTTAGCAGTTTAATAGTTTATCAAACTGTGAGTCACTGATCCTTTTTAAATTCCCCCCCCCAAAAAAAGATAAAAAAGCACCAGCCAGAGCTCTCTTATATTTCTCTGCTTCCACTGAAGATGATTAACGAGATCCTAGATAAAATTTACAATTTCCTTTCCAAAATAATACCTACCAGGTCCTGAGACTCCATAAACATAGCCAACAAAAGCCTCTCTGTCCTCATCACGGATTTTGGGGAGTTTGGAAAAGTCCATTTTGCCTGTTCAACTGTATAAAAGACAAAAATAAGAGTCAGTCCTGAAGAACACACATGTGTAGTAAGTTCCTCCTCTTCCTCCCCTCTGTTCTCGTTTCCAGTTAAAAACAATTCTGAACTCATAGCCTGAAGCACCTTAACCACACTGATTTTAAACCTGTATAAAGTTAAAAAGTAACTAATTTAAACACACAAACGATCTGAGATTCCTTCTGAGATTCCTGCAGAAACACAGGGGTAGAACATCACTCCATAACACGCTCCACAGAAAGCCACTGAATGAAAAAAACGCAATGCAACAATGCCCCAACACTGCAGCACTGTTTTTAAGCTTGGTAACAGGCTATTTAAAAAACAGAAAATCTTTTTTGTCTTCCACATTCCATCACCCTCCTTCAAAAGATGGAGTTTTCCATGATTCTCAGGGAGCAAGAGAATGTCCTGGGTCTGTTTTACTGCCACCAGTCTCTAAAATGCAATACTTCAAATACTAATTGAGCAAATTCAATTTTTGCTATCTTAAGCTGCTGAATATCACAGTGCTTAGAGAAGGAAACATACATTTTCAGAAGCACCAGCACACAAACAGGTGAGCGCTTTCTGTGCATCTCACTGCTACATATTATGCAGTCTTTGCTCTCACTGAAACCCACAGAGCATTACAGAAGAATTGTGCTGAATAATGGCCAAAACCCCCAACTTGCAACAGTTAAACAACAGGCTGTTATCTCTTCCCAGTAACTGTTTAATGAATCTAAACAATTGGCACTGGAAAAGCAGTTTTATCAACAGACTTCCTCCATCCATGTTTGTCCTATGGCCGACAGTTGGGCTGTCCTGCTTTCGGAGTAGATCAGAGGATTTAGTGGCTTTGCTTTGCGAGCCCTTATCATGCTGTGTGTTACCTTGGAAACTGATGGGTGTTAGAGAACTGTAAGGCCGCTGCCTTCCCATTTCTCCTGTACTGACATGCTTAGGACACAGCACCGGAGAAAGGTGCACTATGGCAGCCCCAACACAGAACCCCCTGCACGAATCGACAGCAAGGCCCCTGGTTTGGTGACATGAACTGCAACGCATCTGCTGCCACTCACATCCAGTCTTTGGAAGAAGCCTTATCTAACCCAGCATCTTCCACAAGGCAGCAAATACAAAGGCATACCCAGGCTTAAGAACCTGCCCCGTATACAATAAGCAAGGCAACAACTACATTGCCACCCCTTCCAGCACAATTAAAGGATATGTTTTTGTCTATTCTTTGGGAGCAGTAGATGACATCTGCTATTCTTGAAACCCTACAACTGTTTTCCAGCTTTTTAATACAACAATACAAGTCCTCTGCCCCTCAGCCTCTTTACTAATCTGTAAGTTTTAAATTGGTAGCACTGCTCCCTAAGAAAAAGATCTCCCATGATTCCAAACTCCTATTCATCCTGAAGGAATAGCTTCTTCCAAGCTCCATGTCTCTCTGGAGTGTACTGTCTATCATGGCTGCCACTGATTTATTCCACAGCAGACACCACAACAGTTGATCATGGCTCAGTCACCAGCAGCCTGGAGCAGACCTGCTAACTGGTCTCGAGACCAATGGCTAAGCCAGATACCCATTTGTTCCCTCTACCCTCCACAGCCACAGGTTACCTTTCACACTGCCTGTTGTTTAGACCCAGAAGACAATTTTAATTCTACTGTTTTTTTCTCAAATGCCTCCTCTGACAAATGGCAGAGGGGAGGTCCTCACAAAGCAATCTGCAGTTCCTGAGCAGCTGGTATGAGCTGGTTCTGATCTGACTAACAAAACTATCTCATCTTTTTTGCTTTTAACAACTAAAACATTGCAAAATTCAAGCACAATTACTGTCCATACTGAAAGAAGCAGCTGTTCTTATAAATCCAAATTAAACATTTAATTCAACATACCATACAGAACAATGTTCAGTGTCCTACTACCAAAATCTTCCATAAAAGCAGAGTAGAGAGTTAAAACACATTCTCATAACTGAACTACTGACACAGCCTGGCAATTAGACAATGTCCCACATGAAAGAGTCAAATTACAAAGGCAAGGCAGTTTTAATTTCAATTAACTTTTCTTCATAAACAAAACCTGCTTGAAGCAACTGTTTATCTTTTAGGGAGGCAAGTAAGAACCTCAGAACAGCCATTCTGCAGTTAAATGGCAACATCCTGACAGCCAGCACCTGCCTCCCTTGTTCCTGTGGCTGCTCTGCTCTCTCTCTCTTCCTGCAGTCACCTTTCCAAATTACTAGCCAAGCCAAGTAAAAGAGCAGGGGATTCCTCCACTAGACCACCTAGCAACACACTAATAAACCCTGTCTTTACCATGATCTCTAGCATCTGCACCAACAGCTTTTAAACACATACCTATCAACTATTTAAAGTGTAGAAAATGCCTCACCTCTGTTTCACCTCCCCTATATGTCCAAACTACAGTCTACACAAAGCCAGTGCCCACCCAGCCAGGCTGACCTCTTTTTTAAGGGGCTACACATCTTTCAACACTGAATACAAATTAGGAAAAAACCAAAAAGCTGTTATTTATCTCTGCATTATTTTCTTGTGGTTGTGTACTAGCACTACAGATTTTCAGTTTATATGGAAAAGTCCTTGAGGGCCAAAATGCTGCCTGCCTTACCTTCCTACCCTGTTAAGACATTTTTATTGCCAGCACTCACAGAAATGAAATTCCCTAAAGCATGTACTTGCCCCAGAAGCCATGGTAACTGACCATTTTAGAAATCTATGGAGCCCCCAAGGCCTTTGAAAGGCCTCTTGCCAACACAGGATATTAGGCACTATGTGCAATTCCCTCCTATAAAAGTCCACTAGCACACTTACATAGGATATTAGCTTAATTTTTATTCCCTTATGACTAAAGATTCACCTTTCATCGTTTACAATTTATATCTTCCCTATCTAAAGCAGTTCACCAATTGATTTCAAACGTGCTCTTAAGCTCTAGCAGTCATATTCTGATAAATAGTGCCAGAAATCAAACTATTACTTGCAGCAGAACCTTCTCGGACTAAAAGGTGATTCATTACATTAATTTTAAAGTCCTAATCAATCAAGAAAGAGCCCATAACCCAAGCTTTCTATCTTGGTTTCTCCCCAGCACAGTAATCTGGTTACACAGTAGCCCCAAAAATGCAACTGCACTGTTCTCGATGTTGGAGAAACCCATTTTCTATCACAGTTCCTGGGTTTTGCATGAAACATTTGATCAGACCCAGTATTTACACGATGAACTGCCTTAATACAAAGATCTTTTCAAAATTCAGACTCGGGTGAGATTTTTAGAAGGAGCCTTCTTGCAGCAAGGAAGAAAATCTATGGCAATTTTATCACATAAACACTGATCCTTACCTTATTTTGCAGAAGCAGGGAGTAACAAAAATCCCCAGGCCTAATTCAAAAGCTAGATTTCAGCAGTTAAGCATCACCACTTGCGAAATAATTGTCCTTCTAGTGCCCCTACACAGAGGGATGAGAAAGCCTGCTGCAGAGGGGAAAGAAATTTCTGACACACAGCAGAGGCATAACCACCTGACTTGATGAGTCATCAGTCTCTCCCTCTCTCTCCCACCAGCACCGAGGAATGCCGCAATAGCAATTCCAGCCACCTCGAGCCCAGCTGAACTCCCATCTGTGCCCTCCCTATCGCACAGGACCGAGCAGAAGAAAGGAAAAGGCTTCAGCGTTTGCATTAAGGGCCTCCTACAAAGTGGGTGATTCCAATGTCCCGAGTGGTGCATACAACTACACAAAAATCCTTGAAAGAGATGCATGTTTTCTGCTGTAATCTGTTCACCTGCCAGCCCTCCAGTGCACTACAGCCATGTCAGTGTGTGCTCTGCTCTGGAAGAGCTTAACAGAACAACTGTTTAACAGGAGACTGCACAGGGAGGTGCTGGAGACACTGCAATACTAATTGCATGAGTAAGTAGAACAGTACTGATTGCCTCCAAGAGTTTTGTGGGGCTTCCACATGCTCAGAAGCCCTTCCCCCGGCCAGCAGAAGCAGTAATGCAATTGCACAACATCCAGCACCTCAACAAAGCAGAGTGCTGTGCCACCCTGAGTGACAGCTGCTGGAATCTGTTTTCAGAGATGCACAGGCACTGCCCTGTATGCTGTACAGAACACGAGCAGCTATGTGATCCCTCCCTAAGAACCTGCATAAAGTTGAAGAGTTCCCTGCAGTCTTCACAACTTCTCAAGTCTATCTTCGCAAGTTCTAGGATTACCAACCCTTCAAAGTGGCACAAAAGCTTAGACACTAACCAAAACTGTAGTGAACAGCATGGTATCAGTAATTCAGAAACAGCAGCAGCATTACATTAATAAGTCACCAGTGCTAGGATTCATTCTGCTGGAATAACTTTGAACTAAGGTCATAGATTTTAGTACAGCTGAAATAGATTAATATGTTTTGATTTCCAAGGGTAGAAAAATGGAGTCAGGATATGAGCCCTTACATTTGATATCCAGGAAAGCTTAATAAGCATTAAAATGTAGCCAAATAAAGTTTTCCAAAGAAAATCATACCTCTTCTTCTTAGTAAAAACCTAGACATTACAGGATAGTAAAGATCACCACCCACACTGGACAATCAGCTTAGTGTCACACTGGAGTGATGTTTCAGATTCAAGACTTGCCGACATTTACTGTGTTCACCTGAGCAGACTCTGGCACAGCGTATAAATCCCAATGTCCAGCTACTTGAAGATCTGTTGCAAGGGCCTCATAAATAATAGGATAATCACTGCCGCAGATTTCCTGTAACTAGGACAGTTTATACTTCCCCTTCTAACAGATGATATCTTTAAGAGGAAGTATTAAAAAAAAAAAAATACAGTGCCTGAATTACTAGACAAATGCAGGACTTTGGCAGCATTTTCATATCTAGAATTTGGGATATTGTCCCAGAAAAAAAAACAACAGAACTCTAACAGAGGTCACTGGGAAAGGAAGCCCAATAGTATTCTCAGGAAACCTGCTCCTTCATACCATGCAGAGTTATAATTTTACTCTAACAGCAGGGAAAATCGCTGCAGATTTCTCAGTCACTAAACAACCGAATTGCTGAGGTTGGAGGCACCTCTGGCAATCATCTACTTCCAGTGCCCTGTGATGCAGGCTGCTCAGGGCCACATCCAGATATGTTTTGATTATCTCCAAGGATGAAGACACCACAACTCTTTAGGCAACTTGTTCCAGCGTTCAGACACCCTTGCAGTAAAAAGTGTTTTCTTATGTTTAAAGGGAATTCCTTGTATTTCAGTTAGTGCCCATTGTGTCATGTTACTTCAGCAGGTACCACTGAGAAGAGTCTGGCTCCATCCTTTATGCTCCCCCCCATCAGGTGTTTATATACCTTACAATAAGATTCTCAGAGCCTTCTTTTCCTGAGGCTACATAATCCCAGCTCTCTCATCCTCTTTTCTTATCTCCAAATGCTTAAAAGCCTTTGTGGCCCTTTTCTGGATGTACACCATTAAACCACATCTTCCTCCTACTGGAGAACACAGAACCAGACACAGCATTCCAGATGTGGTTTCCATCAAGCTTAACCAAGGCGAAAAACCACCTCCCTGAACCTGTTGGTGGGATTCTTCCAAACACAGCCCAGGACAGTGCTGGCTGCCTTTGTCACAAGGGCACATTGCCAGCTGATGTTCAGCTTGGGGACCCCCAGTTCTTTTCAGTACTCAGTCAGTCCTCAGGCTGTAGCAGGGTATGTGGTTATTCTGCCTCAGGTGAAGGACTTTGCACTTCCCTTTGTTAAACTTCATGGGATTCCTGTCAGTCTATTTTTCCAGTCTGTTCAGGTCCCTCTGTGTGGCAGCACAACTCTCTGCTATATCAAACACTGTGATATTCCAACTGTGTCATCTGCACTCTAATGAAACCAGGCAGGAGTCATGGCCCACGCTCCACACAACAATGTTGCTAAGTCTTCTCACAACACAGACATTATGAAGAGAATGGCACCAACCTTCCTGCCATGAGCTTGGAGCTGGAAAGATTATTTCCTTAGCTCAACAATATGGACATTTTTCCATTTAGTTATTCATATGTTTTCAGTTGTCACAGGACACTTTGAGGCCACCTCTACTCTGGATAAACTCAGAACCTGCTTAAGTGATGCTCAGCTAGATACTGTGGGCCCATCTGCAACCCTACAAGACAATTTCTCTTTCACAGAACTTGCTCTTTGGGTTCCTATAAGCCCTTTCCTCTCACATGAGGCTTCCTTTGCTCCGCACATGTACATGTAAATCCAGGTATTTTCAAGGAAAGAGAATTATGCTGTCATTGAGCACTGTCATTGCAGCACAGGATGGCTACAAAGTGCGACCATGCGACAGTGAATTCATTAAGCTCCTACTGTCCTCTTCCCAAAAACGGATGGGGACTTATCTGTGGCCATGCCAGTACATACAAGTCTGATGCTTCAAACAAACATCATGCCTTGCATACAAGCTAAAGATGTAACAACATATTTATATCTGATACATATATACAACATAAAGTATATATTCCTAAAGCAAAGGTGTGAAGTCTGTTCATGCAAGATGTACCACCATCACAAGTTGTTACTCAAGCACCCAAGCTTTTTTTTTAGCATCTTGGGAAATTCCTTCAGTTAGCCCAGAACAGTACTAGAACAAAGCTGTTTGAACATGACCAAGAAGTTAGCAGCAGAAATGAAACTAGATAGAAAGAATGGCAAGGTGTTCATTGCATAACTGCTTTGACCCACTAAAAATCTGATCAGCTCTGCAGATAAGCAGCGTTCAAACATTAAACACAGCTATCATGCTGTATCTAGAATTGATAAAGTTCCTAGTTAAACCTATTAAAATACTCCTGTTACTAGAGAAAATCATACTGTCCATGTGAAAAAATTGTTCATCAACTGACTCATACACTACAGTTTTCCATATCACTTCTTTCCTCTCAGCTGAGGCTTCTCTAGAGGAGCTCCAGGGGTGGAAACTGATGAGCCTCTCCTTAGTTTTTACTTGCTACACTGCTTCACAATTTTACTACTGTGAAAAATTTGACATTCCTTTCAGCCTGCTACGCAATCTGCCCTTTTTTTTGGCTTGACAGACTTTCACGCAAAAGAAAGATCGAATGCAGAACACCAATACAAAATTAATTTCTGTGTTCTACAGAGGCCTTTTCTTATCCTGATCCTGTCATCCAGCTGCTAGAGCTGAAAGGTTCTGCAGCCATCTGCTCAGTTGAATGCTCAGTCATTTCCTCTAGATGAACAGTTTTCATTAACCTCACTAACATTACTGCCAAAGTAAAATCCACCCTAGCTTTTATTAAGTCACTCGATTTTCAGGTGTATTTGGCACGGTTACTTGAAATACTTTTTGTTGCTCTAATCTTTAGGATGACAAACATTAAAATGAGATTAATACATAGCTGTAAGCAACTGTAACAGCAAACTTCACTACAGTTCAGCAGAGTCACTTCTGAAGAACTGAAGAGCTTACCTCATGAGACTAAAGGTGTGCAATTTGACAAAAGAACTATTGCTAGATTTTTAAGTCAGGCTCAGTTTTACAAGCAGAATCACATGAGTTGTTTGGGCCCATTAAAACACATTGTCTCCTCTTGAAGTCTCACTGCTGCGTAGCACCTTTCCCCAAGTGTAATGGCTAAAATACCGAGTATGAGTTTAGAATAAGCATTTCATCATTACACTTAAGTTTCAGATTCTCTTTAAAGTCAGGATATTATGGAATCTTCAGTTTATTACGCAACATATTTGACAGCTAGTTTGAAGAGCTGAACCAGGACTGAGTCTACATGAATTTCTTTGAGGAAGATCCAACATCCCTAGCAGATAGAAGTACTCTTTTATAGCACCTTTGGTATAATGAAACACCTGGTTGGAATCACAGCCCACCTATTGGCACTGGATTCCAGTAAAAGGAAATTAAGTTGAGGTTGACTTTTCCTGTAATGGGAAACTGCATCTTTATGTTTTAAAGCAAGTTAAGCTACATTTGGAAATTTTATGTACAATTACCTGAAGTATTTACAGCTTCTTTAGAACAGCCAGAGGCCTTCCACATACTAAATTTTAACACTGTTTAAACTACATTTTGTGGTGGTTGTCTGAATATCTACCACATGATGCAAATTTATCTCATGATAACAAACCCCTCAAAATTTCAAGGACCTGAAGGCAATTCACATAATAGAATTGCCTATTTAGACATCTTTATCAATGTAGTCTGCATTTAGTCAGAAACACCAATTTAGGGTTTTTTCCGAAGAGCTGCTTTTTAAGGTCTGACTTTCAGAGGGGGAAATAAAGAAATGATACAGTGTAACATGGACAAGGACTAAACGTTTGTACCACTTACTGAAGTTCCTGGAAGATGCAGTTTCTTTGCTCAGCTACTAGAAAACTGTCAAGTCATTCTTCAGGCTCTTACACAAAACTTGGATACCTGAAAGCTTTAGTCCAGCTATATTAAGTTATTCCCATAAGGGCGTAGCTGTCTCTCTGTAAAGTCAATGGCTTTTCCTGCATCCTTTCTACACCTCCTCACACCCGACCATCCCAACCACAACAGGACCGCTCTTCATGCTTAGGGCACAGAACACAGATCAGCATCACAGACATCCAAACCACCTCTCTTTTACATGAACCACCACAAACCACTTCAGTAAGCAAGCACAGCTTACAGCAGCCTAAAGATGGGACGCAGCATATCACAGCACACATTCTGGCATTTTTCTTGGAATGCTGTCTGGTAGAGACACAGTTGGGCAGACTGGTCAGCTGAAACGCACCAGAGCACCAACATTTCAACTTGGCTGTGAGAATCCTTACAACGTGAGCACTCTTCAACTGATTAGGAAGGACAAAGATAAGGCTTTCATATTACAGAGACCCTCTAGAACACCACTTCTCTCAAGCATTTGCATCTGCAATGGATCTATTTTCAGCAGGCTTTTTAGCTCATTTACCTGTTCAGCACAGTGAGCCTCAGTTAACTGGGGCAGCTTCCCATGCTAGTTTTTAGTCCTTGCTGATAACTTTTGATTTGAACATAACAGATTCCCCAAAATGTTATAAACTATGACAAAACTAAAAGAACTGTGAAGAGGGGCCACTGTCAGACAAATTATTTCTGAACTGAGTGAACCCTGACACTGAATTTTACCATAACACAAGCTCAGAGGAGTAGTCAAGCTGATGAAGCAAGAAAATAAATTCAGCAGCTAAAACTGCCATTTGGTTAAGCAGTAGTAACAAGGTCTGTTAGACCAGGACTTTTGGATTTATCCATATACATCTTATTGATTTTCAAAGTAAGTGTATCATTTCAGTGAAGTCAGGCCTTGGAAGGCAAAGTCTGTTAGAATAGCCATATAATGTATAGAAGTCTAAAAAGCTGGCAGCAAATGGTCAATATGTTTCTAAGACATGGGATGTTGAACTTGAGAGTTTGACAAATACAGGAGAAGTAAATGCTTGGATGAAATAAAGTAACCAAACAAAAAATATTTATAAGAGTGTAGAACTTAATCCATGAGAAATGACCAAATCCAAGAATTTGGTCTAAGCTTAGCTGTCCACTCTCAAAGGCAAGAATGGAGTGAGCACATCAAACACAAGCAAAAAGTCTTTTTATACCATATAAGAAGGTACAAATGATAAACGGAAGATCCAGTCTAAGCCACTTTTCCATATTGGACATTTAGGTGATTATTGGCTTATTCTGTACAGGAAAAAAACAGGCTGAAAAATTTAAATTCATTCTGCTGCTTCTGCTAGACTAGGACCCTGTTTCTGTCTGCCCAGCTGGAAGACTAAAGAAGTCACATGTTTTAAGATGTTGAATAAGAATGAATGAGCATGATATTCCAGCTGACTACATTGTCTGTTTGCCTTGGTACAATTTCAGCAAAAAAAAAAAATCATGTGGATACCACCGTTCAACAATACCTCAATATTTCCAAGTCTAAAATCCCCCACTTTTTAACCAATGAAACAAGCATGGAGAAAAGAATGTATTTCACACAATGTAGCATTGGGTTGTTGCATGGTTTGTGTTTGTAGGGTTTTCTTAAAAAGACAAAAGAGGGAAAAAAAAGAGGGATTACTACTTGGTCAGCAGTCGCATTCAACATTTTATGGTCAACATCAAAGTAACCGAAGACCCCAACTAGGTTATCCTGTGACCCTTTTACTCTTTCTAAAAGAGTAATTAGGAATGCAGCCATAGCTCACAAATATGCAATTTAAAATCAGGAGGGAAAGCCATCAGTAGGAACTTTCAGGGCTTGAGAACCCAAAGACACAGTATCACGGCATCAAAACACAAGGGGGAATGTACAGTGCCTCTAAAAGTATCTTCAGGGCAATTATCTGGTAACCTGCTGGTCTATAGCAGCTTTGGATGACAATGTGCAACACCAGCACCCATGCAAGTCTGGAAGATAAATGCATGAAGTCATACTGGGGAAAAAAATTTAGACAACAGAAGGCTACTTAAGGCCCACAGATGTCATAAATCAGGGTCAACGAGGAAAAAAGCTGTTAACATATACTTAAAAAAAAAAAGCTAAATTTAAGCGAATGCTCTATAAAAAGTAAGCAGCATTAATCACTCATCAATCCTATTAGCACTATCTGTAGAAAATAATCCTTGATTTGGAAAATGACAAGACAGCACTTACAGGAAACAGATCTTGTGTTACTCTTGCAACACAAGACTACAACCCCCCTTTGAACAGTCAGCTGATGTCAGGAGCGATTTTCCACTGTTGCCTTAACTTCTCCTTCCCTCTTCTCTCAAGTTGATGTCCACGATGATTTAATATTTCTGAATGTCACGTTTGGCCACCTGATCACAAAAGACTAATTTTTTCCCCACATGAAAGTATAAAGCTTTTCCAGAGGGCTTCACATAACAAACTGACAGGCACAGCAAAATAATCTGCGGTATTTTTGGTAATTCAAAGACCTGTAGATTCTGATCTCACTTCACTTCTATATTCTTAGATAGAAAATAATAAAATGTAGATATTATTAAATGGGTTCTTTTGCTGGTCATTGAAAGGGCCTTTGGAAGTACGGCACAACACAGCATAACTTAGAACATACTGAAGAGCTGCCTCAGTTAATCAAACTTTCACTTGCAACTGCCAGTTTTGTATTTGGCATGTTCTTGCTAATAAATCACTTTCTAGCAGCCTGTCAGCAGGTTTTCCTACTTTTCCACCCCCTCTCCACTTCATCAAGCGGAATTAGCATTTGAAATACCATCCTAGATCAAATAGCCAGTGTACTTTGCTGAAGTATTGCGTTACAATGAATAAAACTATCACCAAATTGCTTTTATGCCCAGCAGGAGTGCAAATTCTCTGAGGGAAGACAGTAAAATCTTAGGATGAAAGACTTTACTTTCTTCCTAAGAAAGTAAATCTCTTTGGGCAAGTGCATTGAATGAATGCATCTTGACACGTGTCACGCGCTCCGATGTCACAGCTACCTGTAACATTAACAATATCATCCAGAATCCAGCCATGCAAGATTTCTTTCTCGCCTTTAAGTGAATGCCAAGCGTGATGTTTGGAACGCCTCATCTAAACCACAATTTTGTCACTGGCTACAAGAATAGGAAGCACATTTGATGTGCCACCAGTATATTCAACTGCAAAACAACAGGGGGGCTCTTCTGCCACGGATGGGCTGCAGTGAGAAGCCCGCAGCAACATTCCTCTTCCATAACCTTGCTGCTTGCTCTCTGCTGGGCTGCGGTCAAGGCACAGAGAGCTTCAGATCCACCCACCCAAGATGGTGGGATGACCTGGCACTGGAACCCAGCCGCTACCACCCCGTTCCTCTTCTGCAAGGAATTCTGGCATAACCCTAGAGCATCTCATTGGGCGTCTTCGAGAGCGCTCTGCAGGTTTTTCATTCAGGGGCTGCTTCGCTTTCCAAGCCTCTTCTCCCTAAAAAGCGGGGCGAGGAAGCCCAGGGCCGCTTCCAGCGGGCTGTCCTGCTGGGACACGGCTCCGTGAAAGTCGCCTGCCCAGGGTGGGGGAGACACCCGCTCCGCAGAGCCGGGGGCCGCCCTCCCTCTGGGAGCGGCTCCACGGGGAGAGCGCGTCCTTCCCGGGCAGGGTCCGAGCGGGGCGAGGAGCGGCGGGAGCCAACTCCCCCTTCACCGCAGAGAACGGCAACCCCCGGACACAGCTCGGGAGAGACGGAAGGAGCGGTGTAGGGCACGGGGAGAGGGGGCCGAACGTCTCACCTGGGCCGGCCCGGCGCGCCCGAATCCGCCCGACTCCCTGCGGCGGCGGCAAAGGAGGCGCTGGATCAGCTGACGCCGGGCCCCGCGCGCATGCGCCGCGCCGCACGCCGGAAGCGCCCGGCTCGAGCCGTGCCCAACTCCGGGCGGAGCTTCACTCGCCCAGCCCGGGCCGCTTCCGGGCAGGAGTGAGGCGGGCGCAGTGGGGCGCGCTGATTGGTTGATCTGTGTCACGTGATCGCACACCAGCCCCGCCCCCGAGACACGCGGGGCCTCCCCATCCTCCCCCCGCCCCGCGGGGAGCGGCGCGTGCGCGGCGGGGACGCGCGGGAACGCGCGGGAGGGGCGGGGCGGGTGTCTCTCATATA
>JACBWW010000006.1:32336451-32362020 GCA_020086605.1 Lanius collurio
TGAGGGGTCACGGGGCGGGGCGGGGCGGGCGGAGGCCCATGTGGAGCGGGAGCGGGATCAAGATCAAGATCGGGATCAGGATCGGGATCAGGAGGAGACTGAGCCTCCCGCGCTGAGCACGGGGAGGCCGGAGCCGCACCCGCACCGCCGGGCCCTGGACGCAGCCAGTGCGGACGTCGGGCAGGCCGCGGACGCACCATGAAGGGGTGAGTGCTGGGCTCGGCCCGGGCAGGGCCCGCTGGGGCTGCCCGGGAGCGGAGCGGGGAGCGGGAAGCGGAGAGGGCCCGGGTGGCGCGGCGGGCGGGAGGCGGAGAGGGCCGAGCGGTGCCGCCGCTTCTGAGCTCGGGGGGTGTTGCTGCGTCCCTCCCGCCCTCTGGGACAGGGCCCGCGGCGGGTGGGTGCCGGGGGGTCTCTCTCGGCGAAAAAACCGGCAGTGCTGCCGCTGGAGCCCTTGGGGCTGAGCCGGAGCTGCCCGCGGGGCTCCCGCACCACCACGGTTGTGCCGCCGCCGGAGCGAGGATTCTCCGCGCTCAGCCCCGCGCTGGAGCGGGCGGGACGCGGCGGCTCCTCGTGCTCCGGGGGGATCCCGCCCTGCGGGGTCTGGCGATCTGCAGAGCGGGCGGGGGAGATGCTGGCTGGGCTCTCGCCCCTGTCTGGTCCTTGTCTGGCTATTGCAAAGCAGCGCCGCTCCCTCTGTGCGAAAAAGCTGCCAGCCTCGGATGTGTGTGGTTTTGCAGTGCTATTGTGTGTAACATCCTCTTAGCACTTTTGTTGGTTTTTAAGTCTTTAATTGCTACGTGGAGGCTGTACAGCGTGGATGGATGACAAACGAGCTGTGTTCTATGTCATGTTTCTGTAGCACACCCGCTGCTTTGGGCCTGGCTTCGCTTCTCTCTTGTCTCCTGAAAAGTGGGGATTTCAAATCTGGTTGGCTGAAAACACTGATTTCCTTCTCAGTGGGGGCAATAAGGCACCGTTTTTGTACAGGAGAGTGGAGGCCTTTATACTCACAGTTGTGCTTTGGTGTCAGATAACCTGCCTGACCTTGTCCAGGTCACTTTGGGACAGGTTTTTCAATGTTGGCTAAATCACCTAATGTTTATTAATTTCAGCATCACTTGTGCTCCACAAAACGTGATTGTTCCAGTTCTGTGCCTCAGTTTCTTCATAGGCACAAAGGAAGCTTTCCCCAGCTGTTTCTCAAAAGAGTATTAAACCAGTCCCCTTGGAACTGGTGTTATGCAATGATGGGTATTATTATTCCAGTTTGGCAGCTTAAAGCAGGGTGAATGTAAGCTGAATCACTTAAGCTTTTACTAAGAAATGGTAAGGGGTTTAGCTTATTAGCAATAGGGTGAGGTCATACAAGACTGCTTGATAACAGACTCTTAGCTGGTTCTTACAACATGTAAGCAGCTTGAGACATTGTGAGGGGCTGGCAGGTGTCTGTAGAAGGAGGTTCAGGGATGATTGCAAATAAACAGACTCTCAGCCGACATAGAATACATGTGTTTGGGATGTTGGACAACCCTTTATCCACCTGCACCACCCTACATGAAAAGGGGCACCCCCACTCTTAGTCGCCTTGTAATGAGGATAGCGGAGTTTGCGGGAAGAGCAGCAGCACGGATCAGCCAAGATGAGGTGGCAATTGACACGATCGTTGTTCTACAGCGCTCCCGGCGTAACTGGGCTTCCTTTTATCCTTTGTTGACCATTCTGCTGTTTGCTACAGCTTAGCCTTGCTTTGGTTGTATGTCAGTCGTGCGACAGGTTACTGGGACCTGGATGGGTGAGTGGGAAAGCAGCCTAGGCATGCCAGGCTGGAGCTGTGGGGATCTCCTGGCAGGGCACAGCCAGAGCTGTATGCTGTGTTTCGGTGCTCCCCGAGGAACTGAGTCTGGCTTTGCTTCTACTAATCAGGAGTTCTCCTTTCATGGACTTCTTCACTTCTTGTAACTCTTTTTTAAAAATAAAAATATATAGAGAAAAAACCTGCATGCCACTCTTCTGCTTCTAGCGCACCAAACTTAATTTCTGTTACTTTACTTTTACTTACAGGCACCTTTCTTACTGTTTTAACTTCAGGACTTACTGCTTTGGGTTCTGTACTTGGTATTTCTGCTCTTCTGGTACTCTTTCATCTCTTTGAAGAACAGCATATTCCTATCTTGCCAAAACACTGTTAGCACCACACAGCAAGTTCTGGTGAAGAATAAATTCATATTCTTGTGCAGATTCTCATATTGAATCCAGGTGTTCTCTAAAAATTCAGTTGGAGGCAAATATGCCGACAGAGCTCAAATTGAAAAATAACCCTATTTTAATACGAGACTCAAAGGACTAGAGAATAGTTCAAAAGGAATGTATAAATTACACAGGGGTACTTTGGAACAAATCCAAATTGTTTTTTAAGTTACAAAGATCGGTGAAGATCCCTGAAGTGCAAGTACTGTCAAAGGATGAGTCCAAAAATAGATCTAAAGCTTCAACTCCCAGCACACAGAAACTGATGTGCTTGAAGGGATCTGGTCTCTCTTCAGTATTGAATTCAAAATTGTGGACAAGTCCTTCTGAACAAACTGACTCCATCTGACTGTTTTTTTCTGGGAATATATGCACTGCATTGTAACCCACACCCCAAAGTGCAGAGGTGATTTTGAAAGCCCTTAGAACAGCTGATGTTTTATCAGCTGTAATTACAAAGAGTCTACTTTGGCAGAGAAAGAATTAAAAAAGAAACTATCCAGTTCATTGACATGAAATTTCAGATCTGAAAGATGGTGTAGTCAACGTTTGTTGCTTGCAGCCTTCTTTCTGAACTCTCTGAATTTGGAATAGCACATAGATGTGTGTTAATAATGCATAGCAGGTTGTAGTGTCTCTGTCCATCAGGGTGTTTGAGGTTAGGTGACCTCTTCTACCTAGGACTGCTGGTTTCAGAAATAACAGAAGATCCCTATGCTTTCTCAGCTGCTTAAAATTTTGTGGCCTTTCTCTTATTTGATGAGTTAAACATCTCAACTAGAAGCTTCTGAACTAAAAACTGCCATTAGCTTCCACCTGATTTTGTGTGACTTGGCTTTGTGTTCACTCCATCCTCACCTTCTGAACGTTTTAATAGCTTAGAGTCTCATTACGTTTCCTTTTTTTTTCTTAAATGTGACTTGAAAAACTGAGGTAATTCACTGTTCTGTTAGTCAATGTTGTGATTGTATAGAGATTAATTTCATTTTAATTTATTGAATGTTATTATTGTTAGTTCTTGAATTTAAAAATCTATTTTAGAAGTGTGTTTGCATGAGGAAAACTACCAGTGGTAGGGACTCAGGTTCTACTGTCTGCAGTAATTCGGCTCTTTTTATAGAGCATGTTGCTGCTTTCATGGTGTTGGTTCACTTGTTGCTCAGTGTTTTTGTGTTTTCATTACAGTTATGCTGCTGATTTTAAGGAGAGAAAACTGAAACTCTTGCATTGATTAACGAGCATTTGCTGATTGCTGTCTGTGACATTTGATATCTTAAAGTAAGGGTGCATTTCTGAGCTGTTTCAGTTCAGATGAAACCTATGAGAGAAAAGCATCCAGCCTTTCCCGGATGGCCTTCCCTAAAAACCACATTACACAAGGCTAATGGAGGACCTGTGTGCTCCGTTGCGTGCATGTACCTGTTGTGTGACCAGGACTGTCACATACATGGAGCATATAGTGCATGCTACAAGCAGGGCCCAGTGCCTGTGTGCGTATTGTTTTGCCACATTGACCAAATCCCTCTCCAGTTTTGATGGGAAACACCTGGGAGATTGTCATGCAGGAGCATGTGTTGAGCCATGTGCTGGAAAACTGATTGAAATAGAGAGTAGAGTGCTGTGTGTTAAACCAACCTTAGAAAGAAGTGTGCAGTACTTTTGGGTAAGACTTCTAGGAGATTGCCTCTCAACTTTTACATGTTTGCAGCTAATTCTTGGGTTTTGTAGTTTCTAAGGGTCCTGACTTGCTGTGGAAGAATCCTACAGGCTACATCCTACACAACAGGTAGCTGCTGGCCCAGAGAACTTCCTAACCCCAAGGCTTTGCACGTGCTATTCTGGCTACCTTTGTAGGAGAGGCATCACAGCTGGGGAGTACTGAACATAACAGAAAAACAACTATATTGTTTTTAAAGAGTGGGGAGTCATTATGGGTAAGCTCTGATACCTCTGCTTGTTTTGTCCGGATTCACGGAGTAAACCTTTCAAGGTCCTGAAGATGTGCATGTTTTTGAGGAGAACAGGGAGAGCTTTTTCTCTCCTGAGTTAGTATGACAGAGTTTGTGCAGAGCTGCTGAATTGTTTCCGTTTGCTCGGCACAGTGCTAAGCTTAACATACATGGGAGGAAGTTCCAAGTTTATGAGAAAACTGCTGAATGGTCATATGCACTGGAGGCAGGACAAAAAAGGTAATTGAGCTTGAAAATCACTTTATTTTTAGGCTTTTTCTGAACCTAGAAATGTCCAAGCGTGAGCTATAGTCTACATTTATTTTCTTGGATGGTAAATTAAGACCTTGCCTATATGCTATCTTACAAATGGCTTAACAGCTTCTAAATGAGTTTATAAAAAACTCAGTGCAGTTTATTATAGGTACTTTAACCTGATTTATAACTCTGACCACTTTGAGTTTAATTCCATAACCAGATTAAGACATTCCATGAAGTAGGAAGGATTGTGAGGGTGGGAAGGTAGCAGAGGGGTTGTAGCCATTTTACTGAAGCACTTTAGAACCCAGTCTTGTGTTTTGAGTACTGTTTGATCATTCAATTCTTTCTGCATGTAGATGTGGCTTGGTAGTTTGGGACATTTCTGTGAAAAATGTAGTAACTTTAGTTAATCACCAAATGCCACAGACTCTGCTGCCATCTCCTGAGGACAAGAAATGATGCATCCTTCTTTGCCACGCTAAATCTCTTTTGAAATGGGGAATAATGGGTGATGGTTGAGCCAGAAAAATAATCCAAGTGGAAATAATTCAGAACTTGAAGAGTCTGCCCATTTGGCAAGCATTAGAAGTGTTCAGACCAATAATCTGAGAAGGCGCTAGATATTTTTATCCAGAAGAGGAAAGAACATAAGAAGTTGGATCTTCATATTTGTTTGGGAATTGATAAGAGAGAAGTGCAGTACTTCCTTGCATCCTTCCTGCTCTAAGTGAGACAGACAGTGTCAGGATTACTTTCTGCTCCTGGCTGAAAAAGGGAAAGGGAAGAAGTGACTCATGTAGGAGTTAGTTGTAAAGCAGCAGAAGTTCGTCAGGAGGGAGTTTGAGGTGGGGAAGCCAGGGAAAAAAGAGTCTGTGCTTAGAATACCTGGTTACTTGGAGGCTCTTGGACTTGAAGACCTGAGAGCGGAGAAGCACAGCACTGAAATGGGGTAACTGTGTATTTGTGTCAAAGCATACTGAATTCATTATGAGAAAGAAATTATACTTCAGGCTTTATTGAAAATAGAGCCAAAACCATTTCCACATCACTGTCACTAGGTGACTAAGATTAAGATATATGAATTTTCCTGGGAGCAGAGTATTTCTTTCTTTAATTAATTGAAAATACTGTGCTTCATAGTAAGATCTTCATGCATGATGTACTTCCTGAGCTCACTTGGCCTTCTTTCTCCCTCTCTCTGTTCTCTTCTAGGCTCCATGTGATTTTTGGCCCTTAGCAGACTAGAATCTCTAACCCTGAAAAAAAGTTCTGATTTCCTCCATTTGAGCATTGTATTTATGTTTTCCTGAGAGTATGGGATGAGACTTTGGCAGCAATTGAAGGCTTGTGAAAGTTTTCTCTACATGGCACTTAAAATTGTCAGTAAAGGTCACAAATGAAGTTGAAAATTGCAGTTAAAGGAGATTGGATTTATTTGCTTTTAGGTCTTTGGCACACGTTTTCATTTGAGAACAATTCATTCTTAGTGAAAATTAGGAAAAGGATGGGGGAAAATGATAGTTGCCTTAGAAGGGTTTTTAAGGTAGGCACATAAAACTGATAGCACATTCAATTATTTTTTCACAGCATGTTATTAATATAATGTGTGATTTGAACACTTTACAAAACTCAACTCTGGGACTGAAATCTAAAGTGTAGGTAGGAAACCCATAATGAGCTGCCTTTTTCTTTTTTTTCACTATTCTAATGGACAAAGATACTTGTAAAGAAATGTGTTTCAGTTACCTATAGAAATAGTTTATGTGAAGCAGAAAAGTTATTTTCTTCTGATATCTCAGTTCCATAGTTTGTAAGTACCAGAAGTGCCCTCAAGCTGTATTTATGTAAATAAGGTACTTTGTAAGTATCACTTCTATTTTGATTTTGAAGGTAAGCCTCTGTTCTTACCTGATGATCATCAGGTACTTCATGAACACTAATTAGCAAAGGGTCATGATCTTCTGGGAGGCAAGTCAGGGTTATAATTGTTAGATCTGGGGACACTGAGGGTGTGGAAAGGGGCAGTCATTTATAAAGGTCTCAGGATATAATTAGCGGAGTCACAAAACTAATTTTGAGGGAAGCTGTTTCAAAATAGTGAAGTACATCTGTTTAGCAATCATGGATCAAAATCAATGTTCTTGTGAGCTTACTTGACTAATAAGGACATAGTAGTTCCTGCTCTTTGGATCCATCTGCAGAATGGGTTATAATTTTCTTGAGAAAGTTTATTTCTCACTTGGAGATTTGAGATCTAGGACATGTTTCAGCTGGAAAAACTGTGAAGCTATTATAGCACAATTTTACTTCTTTCATGTGAAGACTGGCCAGTCTTTTGTATGTGGTCCAGTTTTCTAGGTCGAAGCACAGTAAATTGTATATGATATGCAGATATAATGAAGAAACTTGGCTGTAATATGCTGTGTATTTTTTTTTCTTTTTTTTAATGATAAAAGGAGAATTGTGATGCATGACATTGAAACCTGTTCGCAGTGAGATCCAATAGTCTTGCAAGTCGTGAATGAAGTCTTCTATTACTTCTGATTCTAAAATAGCTTCATTTTCTTCTGTACATCACTGTGCCCTTCTGCAGGACAGAACTGGGAGTAACCTCTGGCAGGGTATCAGGTCTCATGCAATACATTTTTTCAGTAGTAAGCAGGACTAAAGAAGATCAGGGGTCTCAGAGCAAATTGGTAAGACTTTTTGCATGCTAGGTTTGTACTTATTCTTCTGATTTTCTGACAAGTGAAGCAGAGTAGATATGCAGCCCACATCTTTGAGATAATTGAAAACATACTGATCTGCCCACAAGAGCTAGACTAACTTGTCTGCCTAACAAGACAGCTCATCTATTAAAACAAACAAACAAACAAAAATAAACCAATCAAAAAAACTTCAACAACCCCAGACCCCAAAACACTAGAGGGGCTCTTTTGGCCTTGGAGTAGAATCTAAGCAGAGCCACACCCTTCAGGTCTATGGCCTTCATAGTTCTGGTTTGGTTTTATTTTATGAGTGGATTATCCTGTCTAGACTCATGCTTTGACTTGGAAGCCAAAATAGAAGCAATAAAGCTGGCTGCTTAGCAGGTGACAAACCTTCTCTGAAGTCCTCTTAATTTGTTAGGGCCCATTTCTCCATGCTGCCTCTCCTGACTTACTCCTCAGTAAGTTTTGCAAGTTTCAGATAGAGCTCTGCTAAATTTAGTCTGCCAGATGCCTTCAATAAGCCTGAGCCCAGCTATCAGTTACACGGAGATCTGTTTCAGTCAGGCACATCCCTCTGGGGAGAGGCTTGCACTATTTAAAGTTGAATGAGACTGAGATTCTTGCAGCATTAAGAAACTCGAAATTTGCCCTTTGTCTTCCTGATGTTGGTTCTAAACTAGTGTTCGACACTTGGTATTCCCAGGGAGTGGATTTGTGTTTCCTCTTGAACTGTAACTGGAAATTGGCTGCCTCTTGAGCTGTCATTCTCTATAGCAGTTCTCCTTTGGTGTATGTTGAGCAGCGAAAGGCAGTCTTAGCATAAGTAACACTAATGTCTCGTGTAGCCTGTATTAATTCCACCAGTATCGATGTAAGACATTGTAGGAAAAATAGACTGTTCAAAACACAGCCCTGTAAGCTGCAAGCACAGCAAAGCAACTGCAGCATTGCAGCTAGATTGCATTTGGTCCTGCTAAACGTGTGAGGCTTTTTCTAGCCAGTGCCTGGAGGATATTAGGACACTGGCATGCAAGAGCAGGAGTGTTAATGCCAGTGTTCTGGGCATGCATCCAGTTTCAGGAACTGGTGCATGTCACCTCACTAAAGTCACACTTCTGTTAGGATTTGGCGGATCACTCTTCACTTCCGCTCTTACATCACTGGGCAGTGTTGCTGTGCACTTTTAACAGATAGCAGCCCATGCCCCACGAACCAGTTCCCTTTCTAGTGAAATCTCCAAGTGGTTTTTCCCCAGTAACCAAGTCATGGAATGTAGCAGTTGTGAAAAATGCAAACATAGTCCTAGGATATGTTGGGAAAATGCTTCCAGTAGTGACAGGAAAAAACTTAGTACCATTGTATAAGACTGTAGTATTTGGGCTGCTGTAAGCAGTTTTTGTTAGCCATGTTTAAGGAAAATCAACTTTAATGAGAAGGAATGTAAGGAAGAGGTAGTATGACAATAGTAGGAATTAAGAGCCAGTCTTACAGGAAGAAGCCAGAAGCTTGGCTTTAATTAGAAGAAAGGTATGAAGAGATCATGGTAACTCTGTGAAAAAGGCCTGTGCAGTAGTACCTGTCATCTCCAGACAGCATAGAGGTAGATTTGAGTACAATGGACTAACTAACTGAGAGTAATGGTAACCTGGGAGCAGCCTTACAATGGAAGGTGTTTAAGTGGATTTAGAAGGCTGGTATTCCATTGAAGAAAGTGTATGGATTTGTAGAACACTGTAGTAGTAAGAGGCCTGACACGATAAACCAAGAGTCCCTCCCTCATTCTTCTATGCTAAAAACAATTGCTTGGGATAGGGTGGCTGACTTGTCCCAGAAACTTTGACATCTGAGATGGAATACAGCTGAGCTGACTATTGCATCCTCCATGGAGTGCCATTTGAGCTGTAGGATGCCAACAGTAAGTGTGGATCTTCTTAGGAATATTAGCAGCATCATAGAGTCAAATAATCCATTATGAAAGGGCATTTTCCTTCTGGGCACTTCAGGTTCTTTGCACATCTTTATGTTCTCTCATATGCTAATCCGAGCTCATAATTTAAATTTTTTTCTTTGCAACAGCAGAAGATAAGTATTTCTGGTACACCCTCTACTGAGTGGAAAACACAGGACTGGCCTAGTCAGACCTTAGCTGACATAAAAATCTTACTTAAGTTACTGATTTGGCTGAGACGTAACTTGAAGAAGCAGGTCTAGTTGTAAGCAACTGTTGAAAACAACCTAAAAAGTAAAAGACCCCACAAAGCTGCTTGCTTTACTCTGGTAAAAAGACGGGAGTGATAATTTTGAGTCCTTTGTTACAGGTGCTTTGTCTTGGCTATTTGGAATAGTTTTTTTAAGTCCGTAGGATGGAAGTGCGTGTTGTTCTGTGAATGATAAAGTGTAGCACAGTATCTCTAGACTATGTTCACAGATGGACTGGATAATCTACATCCCTGTGCTCCTCTTGCACAGTACTTCCAGTTTAAACTGGGATGAGTTGGCACTTCTGCTCAAGAACCAATTAGTTCTGCTTATGGCAATCTTTTTTCACTTCTTTATGGTGGCAGAGGACTTGTGTGGTGAACCCCGTCAGGGGACTGATGTGGGTTAAAACTAAACTTTTTTTTTTTTGTCTAGGTTAGTTTTAATTGGTGTTGGTTTACCACACTGTTGCACAAACATTTGTGCCAGCAAGAGGATGGAAATGAGTGGCCTGGGGACAGCAATACTGTTGCTTTGGGCAGCAGTGCCAATTTTCCCATGATTTTACTCAAGGCCCCAGTGGCACTTTTGCCACACTGTCCTCAGGCAAAATGATGAATTCTCATTATGTGGGTTTTCCTTTCTATGTTCTTGTTTAATTTACATATTAAATGGTTTTGTGCGTAATAGATGTGGTGCTGATTTAATCAGGTAGTGCTATACATTAAAGTAGTTTATGGTTTGAGTACACACTATTTAAACAGATATATTTAGTGTATTGATTTATGCTTCCTGCAGTGCTTCTCAAACCTCTTTCATATTATTCTCCAGGATAAAATACTGTCCCTGGTGCAATTCTTGCAAGGACAAACCAGTTAGTGACAGGGCACAGGAGACAGGCAGCAGGAAATGGCAGAAGGCAGCAGTGAAAGTGGCAAGTGGTGAGAGATAGAGGGGGGAAGTCCAGGGGCTCAAGGTAATGTGTCAGCAAGTGCCTTTCAGCCATCTGCTAAGAGAGCTCATTTCTCTGGCCTGATGCCAGCCTCAGAGGTGATGTCTTGGCTCAGCAGCTACCAGCCTTAGACTCTGCTTCTGCATTTATTTATTTATTTATTTATTCTCTATCTGAAACCTTCTTGGTGATGGTCCATCTCCAGGCCATGTTCCCTTTCTTAGCTATCTTGTCCTGGCCACCTGTGGTAATATATTTTTGTCCTGTTGCACTGTCATCATGAATATTTCATAATGGTTGTCTTCTAATGCCTGATCTGTTTGATTAGTAACTAAATAATTTTAAAATAATTAGAAGACACTACCTGGTGATGGGCTGTGTCAGATACTTTTGCTCAAAAAGAGAAATGCTGCATAACAACTTTGCTGTGAGTTCATCATGCTAGCACTGCTGATCTACTGAAGCTTGGAACTACTGATACTTTTTTTGTATCACCAAGGTTAATATAGTGTTATTTGGAGAAGAGATCTAGGCTTTCAGTGACTGAGTGTGAGGTTGGTCTCTTCCCTTACTGACCTCCTGCACTGCAGCTCATCTGACTTAACTGGGCAGTTGAGACCTGCTCCCTTTGGTTTCCACTGTCATGCAGACTGCAGCAAAAGGGGCTCTTCAGTCTTCTCTTCCCTCCTAGTACAAGATTACTGAGGTGCCCTACTCCAGCAAAACTCTTTCACGGACACAAGTATACTCAGGAACCCACATGCCACAGTTTTATTTCTGCACTTTGTGAGGAAAAGGTAGCAGCACTGCTGGCCAGGATCAGAACTTGCCTTCTGTGAGCCTGAAGAAGCCCTGCTGTGCTAGGCTGAGCAGTTGTGCCAAGTTGGGCATAATACTACAGTTTCTCCACCATCTAGTAACTTTGACTGCATGCTTGTTTACACTGGGAGTACGTTTGGAGTGTGAGAACATCATCCTTATTAGCTTGGGGCTTAACTTTGTGTTAGAATATAATTCTCAAAGGGATTTGCACACATGGCCATACATAAAGAGAGGAGTCTTGAGAGCAAAAGTGATCTAAAAGATTGAAAAGGCTGTGAGACAAAGGGTTGGTTGTGGTAGGACTCAGAGAAAAGAGGTACCACAGATTATTTCAGCAGAATATAGTGCTTTATAGCTAGAAACTTTGGAAATATATCCTCTTGGATTTGACTCTAGAATGCCTGGGTATCTTGACATGGATGAAAGAATATGGAGTCTTTTGCTTTTTCTGTCATTTTTGAAATCACTGTTGGAGAACACACTGTCCATGTAATGAGATGTCTCTCAGGAGATTGCTGTACCACTGGGCAGAGCTCAGGGGCAAACTACAGGGATTTGTATCTTAGCAATTGACCTTGCAATGAGGGAGAAAAAAAGATGATGTGTGCAGTGTGGTGGTGGGAACATAGGTGAAGAGCTGCCTGGAACAATTTGCAAGAACTCATACTGACATCAGAGAGCGTTTTAATCTCTTTGGCAAATGTGTGCCAAAAGGTTTGACTTTGGAGTGAGCAACATTGATATGTAAATAGCATCCATTAATTTGAAATAGTAACTGGAACATATTAAACTGATGGAGAATTACAAAATCATCAATAGTCCCTTGATGCTTAGTGGTCCTCTAAGACGTAGGCCTGACTTACAAGTTGTTTAGCTTCTGTAGGGTTCACTGGGGACATTGTCTGGTCTGGGTTATACTGCTGAGTGGGCAATGGTAAGCCTTGGTATCTCTGCAAAACTAAAGACTTCATTCTTTGCTATAAAAGAAAAGGAGAAAGTGGGTGAAGATTTATGGTTCTTGAAGTAAAAGTGAAAGGCTCCATTTCTGTAGTTTCTTCTGATAGTTTTGCAGGCTGCAGTACAATTGGAACTGACAACTAAAACTGGTATCTGAAGGGTATAATTTAAGAGGGCTTTTATATATGATCAAGGTCAATTAATAAAGCAGAGACAGATTATACTCTGCATTGCTTGGTACAGTTCTTGAAAAAAAAAAGTTGTTTGTTATTATATCTTCTTTGTGTCACTGTGTTATTTCAGTTAAACTGTGCTGCTGTGTCCTAGGCATTAACCTAGCTGAAAAAACAAGCTGCCTAGGCACAAGAGGCATTGGAGGTGGAAAGCAGCTGCTGCATATTACTAGAATGAACTTCAAGCCTGATGTACAAGGATTTTAGAAAGCTGCTTTTTTGAAAACTGAGTTAGACTTTTTTTCAAAAAGGCAAACAGTGTCTTTACTGCTGTTTGGGCAGAAAACAATCTGGTTGACCATATGTATTGAGTAAAACAGGGCTGATATGAACCTAGAATTGTGTGCTTTTCTAATTCCATGTGCACTGACTTTGTACCTGCCTACATATTCTGGTGACCATTTGGGAAAAGATTTTGATTATCTTGGGTTTTTTTATTTTTCATTCTTGTATTCCTTGTTAAAACTGCTTGCACTCACCCCAGGGCAGCTAATACCTTTCTTTATAAATTTATTTTTGTTTCTTTTTTTAAATTTGCTTCTGTGTATATAGAGCTTCTTTCAGGAAGGTAGTCTTAGGAAAGAGAGGAGCTTGGTCTGCTTCTTCTCAGTGTAATTCAGTGTATTTTAAGGTTGTGGTTCTGCTCTCAGCAGGAAGAAAGATTTCAGTGATAATTGTAGTGGATGCAGATATTACCTTGAGAGGGGCACACTTGCATAGTAACAGGCTTAGTACATTTGTTGCACACAGTGCTGTTGGTTTTTAGAGACAGATGTCTAGTAATTACTTTGTCTAAGCATAAGCTTTTTATTGATAGGTGGTAAAATTGAGGCTGTCTTTGAAGCATGGATAGGGACTCAATTTCCTTGGTCTCTGTTCTAGCTTCCCGTTCCTCCCATATTTTCTTTGTGGTTTTTCATTTTTGTTCCTTGTGATCTTGATGATTGGGGGGAAGTGAATAGGGTAAAGCTAATACTTCTGCAGAGATCCATGTTCTCCTGTCTCCCACCCAGTAAAACCATACAAATACTATGGTACATTAGTGTTTAGTGTGGCCTGAGAAACTTCTGACTGTATAGAACTCACTGAGAAAACTAGGTTTGAGGCTTAAATCAGCCACCAGCATTAGACTTGGTTTTATGGGTTGGATGTGGCAGTTCAAATATGTATTGAACTGACTATTAGGTGGGACAGTTCTCTAAGCATAACCAAAATAATTAATTTTTGATGTCCTTAAAAATGTTGCAGCATGTCAGATGTTAAGCATGTTTTGATTTGTTCCAGTAGCCGGATCGAGCTGGGAGATGTGACGCCACACAACATTAAGCAGCTGAAGAGGCTAAACCAGGTCATTTTTCCTGTCAGCTACAATGACAAGTTCTACAAGGATGTACTGGAGGTTGGCGAACTTGCCAAATTAGGTACAAATGTTCTTGCCAGTAATTGTGGGCTGTGGTGGCAGAAGTGGTCATCATTGCTATCCATAATGGTTTTGAATAGCATCTCCTTCTATTTAGTTGTTCTACATAATGAAAAATAACTGTTTAGGAACCTCAAAAAAGCCACAGAGGGTTTGTGTTCTAAATAGATTACATCCCTCTGGGAATAGGCATGTTTTCTATTCCAGAAGAAAACAGTTGCGCACTGCCAGCTTACCTCTTGATGTCATTGCTGGTTGGTGTGAACTGTAATAAGCAAATGTTGTGTAAAAGCAGCACTGGTAACTTCATTCCAAATGTGAATCCACAATGTATGTTATTTTATCTGGATAGGAGAATTAGCAAGAGGGGAGGGAAGGGAGGAAAGAAGATATAGGGTATAAATGAAAGAGCTGTATGTGTAGTTTGAGACTTGTTACTGATAAACCTTTGTTTCCCTCCCTGGCAGCCTATTTCAATGATATTGCAGTGGGAGCAGTGTGCTGTAGGGTGGATCACTCCCAGAACCAGAAGAGACTGTACATCATGACACTCGGATGCCTGGCACCCTACCGAAGGCTAGGAATAGGTAAGGAGGGTCTTCTTTTGTATCTAAGTCATCAAAGAAACCAGATTGCTGTCCAGCTTTCCAAATGCTCTTTCAGATTTTTAACAAAGTTAGTGCACTTTAGACTACTGATCTCTTTGGAACGGACTTGGGGGAAAGAGTATGATTTATCATGTGTTTATTTTTCCCTGCCTTTCAGAAATGAACTTTTTGTAGTAATTTTTAATTCAGATTACTTTAATCTTAATCATAATATTCTGTGGTGTAAATACTCTTCTTCTGTGAAAATCATTGCAGAGAGATACGAAATAATTTGTCAGAGATATGTAGCCAGTATTCAAGTTCTACATAAGTAGAACACAACATTCCTTGATTGGCTTCTCCCTTCACTCTTCTAAATGTAGGGGTTTTCTGTTTATTTTGTCTTTATCACTACTGATTATTACTGCTCAGGGATAGTACCTGCTTTTTGTCTATACTGCATTTAGTTCTTTTCTCCACATTGCAAACCGATAGGACAGATTAATCAGGACCTTAGAGTAACCCATTTGCTTTGACAAACTGGATTGAAAACATAACTTTATTTTAAAATATTGTACTAGGTCTTTAGTAGAAAAGCTTACCAGTGTCCTTACTACTTTGTACAATGTTTTGGCTGTATTTTGAGGTGAGTTTGAGACCTTGAAACTAGTACTGAAATAAGCTGATTTATACATATGCTTCTGGGCTGTTGTGATTTTTATTTCTTCTTCAAAGAAGCAATGAATTAAGGTTTGTGAGCAGCCAGAGAGAAAGAGAAATACTTACCTGTCATGTTTTATTTGCCTTTCCTAGTTTTCACATTTTATCCTTTTAGTCTACCTACAGTTAACTTGCCTTTCTTCAAGGAAGTACCTTGCTAAGTATAGACTTAATTGTGCCCTTCTAGTTTTCTTAAGTATCTCTTTATCTTTTGGCAGGAACTAAAATGTTGAATCATGTCTTAAACATCTGTGAAAAAGATGGCACTTTTGACAACATCTATCTGTAAGTAAATGAGTTACACTCATGCAATTTTGAGAGATGATAGAGGTAGATATGGGAGCAAAGGGATGGAGATCCAAGTGTGGGTTTAGTATATATTTTTGTGGGGTCATGGAACATCTTGTAAGTACTAGCAGGAAAGCCAGGGGTCATATTCTGGGCTTGTTGTGTAATGCTGAGAATACCAAAAGCATGCTTGCTTTAGAAAGGGTTCTGCGGATTTGCTGAATTTGAAAGTAGTTTAGTTAGAAAATTATGTTCTAGAGCAAAATTAATCTGTAAGACAAAAAAAGCATTTTTAGAAAGGATGTTATTTTTATCATACAAAATCATCTTCAGAATGGAAAATACTGCAAGTTTTGGTGCATTTGCTTTCTGTCTTTTATGACAGCACTCTGTGGGTTAGAATATCAGAGATGTTTGCAAACACTCAAAGTTTACATTCACTACTAAGGCCCATCTGCTATTCCCATTACTGCACACTGCCAGGTCAGCTATTTGTGCACAATAAACTAGATCAGTGCCCTGACCCAGCTGGGGAAGCTGTTTTCAGTTTTGTTTCTGGATGTTGTTTTTGTCTTTTAGTGTGATTTTGGGGGTGGTTTTCTTGTGCTTTGTTTTGTTGGGTTTTTTTTAAAATCGACTGCATGTCTGCATAAGCACTTGGCATGATGCAGACAAGAGAACAAGCACAAGGGTAGAGGACAGTCACCCCAATAGTCCCCCTGGAAACAGAATCTGAAATCCATAAATGCCAAAACTATGCTTTGCTGCTGGTTTCACACTTCTGCTTTTTCCTGCACATTGGTGTCTGTGTGGTTACCAAGTGAGCTGATGCAGTTTTTGGCCAGATCGCTTCTCTGAGCCAACTTCTTGTCCATCAGTGCCTTGGCCATCACAGCAGTGCAAGCATGATGCGCTGCTAGGGATAGGCCTACAGCAGGTACAGCGTGGATGGACTTAACTGCCACAGAACTACACCCTGAATACTTTCCAGGAGTGTTGAAGATGCTTCATGAGGAGTATTTCATACACTGATATCCCTATAAATGGCGTGACTTTCTCCTCAAACTTAGTCCACTTCCGCCACAGAGATGTGAACTCTTCCATGTCCTCTACTATTGCTTTGTGCCATCTCTGAGAGGAAAGTGTTTCGAAGAGGTGTCTGAGTAGAGCTGCTTTTGGCTCATAGTCCTGCTCTCCTGCCTCAGGGGAAGTGGTAATGAACTCTCTCTAATGCTAATGGGAAAGGGGCTTTCCTTTTTGCTTTTGCACATTACTGTGTGCACAGTGAAGGAACTGTTTGCTAGTTTTAATGCAAAAAAAAAAACCCCAAATCCTTCATAATCCTTCTTTACACTTCCCAGACTAAGGATTCTGGCATGATGATAAATAGGCCCCAAAATTGGGCTAAAGTTCTTTTAGTGGCCCATTGATTTAATTACTGTGTCTACTGCTTGTGCATCTTCTATCCAAACATATTATGCAGCTTAGCAACAAATTTGATATCACTGCCTAAATTTGTCATTGTAATAAAGTTCCCTTTTAGCTTTTTGGTGCATATTTGGCTTAACACTAAGATCTCTTGTTTTGTTCTGCTGTTGCTTTCACAGTTACTTTGGTTCTATGGTTATGCAGTGTGTTGTCATGACAAAGTGATTAATGAACTTATGCAGTGGCCACTGAATTTTGGGAGTGTTTAATGAATGCCTTTTGTTGAGCCAAACATCTTTTTTTCTTTTTTCTTTATTTTTTTTAAAGAAACTTGTGAAAATAAATGTCCTCCGTCACTTAGGATAAAGAACTGATGGCTGTTTGTTTTGGAGACCTTGAAACACACTAGCAAAATCTGTAAAACGCTAGAGGAAGTAAATACAAGGGAAAAGGACTTTGTAATTCCATGGAACTTTTTGATACTACAGCTTTTTGTGGGGAGAGAGGAGTAGTTAGAGTAGAGCAAGTTGTTAAAATCATATCAAACACCATTGCCAGTTATATTTTACAGTGTATTGGGATCATCACTGAGACAACTCTTCTGGTCATCTGCAAAATGTTATTACAGGAAGTTAAGGTTGGCTTTACAGTGAAACTCTGTTACATATTTCCACAAAATATCTGTCATATTGCTTTATTAAGAGAAATTGAAATTACTGAGGTAGTAATGCTTCAGAGTTTCTCTGCTACTTTGTGTTCCTTGAAAGAGTTTTACTTAGGGGAAACATTTACTGCTATTGACTGCCAGGGGCCATCCAGGAGCTGAGTGTTAGCCCAGAACTGAATTGGGAAGACCAACAGTTCCAGTCCTGGATTTACACCGCTGTTCCTGTCTCTACCTAGATAGCTGTGTTTCTTGTCTTTGACCGTGCTGAATATGGTGGCAGAGTACTGACCCCTGTCTCTCTATCCCCTTTTCTGTCCCAGGCATGTCCAGATCAGCAATGAATCTGCAATTGACTTCTACAGAAAGTTTGGCTTTGAGATCATTGAGACGAAGAAGAACTACTACAAGAGGATAGAGCCAGCAGATGCTCACGTGCTGCAGAAAAACCTCAAAGCCCCTTGTCTCGGCCAGAACGCAGATGTGCAAAAGACCGACAACTGAACAAAACCCCAGCGGACACTTTCTTGCACTTGCTTGTCGCCAAATAAGGAAAGAGAGGCCTCTTGGTTTTTGGTTTTTTTTTTTTTGTTTTGTTTTGTTTTTGTTTTTTTTGGTTGGTTAGTTGGTTTTTAGTTTTGGTTTGTTTTTTTTTTTTAACTCCACCCTTTCATCTTAATTTTTTTTTTCTTGACCTCTCTCCAACAAAATGTAATGCTTCTTCCAAGGATTGTCCAATCGTGTTTGGGGTTGGGTTTTGGTTGGTTTTGGCTTCTTTTTTTTTTTTTTTTTTTGAGCTCTCCTTTCTGGTGTTTTTTGGGGGGGAGGGGGTGTTTTTTTTGGTTTTGTTTTTGGTTGGGGTGGGAAAAGGTGTGCGGATATCTTTTAAGTTTGAGGTGTGGAGGGCTTGAGCAGGTTATCCTGATGACAAGTTTCCTTCAGAATTATTCTTTCAGTAAGCAGAATGTAAATCCAATGTGGGGGGAAAAGGCAAAGCGATATCTTGTCCTTTGACCCCTACATTATTATGTTTTTTATAACCTACAGGGTACTTTACTCTCCCCCAACCTTTGAATGCTACTTCAGTACTTCCCACTCTTCTTCTTAATCCCCCCACCTCAAAAAAGTATATTTAGTTCTTCCCAATATTTTTGAGTATGGCTTTTTCCTCCATCTTTTGCTGGGAAGGATGGGCTACTTTACCATACCTTTTCACTCTGCCTGGGCTGATCTTTTTGAATGCTTTTTTTAAATACTCCTCACCCAAGCTGGTGCTACACTTCTTAACTGACTGAGAGGAGGATTTAGAGTGGTCTTTGTTTTTTCTTATTTTCATTTACTCAACTCCCAGCAGACTTTTGCCAGAGTAAGAGCTAGATCTGGTGTTGGCAAGAATAACCTTGTAAAAATATGAATCCTGAGGCAAGACCCTTGCTTTAAAAATGGGTGAAATTCTGCAGGGCTCATTGAGAATTAGTTTTGTCTGTGTTGTTGGTATGGAAAAAGTGACTGTGACCACCTTACCAGCTTTGATGACATAAGGCCTGTCTCCACATAAATCAGTTACAGCAACTGAATCTGTGGTGACAGAGGTAGGGGTTGAGGAAACCAGGCAGCAAGGCAATGAAGGCAGACATGAATCTGACCCTAATCACATAGCTTTGCAGGGGTCTCCTGGATTTGCTTGGGGTTGGCTTGACTTGCTGTGTTTATGTGCTCCTTCGGGAGGAGGTGGTGAAGAACTGCGCGGTTTTGCTCCTTTGAAGATTATTTTCCCCTTCCCCGTTCAGTAGTAATAATGCAGTTCTCCTCTGGTGAGAGGGTGTTCGTGGAGCACCGGAGAAAGCAGCATATATTAGAGCATTTTATGGGTTTGGAAAATAGGCTGACTGGCTTCTTCCTAGTACTGTAACTTTGAGGCTACAGTAAACTGTACTAAGCTCTGCTTTGCATCCTTTCATGCTTTGTTTGCGTGAATACCAGTGCTCCTTTCTAGGCACTGTTGCCAGCAATTTTATGTATGCCAATATAAATACCAACTTGAGCTTGGACTCTTCTCCAAGCACCTGGGAAAGTGCACTGAGCTGAGACAACACCAACCTGCCCCATCCCCCATGTAGATGCTGAACTGTGTTCTTTTCCTGTTTGTTTTTTAAAGTTTAGATCTGCATCTTGAATTCTTCCGCTCTGAAAGCCTCCAACCTGTAGTGTGCATTGCAGCATACATCTGGTTAGTAGGTGCTGTCCACTCATTAGAGGGTGACTTGGGAACCAAGGATTCCAAGACGGAAGTGGTGGTGAGGCAAGGGATGGCACCCCTCGCTGCACGTTATGTGGTTTTTGATACCCTAGGGGTGACTATATGAGCTGCTACACAACTACTCCTTCTTTCACAGAGGTCTGTAGCATTTGTTGGAGTGCATCTTGACAGACCTGTGCTGGAAAATGGCTACTTACTTTGCTGGGTTTGCACTAATGGAGTCTTGGAGACGGGCAGGTGGCGAGCACCTGTGTTTGCAACACTCGGTGGCAGACTCTGGCTAGAAAGATGCAAACGGTTCCCTTGGCCAGAGGCAGCCTAGTTCTGACAAAAGCTTATTTTTAGTACAGCTAGGACCTGCTCATGGTGGTTATGTTGGCAGTCCAGCATCTTTCTAGAGGGGGATGTATTGAAGCACAATTAGCTTGTCATATGCCAACATAGTTTCCCTGGCCATCTGTAGACCAAACCAAGAGAAGTATGTGGAGGGAGAGAGAGATAGTATTGTATCTGAGGATGTTCATGCAGCACAGCTGTAACTCAGACCATAGCTGCCTCTGGTGCCAAGCAAAGTGCTCTTCATTCTTCTAGAACTAAGTGGTAAGTGTTTGGGTTGGGTAGATGGGTGTGGGGATATGAACTCTTAGGATTTGCTGTTGTCGTAGGCTTCCACAAATCAGTGTGTTTCACAGACAGTTTTTCTTCAGGTTTAAAAGTACAAGTCTGATGTCTGAACTTACTTGGATTAACCTTTGTTTCTGTCTCTTTTTGCTTTGGGCTGCCATCATTCTATGAATGTATCCATGAGAACAATTCTTAAAGCTCCTATTCCACAGCAGACCTGCCTCATTGTAACCTCTGATAAAATGTTTTGTAGGAAGTGGAAGAGAGAATAAATCTAAGACTCCTTTTCCCAGGCTATTAATCCTGGAAAACAGTTGTTGAATCTTGAATACAAGGTTTAATCTGAATCTTAAGAAAACTGTGTTCCCTGTACATGGATATGGGCAAGTGAAGGTCAGTAGTTCTGGATGACAAACAGTTGTATTTTATTAGTCTATCAGTTGTGTTGAGTGAGGGAGGAGAGTGCTGTGTCTTAGTGCTGTTAGCCAGAGACACTGAAATTGTGTGAAGTATGGGCTTACTGCAGAGAACTTCAGTTACTTTGGTTGTTGCTGCAGAGGACATCCTTCTGGCTTGAAAATAACAGCATATGAACAACTAAATTTTTCAAAAGTTGGGAGTTTCAGTGGGGAAAAAAAAAACACCACCAGCACTTCATGTTGTGGATGAAGATCTAGCAAGAAAAAATGTATGTGACTTTAGAGTGTAAATTGTGTATATACAAATTATTCCTGAGTCTCTGCAACTGGCTTTGTCATACATCGGTTGAAGTATGAAGATGTTACCTGCAAAAGGACTCCTCCTTGAGAAAACCATGGTACAGGAGAAAAGGAATCATCCAGAAGAGAGAGATCCCTCATTTTTGGGAGGGGGAAGGGAGAAAATGTATTTTGTGTATACAGAAACTGGCTGAGTTTACATGATGCAGCTAATGGTTAAACCTGCCAACTAAATATGACATACTGTTATGATTGAAACAAACCTACGTGATATTTTGTTAAATCTTGATGGTGCCCTGTGTCTAGTAAAAATTTGATCCCCCAAATTGTTTTATTCTCCCTCATGTTGTAATCCAGGGTCAGCTGCTATGCACAATGTCTGTGTTTTGTAAAGTGTTTGCTGACTTGGATGTTTCTTTTGAATCTGCAACTGCTTCCTGATTAATTTGGCTAAGACCACCCCTGGTCTCTTGAGTTAAGATTTAGTGAAAGGTATGCTGTATGCAGTTTACAGATGCATTCTCAATGTTACAAGTTAAGTTGCAGGGGGAGCAAATTCTTTACAATAAGATGGTCCATTTTTAATCTATATCATTGCCCTTGTTGTACATCAGGAGCATGTTTTTGTTTTTCTCAAACTCTTTAGAAATACCGTTCAGAATAAACGTGCACTATTTGAGTTATGTCATTTACAACTTGTCGTGCATTTTTTTGCAGTCCAGCTGTTTACTTCTGAAATCAGATATAGACTATTCCTCAGATGTTTCATAAACTGTAACTCAGAAGATTTCTAACATGAATGTTGTGTTGAGCTGCTGTGATGAATGCCAAGGGTGTCTGACAACTGAACAGCATGAGGTCTGTTTGTTATCCCTTGGAGTTATGAGCCTTTCCTCAGAAATCCTCTGTCCTGTGGGGTAGGAGGTATAAGAGGAAGAGGAACTGTTCTGGAATATTTTTGCATTGATTAGAGAGCTGTCTGGAAACAAACAGACCAGGTGTCAAGAACTCTGGTTTGGGCTTTATGGATTAAAAAGTTTAAAGTATTCACATTAGCTGTCAGTTATTGCAAATCTTGACCACAATCTTTGAAAAACTATGGTCCATACTTTTAAAACATGTCTTTAACATGCAGCACATACTGTTCTGTGATGACTTTTCTCAGAAAGCTATTTAAGTAAAACTTACTTTCTTAACAATTTCAGTCTCTTCTGTTAAAGCCATTTTTTGTCTGTAGTTTCACTATGCTCCTCTTCTGCTTTGAAGTGCCATTTATGAAGTGATGAAGTTGCACTTTGGCCCAGGTTCTGGAGGAAAAAAAGTGTTTCCGTAAATATTCTATAGTGTATTCTATTCACTTATTTAAGTTCCTCTGGAAACTGCTTTATTTACAGATGGAGTTGCTGCATTCATTAGAACTCTGAAACTTGTCTGTAGTCTTGAGTGGCTGCTTCCAGCTGTCTTCCCTGACCTCTGCTGGAGGGGGCCTGGAAGGCACAGCTGGAAGTGAACTGCTACCAGAAGTGCAACCTTCATCACTTCAGCCTCACCAACAGCTGCAGAGGCTGGAAAACCTTGGCTGGATTTAAACTGCTGCAGCTGTTCTCCAAACCATTTGGCTTTTATTGGGCTCTATCATGTTTCTTTCCTTCTTCTTCCTCATCCCAGTTGCCTCTTAGATCAACCTGTACAATACTAGACAATTCATTTGTCTTTTACAGGGAAACTAGCAGGTACTCCTGGTCATTTATGTTGCTCTTTTCCAAAGCTGTGCTAGTTCTACAGGCACTCCTGTTCTCACTGCATTCAAAATTTGGGTATTTATGGGGCCTCTGTAATCACTCAAAGTATGTTATCTCTTAGTTGTTACTAGTACAATGACTTAAAGAACAGTTACCACGTCAGGATCTTGCGAGTGAGTGGTCAGTCACCCACTTGATGTGAAACGCTGGGTTTGTTACTTTTTCCCAGTATGTAAATCACCATATTTACCTGTGGTGTAATTTATTTGCTGTTACAGTGCACAGTTACTTGACATGAGAAGATTCACCTGCCATTCCTCATTCTTCCTGTGTTGAGTAGCCTCCAGCAATTTTTCACCTCACTCTTCTTCAGTTTTTGAAGTGTTGAGTATAAGCCCCTGCACAAATATTCAACTCCACTACTGACTTCCCACTAGTGCGAAAACTGATCTTTTGTTGTATGCCATGTGAGTTCTCTCTTTTAATCAGTTTTCTGTCCCTGTGAGGACATTATCCTCTGATCCTGCAGTATCTTACATTACTTTAAAAAATCCCTGTCCAAAAGCTCTTACGTGAAGTCCTACCTAAGGACTTCGTGAAGAATCTACCAAACCAATCTGTCAGGTGAGCATTGTGATCTGTTTCTGGCAGTATTACTTTCCTTCCATAGAGGTTGTCTAAGTCCATTCAGCCCATCTAATCCAGATGCTTTGTAAGGGACAAATCCCTTGCCTTATGTTCTTTTCTCTTGCCCCTAAAGAGGCATCAATTCAAACAGATAATGGAAAGGTTACTCTATCCCTCTCTTTTCATTCTGCCTTCTTTCCTCCTCTCCAGTGCTTTAATACTGTAAAACCACTCAGCTTTACTACCATTCTGCCTGAAGGCATTGTAGCACCACCAGCTGAAGCTCTCCAAACTGCTGAGTTGCCAGCTTTCTTTCACTCACTTGAATGTACATGACCCATAGTCCAAGAAACTCCTGCACTGGGAAAGATTCACTGATGTGTGTTCTCATTGCCTGTCAGCTGCTGTATCACATCATACAGTCTTAGGCCAGTGCTGCTCATTGAATTATTGAACCCAAACCTGCACTACAACCAAGAATTTGGGGGAAAAAACATTGTTCAAAAAATTACACTGAAGTTCTTGGTTAAGACTATCTGAAATAAAGCTGCAAACCCACTTGTCAAAAAACCAGCAAATTATCTATTAAATTTAAAGCTTTTCTTCCAAGTATTTGTACAAAAGGTGTTTAACCATCTTGCCATATAATTGGAAATTTATAATCTCCACTAGAGACAGGCTACTGATACTTAGCAGGTTCTTGCTGTATGTGGTTTTATCTGTGGATTTTTGCCTACTGCTGGATTTTTGCCACAGCATTTCAAATATTTAACCCTGTACTGGTATTGACCATTTATGAGCTCAAACACTATAGAACACAACTTGGTTTTGCTGCTTTGGACAGGGAGGTGCCTATATAGTGAAAATCTTCACCAAAAAAAAGCACACTACCCTTTAGAAGAGGAAAAAAACCCCATAGTTTATATTGCAATAAATTGATGGAGCAGTGGTGATGGAGCAGTGGTGTTTCAGATTTTGCTTGTCTTCCAATTTGGTTGTGTCATGTCAGAACTAAAGATTATGAAAAGCAAAAAAGTGCATTTACATTCCTACTTTACAGCTTCAAGCTGCTATTTATAGTAACATTAGAATTTGTCTGCATAAACAGCTTGGGCCTCAACTTTCTTCACAGCTCGCAAATGCGTTTTCCACTTAATGTCAGCTGCAATGTTATTTTGCAAGTGGCAGCTATTCAAAATAAAATGGTTTGGGTTTTTTAAGATCTGATTGCTGCTATGACTCATTTCAGCAGCAGAAGAGTTCTTGGACACTGCTTCAGAAATTTGTCCCTGCTCTATTATATTGTAGGAAGGCATATGGATACGAGATGCTTTCTCAGGGAAGCAGTTGAGGCTTGAAATGGGAAGCTGCCTTATTATGGATGGTAATTGAGTTAGGTGTTAGCAGGAAGTAAAAAATTAGTGAGTTGTTAATGATCCACAGTCCCGAATTTCACGGATAAAACAACACTTTTCCTAAACTCTGATTTAACTCATAAGGAAGATGGATTGAGCACCTTCCTCCCCAGAACTAAGCGTGAGCACAGCGTGGGACAAAGTTAAAGAAGAATGTCTATTAAAGAATCAGTCATAGCACAGAACAGTCACAGGACTCCTCATGAACAGCTCCATGCGGCAAATCTTTAGCCAGCCTTTATCTTTGCTCTCCATTCCTTTCCAGAACGCTGACTGCCGAGGACGCGGGGCAGCACGTCAGTGCATAAGCGCTGTTCCATCCTGCTCAGATCGGCAAAGGGCAGCGCTCGGGTGACTCGGCTGTGCCCGCCGCGCCGCTGCCCTGGCAGGACGGGGTTGTTTCCTCCGACAGCAGAACACGCACACGCAGTAACACACGGCCCCCTCCCCACCGCCGGTGCCCCGAGAGCCGGGCCAACACCACAGCTCTCCCCGTCCCCGCGCCGCCGCTGCTCCTTTAAGAGCTGCCGCCCGCCCCTCCGCGCGCCTCTTCCCGCTGCGCTCATTGGCCGCCCGGGACGCCGCTCCCCGCCAGTTCCTGTTTCGGCCACCTGACCGTGTTGACGCCAGTCTCAGCCTCCCTGCCCTCTGATTGGTCCGCGCCGCCAATGTTTGTGGCGGCGATTGGCCCGCGCCTGCTCCTCCCCGCCCAGTTGAGGGCGAGCGACGCCCTCGCGGGGCCGG
>JACBWW010000006.1:32362352-32475373 GCA_020086605.1 Lanius collurio
AAATTTGCCAGTAGCAGAGGTTTTAAAGAGTTGAAAGGCTTCAGTTTCATGGAAATCAACGCTGACAAACACAGAAGTGTGTAACTCACAGTTACTTCTCGCATTAAGGGCAGGGTACTTAAAAAGCAGCTCCCTGTGGCAGACAGCACAAATTAACTGAGTCAGTTGACAAAACTATAGTTAGATATGGCCGTGGCACATGATGCCTGTTGTCCAGGGAAGTCTGTAGGGAAAAACTGGAAGTAAGGTGAAGAAAAAGGGAATAGTGATGTGTTGAGTTTCTGTCTGTAACTACAAAAATCACAAAACTGAATTTTTGCTTTTCACATAATAGCTTGGACTTCTATTAGACTTCATCTAGACATGCGATTATTAAGTACTTTTAGCTGAGATAACTTAATGATGGCACAGTTAAGCATCCAGAAGTCATGTAATGTAATGTAATGTAACAGCTTATTTTGGAAGCACGATTTTAGCCTTACTTTTAATGTACAAGTCATTGGGAGCATCTTATTTATATGATTGCATTATGTAGCACTTTACCAACTGCAGAGCCTTGTTTCTTGCTCATGAATTGTGTGCAGCCATCAGACAAATGGGAAGCAAGAAACTTACTAGGAGTGTTTATTATTATAAAGATTTAGAACTTTTAGTTTTTGATTTTCAGTTAGAGCCATAACACGGGTGTGTTTTGGGATTAAATAGATTTGACAACTGAAAATACATTTGCTACTGAATGGGAAAAAAGCTTAGAAAATTGCTCGTGTTGTGAGCGTGATTTCTAAGGTGCTTGTTTTCCAAATATCATGTCAGGTATGTGAAACAGTACAAGAACATTGCAAATTTTGAAGTATTTGGAAATTACTTATTCCCTTAGAGACTAACTTATTCCCTTAGGTTATGGGTATACGGGAAGATTTTAATGCAGTAGAGGAAAAATGGTGGTGGATCCTGGAGGAGTCTGACAGCTGCTAAGAGATAATTAGGATGTAAGTTTTTGATAGTTGGTTTGCTGCTTTGATTGCTGGTTTTTTGAGTAGTGTTCTGAGGAGCTGGCCAAGGACAGACAGAAGTGACTGTCACTCGAGTGGCCCTGTGACATGTGCCTGACCCACGCCTCCTGTGTGCATTGTGGACTCTCATTTGTAGCTGAAGTTTAGCTGTATTCTGAAATGTCAAAGACATCTTGGGAACAAGACAGCAAAGATTCTGTGAATGTCTTCTGCTGGCACTGCTGGCTGAGCTACTTCAGCTGCTTTTTTAGGCAGAGGAGTTACAGAGGTACTTTTTGAGCATTGGCTGTTGATGGTTTCCCTCATGTGCTGAAGTTGTAAGAACACCTCTGGCTTCCACATATTGAAGTATAATGAATAAGGCTACTGAGACATCTGGGATAATGCATTCCAAATATTTAAGCATGCTGTTAATTTGCAAAGTGCTGTGATGCAAGGTGTGTAACATTGTAACCAATCACATCCCACTTGGATCTGAATTAATGCAGTGGGTGAGTTGAAGCTGGATGATGTAGAAAGAAATAGCCATGTGAGGAAGTCAAGGGCTGGGACATGCTGGATTTGACAAGAGCCATTCTGTGGTTTAATTTCTTTACAGTGGGGCTTTTTAAGGTCTTAAAAATAGCTTTGTAAGTGACACCTGGCTGGGGGGAGATTATAAGTAGTGTAACATTTGATATGAAGGATTTCCCAATGAATCATGGTTGGTTGTGTTGCAAGAACTTGTGAAAAATACCACAAAGACTGTGCCGCTTTGAAGGACAGTTATACCTTTCAAAATAGGAAAACATGTTCCTGAGGGACTTAAGTTGAATAAAGGAGTCACAAACATGGCTGAGATGAAGAGCTATAGTTAGAAAGTGACTGGCAATACTATGGATAGACAGTCTATCTGGCTGGAGGCAAGTACACTTCTTCAGAGCCCCGAGATTTATAACCAGAGTGGTTATGAAAAGATTAGGAATGTTAAAGTTGTTAGGTGCATGCACACATTTATACGTCCATTTTCATTTAAACATCTGGGTTGTATGCACAGCTTCACTGGCATTTTCATCAGGGACTTGGCTCAGTAGTGTTATTTAATTGAAAACTGTCTCATCTGAAACTCTGGGCTGTGATATGTATTCAGTCTTAGTGTGAGGGGGGTGTGTGCATTCAAGCAGTGTTTGAGTTATTTCAGATTACAGTAAAACATGTAAAGGTCTCAACTCCTTGATTTGGTAATGTGCAGTGCCCAGTTTATGTAATGCTGACTTAACGTGCTGATTAAAATACAATTCCAGCTTTTACATGTGGATATAATGTGTCCGAAGTGTACTTTGGTTTGCTACCTTACCAGGGTAGTGCTGTTGTCATGCTTTGAGTAAGCTCAAAGGAGGTTCTGCTGTGTGCACAAGATTGACAAATTGTGTGTAAACTTGGTTTGTTTCCTGTATGAAAAGCTATGGCTTTAGTCCTCTAAGGTGAATGAGTTACTTTTGCAGCCATGACTTTCGATAGCAATCTCTTACATCAGCCATGCTTTGTGCCATTGTGATTCAGATAAGTAGAAAGTACTAGGCTGCTAGAAATGTTTCATGCGTCCTGGTAACAAGTGCCTTTCTCACTCAGTTACCTGAACTTCTCTCAGGTTAACTGACCAATGGGAAAACCATGAATTGAAATTAGCTCCATCTAAAAGCACTTCTCTGTCTGCTACTCTGATAACTTGAATGAGTTCTTTGTGGTCCATCTCTAGTGTGGCTGGAGTGATCCAAGTATGGAGCTATTAACTTGTAGGTCTAAATGCAGGTTCCTCAGTACCTGTGGTCCATTTTTCCAGCTTTTGGTGTGGTGGGCAGTGCCATGAAAAGATTATTGAAAACATTGTCCATTAGCCTGCTGACACACTTAATAGCAGTGTAAGGATTTTATGGGGAGAGGAGAGCTTAAAGATTTGTTTATTCTTCAAGCTGAAATTTAAAGTGAAAATAGTATTGTCCTTTTGGGGTGTCTGCTTCCATCTGTAGTTTGTAATGTGGTTGGCGTCAGGGACACTTAACTCATGCCAGCCTTCAGCCTTTGCTGTTGGACTCTGCTTTGCTTTCATGCATCAATGGTGTTGTTAGCTAGAAATTGAATGCAGTTCTTTTATAAAGTTTCATGCTACAGCTCTTCTTGCTCATTTACTGCAATAGTAAAACAGGGCTCTAAATCAGCAGTAAGGAACACCATATTTTCACTATTGGAGTATCCTTAATATTCAGAGGTGCTTTAATTCAGTGTTGTTTCAATATTATGTATCTATAGCTTAAATCCCTCCTTCTTCTGTGCAAGTCTCTCACCTGCTGTGAATTCGGGGACTTTTTCTGTATCTGGAGAAGCTTAACTAGTTTTGGCATCATCCTGTGTCATAGTTTCACAAATATTAAACCAGCACTGCCACTGTGAAAAGCAATCTTGTTGTTTCAGTGTACTTATTTGGGAGTGTGGGGGGGTCTCTGTAACCCTTCTGCAAAGTAAATTTTAAATTGAAGTTGTGTTCTCATCTGGCCTCCGGGGTGAGGAGTGCCCATGGACCAGGAGAGAGGCTACATCTCTCAGCATTATTTTGAAGGAGTTGGGACAGTAGGGAAGGATAACCATCTCACAGATTTTCCCTTTATGGCTAGGAGAAATGGGCAGACAGGAATTTCATGCAAGGGCAAAATCCTGCACTTGGGGAAGAACCACTGAGTCCACCAATATATAGTGGGGGCCATGCAGCTGGAAAGCACCTTGGCAGAAAAGGACCTGGTAGACACCAAGCTGAACATGAACCAACACAGTGTCCTTGTGGCAAAGGTGGTGAGTGGGCTCCATTTGGTACAGGAGTGTCAGTGAGCTGAGAGGGGTGATCTTTCCACTGCACTTGGCACTGGCATCTTGTGTAGAGTTTTAGGTTCCCCAGGGAGAGAAAGACAATGGATGTACCAAAGAGAGTCCATTGAAAGGCCACAAAGGTAATTAAGGTACAGCAGCATCTCTTGTCTTGAGAGCCCGAGGGATTGTTCAGCCTGGAGAAGGCTCTGGGAGAATCCCACCTGTAAATTCTCAGGAGGCTTTACAGTCCATCTTACTTTGTGGTTCTCCTGTTTTATGCTGGGTGGGAATGGAAGGACTCTGTGTTTCCTAGCCCAGAAGTATTAACTGTGTGAGCTATCCCTTGCTAAGGAATGCAGTGGAGTTCTCCCACTCCTAGTTTTGCTTTAAGGTATTTTTGCCAAGTCAGTCTTAGGTGGCCATAGGGAGATGATTTCACATAGTTATAAAAGAATATAGAGTAGAGGTAAGGCGTTTTCGTTTTCTGGAATGATTTTATTAATGAAGTAAAACTTGCAGGATCATGGTATCAGTCTGTCCCCTTTATCCATTCCTTTCAGACCTCTGCAAAGTAGTAACTTTGAAATCTGGTTTTAGTTTCTTCTCCATTGTCAGTGCTAAATTTCTACTGTAGTCTTGTTTGCTTTTCTGAAAGCTAGTGCTTTCAGAACTACTTGTTTACTCTGGGTAGCTCATGTAGAGTAATTCTCCTAATCTAAATAAGTAGTTCCTAAAGTGGTGGAATTGTTGAATTCAGGTTTTCTGTGTATTTGCACCTAATAGTTGCATTTTCTCATGTCTAACACGTGTTGATCTTGATTTTACGTTTCTTCTTTGAAAGTGTTATGGAAGCATGCTTGCTTTCTCTGGCCATCTGGGCTCACATATCTTTAGTTTGGACCTCTGTGTTAAATATAATTGAAATAATGTGCAACTTTATCCCTGCTAGTATTATTTGCAACTGTCAAACATCCAGATTGCAACATGAGTCCTTTATTCCTGGAACTGAAGTAATTGTCCAGTGGACCCACTTTATGGGTCCAAGATAAAAACCTCTGAAAAGCAGAAGTGTAATTGCACCGAGGTTCTGAAGGAGAATGAACAACCTTCTATCCACTAAAACCTTTTGTGAGTAGTCTGCCTATAAAATGTATGTTGCAAGGTTGGGGGAGTTTAATTTGGTTTTCTTCTGTTTGGGGACAGAGTGTGTGTGTGCTTGTTTCTTAAAGCTCACTGAAGTGTAATTAGTGAGGTTTTTTTCATAAGCTTATACATTAAAACTGAAATACTTTCATTCTACCTCAGCCATTTTTTTTGCCTTTGGCCCTGCTAAGATTTGTGGGGAAATGTCTTAACTCTGGAAGGGGCAGTGTTTGTAACAGAATCTCAGGATTGATATCTTCTGCATGTTGTAGAGGAGCTTTGTACTGCAGGCCCATAGAATATTGTTTCCTATATCATGAACCCTTGATGAGTTCTTCGTTTGTGTCAGATTTCTCAAACCCCAAGCCTATAAAATATTCAAGAACTTGACTGTGTAATCCTTTGTACTGAATGACTCATATCTGAAAACATGAATTAAAAAAATTGACGTAAACTCTCTGGATGCCCTGAACATTTCGGTTCTAGGATATTTTGCACTGCTTGCTAGTTAGAGTCCTCTGGAGAGAGCAGCAAGGCTGTTTGGCATGTGTCAAAAAATGCCTTGATACCTCCTCAGGACCGTATGCAGTTTTATAAACAGACTGTGAGGATCCTTTAAAACCTAAGCAGTGAAGCAAAGGAAAGTGCTCTGGCTAAATTATTGTAGCCAAAATGAATGTTTTTATGTTGTAATTCTCAATTGGTTATTAGGCCCTGTGACAAGGTACTGCTCTTTAAATAGAGATTTCGTTTGTAGATAAGGTCACATGAGAAAGCAGAATTGGAAGCTGCAGGTGCCCTGTCCATGGAACTGTTCAAGGCCAGGCTGGATGGGGGCTCTGAGCAACCTAGTTTAGTGACAGGTGTCCCTGTGCATGGCAGGAGGGTTGGAATGAGAAGATTTTTAAAGTTCCTTCCAACCCAAACCATTTTGTGATCCTAGATTTAACAGCTTCTACATTTGTCCAGTTGGTCTTTGATGTTTCAAACACAGCTTTCATGTATGGATGGTTTTCTGTGTTATAACCATCTTGGTGACAGTACTGGGAGACCATGATGACTTACACATTTCAGCTTTTTTCAAGAAAAAAATATTTGTTCTTTAGGCAACATGCTGCTGCAAGGTTGGGCTCACCGACAGATGCTCTGGCACGGGAGTGAGTGGGAGAGCACTCTCAGCCTCAGCCTGGTGCAGGCAATCTTTGTCATCTGATACAGGTAACCTAACCCTAACCCACACAGAGGTGATGACCCTGTTAGGAGGAAGTTGTTTGCAATTCACTTTGTATCCACTTAGCTCTCACCATCAAAACACACTTGTGGCTCCTTTGTCGAGCGCAGCATAATTAGATGTTTGTTTTCTCTTTGAAAATATTTTTCTATTTTGAAGTGTACCACGGATCATTGGGCATTGGAAGCCAGGGAGATGAGCACTGTCTTGCAACATAGAGGCATTTCTCATACTTTCTGACTTCCTTAGTGAATTGGTATGTGGTAACTTGTGAATCTCAACATAACACATGGAGAACAGGGGATAAGGACGATTTCCCTGGTCATTCCTGTTTGATTTCCTAAAGAAAAGAGTGATGTTCCCCTTACTTTGATCTAAAGTAGCTGAGGACATGCTTTAAGGTGAGAGCTCTGGTCTCTGTGATTCTGGCTTGTGTGCTGGTTTCATAATTACAGCTCTTTAGTTCCCAAATACCTGCTTCCATATAACAGTTCCTCCAGACCACAGGAGATGGTTCCTGTAGGCATCTTCCTTTACTTGCACTGTGTGCACTTCAGTCTGTTTGCAGTACCAAGATCATCTGCACTGTGTGTGAGGGTGGCAGCAGCTCTCATCTGGGTGCAAAACGTCCAGAGATACCTCTCCTTAAAGAGTTCCCGGACCATGAGCAGTGAGTAAGAGACTTGGTTCTGTGGACATGAGCTCTCTCTCTCTCTGCCCCTCCTCTGAGGTTTAAAAAGAAATGATGCTGTACTTAGGAAGACTTGGGAGGCAACAAGGTAGACAAAGAATAAATATGACAAGTGGATCTTCAGGTGATTAACAGGGAAGTTTCTTTGGTTTTTTTGCTCTCTGAAGTTTGCTTAAGCAGATCTGGTCAAGATTTCTCAGAATGACTCTACACCCACGCTGTCCTGCAACTGCATATTAGTAAATGGTCAGAGCAATTGCCTTTGATATTTTGAAAATTACAAATAAAAACAAAATTAATGTAGGTATGAGGGAATATCGCTTGAGTAATTACCCTTTCTTTTCCTCCAATGCTGTTACAAAAAAAAACCCAAACATTTTTTTTTTCTAGTTCTCTTGCATGTTCTTATATAAGCCTTACTAAAACTTTATTGCTTTAGGTCATCAGGAGGAAAAATACCGATATATTTGAGTTTAGATAATACAAACAAAAGATGCACAGTAAAAAACACCTAAAAGCAGTGAAGTCTTTTTTCTGTTATTTGCAAGCACCTTAAAAAAAGAAAAAAAAAAAGTTGCCCTGTGTAAATTTTAGCTTATTGGCTTTGGATTTCTTTTGCAGAAGCCCTGGGAACAGTTTGGTTGCCCTGGGAAACTCTCGACTGGTTTGCATCAGGAATGTGTATTTTGTGAAAAGTCAAAAGAACTCTGTCATGCTGTTTAATCCCTCATGCATATTCCTCAGCACAAGGTGGCTGTGCCCACTCTGAGCCAGCTGGTCAGCCAGCACAGCTGTGCTACAGAGCTGGTCACGGACCCAGCCATGTCCAGTCCCTTACCTGACTTTACTCCTCCTCCTCCTCTGCTCACTCCCAGGTTTCTGCAAACATCTGGGAACTTCATCTCTTTGAGAGGTTGCAGTTAGGTCAGTCAGTGGGCCCAGCTGTTGTGAGGGAGTGGATTCAGGGACACAGTAATAAGAAAACCTCAATTTCTTCAGAAACCAAATAGATATGTAGATAGATTGCTTGATTTTTTTCCCCTCTTACCAGGAAAAATAGCCTTTTTCATTTTCTTGTATGATAGTCTTACCAGGTTACTTTGTTAGGCCACCGTAGTTAATACACACAGGTAACAATCACAAAGGTTAGCTTTGAGTTACGTTTCCTCTAGTCATTTTATTAGGTAAATACAAAATTAGAATAGAACCATTCCAAGGGGGAATAAAGAAAGGGCAGTAAATTGTGTCTCTTGATCTCAAGAGCATCTTGCTTGTCATTGAAAGCCTGGATTAAGTCCCTGAAGCTAGCCTTGTTCTAAAATATGCATGGAAGATTGGAAATGTCAGTTCCAGGAGTTGCTTGGATGAAGAAGACATTCTCAGGAAAAAAACATTTGAGTAGTTCTTATCTATGCCTTGGAATTGATCTTAGCTTTACATTAAGGCTGACTACATGAGGTATAAAAAGCAGTAAGAACTGTGAGATTGCAGCAGTGTAACAGCATAAGCTTGCTGAAGGATATTAAGAGGAAGAAAGATTTGGACTGCTGGTAGGTTTACTGAATATGTGTAGCTGTGTATTAAAAAGATTCTTTCTTCCTGATACAGAAGAATGGAATGGCCTTACTAATTTGAGGAAGATTGTTTTGTGCAGCTAAAGATAACAGATGGGAATAATTATTTTATTTTTAAAAATGAATATTAAGTTTGGAAACAATTTCTAAATAAGGAGTGAAAAAATAATGCCAAATAAAATAATCTAAATTAACTTTTTCATCAATTTACTGAGTGCATGTTTTGAAGGAGAGATTTCATAAAATTTGCTGAATAATACCAACAAAGATGGGTGGTAGACAAGAAGACACTTAAATTGGTTTTAAGTTTTATACCCTATGTTTCAGAACTATAGAAGAGATTAAATTATGTTAAACTTAAATTTTCAGAACACAAATTATCCTTTAATTTCTGAGGATGATATTGCATTTAAATTAAAATCAGTATTTTAGGTTGACATAAAAGCTATTAACTACATAAAGCTTGAGGGAAACTTGGTACTAAATAAATATAAATGATGAGTTGCTGCTTCTTCATCTGTTTTAAGAATTTGGATTTTGCTATAATTTCTCTGCAGGTGACATTTGTCTGAGTTAAATGAGCATATTTCATGAGTGAACTTAAAATACGTTTGTCTCTGAGCTTATAAGGCAAATACATGTCTTCTGCTTTAGAGAACTGGTGAAGGAATCTTACCATGAAGAAGCATTGCTTGATGGGGAAGAAGTGAAGAGAAACCCACTGTCAAAGCTCTGGTCTTCATGAGGGGAAGAAATGGAGACAGCATAAACATTCATCAGCCCCCAGAAGTCTCCACTTAGGCAGTATTTTTATTTTCTTTTTAATTCACAAAGCCCATCTTTTCAGCAGCCCTTAAGAAAAATCTCTTCCCCGATGTAGCCAGCTTGAGCTGTTTTATGGAGTATCAAGTAAAATACAAATGTTTCTGTCCTTACAGAATAGGAATGGGAAAAAACAATTTCAGTTCACCGTATTTCTCATGGTACAATCCATCAGTAGAAAGCCCAGAGTTTTATACAAGTGTTGTTTAACAAATTTAACCACCTCTTTTCAGTGGATCTAAAAATAAACTAATTGATTAATTAGATAATGTGTAAAGCCTTGCTTTTTCCTATTGGGACCACAAAAGTGGCAGCATTGGTTGAGCGGTAAACTGATAAACTTCACCTAAAGTAATTCCACAGTAAAGTGAAGTTGGGGTAAGGGTCGCTGCACTCCTATGCCATGTCTCCTGTATGAAACGGGCTGCAGATCCCAGTGGAACTCAAGGATATCAAATATAGACTTTAAGTTTACATTTCTGAGGCTTCTACACCCAGTGTGGCAGCAAAGGGCTTGAAATGTTCCTTGAAATTACAAGGAACAGCGTCACTTGGAAGCAGCTTACTGACATAATTTAAAAAAAAAGAGCAGAGGAGGAAGAAAGAAGTGAGGCCTTTGACATGTAATAAAGATTTTCCATTCTTTCTCAGGATCAAAAAATAGTTAGAAACTGTATTAATAAATTACAGCACAAATTTTTACTAAGGCCTTGTCTATCTATCTTCCAAAATACTGTATACAATGACTTGCTCCGTCGTTTACGCGTCTGCTCAGCATCAAGAAAGAGGGAATATTGTTTATATCATGACTTTGGGAGATAGAGATGCTGCTGTTAGGAAAAAGCATTTTGCTGAGTGGACACAGAAGGCGGCAAAATATAGTATGGAGAACTCATGTCAGGAGGGAGAAGTGGGTGCTGTGACTTAGGGCAGGGGGAAGATGGGGTTGTAAATGTGTTCTGGACTGTGCAGCTGGAGTCAGAATAGCTGTGTCTGTTCTGGGGAAGGGTATTTGTGGGTGGATGCTTTTTTACACCCTTACCTTCACACAGTTGTGCTTTTTCTGTAGCCCTGCATGGTAGCTGGCCATCTAAATCCACATTAATGCTTTCTATATTAAATACACTATAATACAGAAATAGTCCTTTGGTTCTCAAGCTGTATAAATTGGCAAAATTAAAAAAATAGGGTTGCTTGGTGAATACATTACTCTTTCAAAAAGGCTAAGTTCACCAAAGCTAAGACCTTTTTTATCTTTCTGCTTTGATTTCCAGCATATTTGCTATGGTTTAATAATGCCCAATAACAGATACATCAACTCTGTCTTTATGGGTGGTGCGTAAAATCAAGATAACAGGGTATGTGCCAGCCACATGATACACTTCCTTTTTCTAAGCGTGTTTGAGAGCTTTGCTTTATCAGAACTATGTCCATGTCCTCGGTGCTCACAGCCTCACTAAACAGAAACAGTACTGTACACACTAAATTAAATGACCCATTTGCCCCCTTGAGTAGTTGTTCCTCCCCTGATATACAAGGTACTGCCTCAGTGATGGATTTGCAAGTGTAGTGGCACCAGGTAGCTGCTCCACTTCTGTCTCTGCTGGGCTGCTTTGGCACACTGGGAACCCTGCTGAAAGGAGGTGTGCTGGCCTTAGTCACTCAGTGCACACCTGAACATCTGTCTGGTTGCCATCAGTGCCCAAGATGGCTGAACTCTAACCAGGTTATATTTTTTTTTTTTATAATCAGAATCGCTCACCTGCTAAAGTTTCCCAGCAAACCCCTTCATCATCACCTGGTACAGCGAATGCAGCTAGAATCAGTGAGTTAGTACTACTGACCATCACCAGCTGTACACAGGAGGGATAAGTTATAGGTGCCTTGGGTAGGAAACTGGCTTTCCTGGCTTTCAGAGTTGTGAGTTTTCACTGACTTGGAGGACCTGGGATAACGACTGGATTAATCTTACTACACATACACGAGAATAAATTTGTTAGTGAAATAAGCTAATTGGATTTAAAGGAGAAGAAATCTTATTTTTAAGATAAGGTGACACAATTTATAAGAGAGTGCATAGAAGTGCTAAAATTGCACCATTGCTTTCTCGCACAGTAAAAGACTTTACTCGGTCAGGTGTTTTCATAATTTATGCAGAGGATGGTCAGTGAGCACGGAGAAAGCAAAGTCTGTGGAGAGATATAAATAGAAAGTGATATGATCCCATTGCTGGGCTAGGGAGGGCTGTGGTGGCTGTGTTTAGGTAGGTAACACCCAGTATGGCAGTGGAATGCTGTAACCCATCTCAGAGAGGATTGTGTCCAATTTTGTGATGGTGTGGACACTGTTGTGTAGATGTAGTTGAATTATGTTCCTGAAATCTGCAGGCACTTTTGAGTTCCCTGTGTTGGATTTATTCATAGGTGGTTTCCTGTTTGCTTTATTTTATGGCTTGCCAACAACTCCCAGGTCTTCCCTGGAACAGAAAAACTACTTAAAGATGAGAGTGGTAAATAGCATCAGCCCTAATGTTTCTCCTCCTTGAATCTTTACAGAATGCAGTACATTCAATTAACTTCTGGAGTATAAAGGCTGAAAAACAGTATCTGAATTCAGTTCTGCTGCAATACACATTATTTCTGTTAGTTTGACACACACACACGCACAGGTTTTTGCACGGAGCACTTTGTGAAGTGTATGCTTTGTGCTTTGGGAGCTCTATGGGTGACCGGCTTTCTGGTTTGTAAGGGTATTATTTTAGGGGTTTGTTTTTGATGTCGGTGTCAGTAATGGTAGGCTCAGTTTACATTAAGAACTGCTGGGTGTTGGAAGTTATATTAAAAAACCACCCCCACTTCCTTGCAGTCCAAACAGACAAAAAATACCCTAAATATGAGAAACCGATGAGCTTTCCAGGAGGAGCCAGGGCAAGGTGAAGCCACGAGGAGTCTGAGGGCCCATGGGAAGAGTTGCAAGAACAGGTTGGTTGGTGAGAGAGTGAACAGAAGCATAAAAGTAAAAACGGAGCTCAGACATATCAAAAAACACATCTGTTTTTTCCTGTTGTCATCTACAATGTACTTATGTCACTTGCTCTCTCAAGTTCATTTCTCTGGTAGATATGTGTTCAACAATCATTGACTTAATCTCATCTTTTGTGTATTTTTGTTAATATTTTTTTGTCTAAATAGAGACTACCTATCTGTTCAAGATGAGGACATGTTAGGTGCAACTTATTATGCTGTTATGTATAACTTTATTTCATAACTTTAACTGAATTTCACATATCTGAGAACATAGGGGATATCATTTTTGTCTGTTTCAAGCAGTACAGTAATTTAATAGCAAGTTTTGTAATCTGCTACATTTAGAGCACTCTAAATTTGTAGTTAATGAAATGTCCTCATTGTAGCTTGTTTTTTGCTTAGCATTCGTGCTTTATTTTGAACTGAGAATTGAGTGCATATTCAGTGAGGAAGGGGCTGATGAGAGAGTTCAGCTGTTGCTCCTCCCATTTGAAGAACAATTACATACTGTTAACTTCTTGTTTGCTTAGAGTGGTGGGGTTTATAATTGTTTATATATTTAAAGTAACTGAGGAAATGGAAACCAGTTCATCACAGACAGGTTTTGCAAAACATCCCGATAGCAAATGTGCTTAATTTTTAATGCTCACAAAATCAACTGCTCTGAGTCAAGGGAATGGACTTGTGCCTGCGCCGTAGTAGGGCCCTGTCCTTGCGGTCCGAGGCAAAGCCATGTAGCAAATGTCATGTGCTAAGAATTCAGAAGAGTGCAGGAGTTGTTGATTCCTTCCATGATTTTTCCTCAGGCTCTCTTCTCCAAAACCATGCCAGAGATGACAGAGAATGAGACACCTACTAAGAAGCAACATCGGTGAGTTTCTGTGGGAAAATGACCATTTCATAGTTCTGCGGGCTGTGGTGGTATTGCAGTTACGGAGCTTCTAGCTAAAAGTTTGGCAAGAAGGGTATGGACAAGAAGTTCTGAGTGTTGATCATGGGTGATCCAAAAGTTTTCTCTTGCCCTTTCTATTTGTTAAAGACATATCTACCTGAGTCACTTATGCAAAAGAGATCTTCAATTATTTCACTGACTATTCTGATGTGTGTAAAACTGTGTCCCTTCCTTGGTTAGAGTGCAGCCTCTGTTTTTGTGGAGGCTCCTTGTAGATATTGGGGGTAACTATACTAATTTTGACAGAGTAATTTAGAGCTCTTCCTTGACTCCCAGTGGAATCTGGATCTTACATCTCAAATCTCTTCTGGAACTCAAACTACACCTTGAGGTTGTACAGCAACACTGACCAAAATTTGTAACAAGGTGACTCAGTCCTCAGTACAACTTTTCCAGAGTTTTGTTCCATTGTAGTTGCATGGTTGATCTAATGCCTGATTGATAGGGGAGTTCTTCAGTCCTTTGTTAAATGCAGCATTCATCTTAGACTAGGTAACCATGTAAGATATGATTTATGATCAAGAAAAGCTCAGAGAGAACTGATTTGTCCTACAGAAAGTTCTTCAGTCTTCATGGATTTCGTGACTCTTTCTTACCCAACTAATACAGTATTTTGTGTTCTGTATTGGTAATGTCAATCAAAGGACAGCTGGGTCTCTTCAGTCCTTATATCCTTGTGCACATTTAGTATTAATGATCACCTTTAAGCATTATTTCTTAGCAGATGTCTCTGGGTCTGACCTGTAACAGTAACATTACTGTCTCATAATCACTGTCTAAGTTACTCCAGGTGCACACTATCTTTAGTGAGTTACCAGAAATAAGTATCAGCTCAAAGCATGAAGGATACTGTACCTCGTAGTAGTCACCCCTCTTCATCACCCCTCTGCCATGTGTATCTTGCATTCTTACCTCAGATTCCTTGTTACATCTGGGCTGTTCTGTAACGGTCGAAAGGGACAGCAAAAGATGCTACTCTGCTTTTTGCGTACCCTAGCAGACATCTAGACTGAGAGTGTGCTGCTGGACAGAAATTTTTTGAAATTTTTTTTTTCTGGAATGTTGCTTTTTCCAGAAAACACATACTTTGCTATACTATAGTTCCTGAAGGTATTTGTCTTAGTACATGTGTACAGTACATCTTATTTATATATGTAGAGTACACATTTGGAATTTACTGACTGCCAGCAAAGCAATTTGGAGCATTGCACAATGATTGTTGCCATCAGTCCAATAGTCCCAGGTGAGCATTTGAAAACAAAGACACCTCTCACATGCCCAGATTACACCTATACAGAATTTTGAGACAGTAAAGAACAGCAGCTGCAGAGGAACAGTATTTCTGATTTCTCTCATAAAGGAAGCATCTTTGAGACCAGAGGATATGATGTTTGAAGGCAATGTGGCTAGAAAATCAATGTGCTTGGTAAAGTTTTCTCCTGTTTCAGTGATCCAATGAATGTAAAAGCAACATTTCAGAAAATACTTAACTGTCTTGTTCCTCAGAAACAGAACTATTTTTTTTAATCTTTGGCCTTATTGAATTCTTTCTAGTGTGATAGGATCATAAAAACCCAGCTCTGCACTATAAATATGTACCAATAATCAAGTGAAATATTACACTGTGCCTTGTTATATTGAAATTGATTTAAGTGTGAACATGAATAAATTTTTGTTAGAAACTATTTAATACCAATGTCTAAGAACATCTGGTTGTAACTTCTTTTTCACAGAGCAGACTATAATGTTTAGTATTTTTCTCTGTAATAGAAATAATAAAAGAAATATTTGTTTGTATGCAGATTTTTTGCCTTCAGTTTCATATCACTCTTTTTCCTTTATATTTCACAGAAAGAAAAACCGGGAGACACATAATGCAGGTAGGAACATTATGGTTTTTTGTTTGGTCTGGAAACAAGCACAGATACTTTGGAGTAGTAAAACATATTTTGCGTGGAGAACGTTCCTCCATAGGAGTTTCGTACACTCAAAAGCCTCACCCTATCAAACACCTTTCTGTGTCCTTGCATAAAATATCTGTGCAGATTGTTTCTAGTTGGCTGTGTTCCACACTACAGAATTAAAGTATGAAGAAGCACTGTGCCCCTGCCTTTCCAAAACTAGTAAATGAAGAAGTAAACAATTTCAGCTGTGTTCAATTCCAAAGGAAAATAAGTCATTCCCACACAACTAATATCCACCTCTCTCAGAACAGAGACAGGTGTCCTACCTAAGAGCTTTAGAGGCTCCCCGGATTAGAATTATTCCTCTAGCCTATTCCTAAGGCACCCACTTGGATGTTGACACCCCGGCAGTTCTGTGCAGATGTTGGCTGTATGCTGCAGGAGTCGCATCCCTTGAGGGGCAGCACCCAGTCAGTGTCTAGTGCCAGTGGCATCTTCTACAAGCAGAACAGAAAGATGGACTGGGGAGGAGTCTGGCAGGTTTTGGCCTGGTTTATCCAGGAAACTGATGGCAGTTCTTCTTTCACTGAACAGCAGAATCGTGTGGTCTTAACAAACTCAGATGGAAAAACCACTGAGCAGTTTCCATGTGAAGCCTGTGCAACGTAGTGCTTGTTGGGTGAGCTCAGGGTGTGGCCAATTTCTTAAGAATTAAGAAGAATCAGGAAACAGTCTTATCAAGTTTACTTCTGAGATTGCTGGCTTCATTGGAATTCCCAGTTCCTGTTTTACTTGTTGATAGCTCTTCAAAATATTTATCACTGGGCCTGGACTCTGCAGTATGTGGGGACCAGCTCCCTCCAACACTATACTTGCTTAGTCATTAATATCTGGACAAACTGAGTAGAGTGTGGCAAATATGATCAAAACAGGCACTGTGATATCTGTATGATTTAGTAAGATATATAAAGATTAAGTTCCAAGGTGTCCTGTGTTTTAATTTTTACTGAGCTGCTCTAATTTATATAGTAAATTTCTTCCATAAGAAACTTTGTCTTGCTGTGTTTAGTGTATTTAGGCCTGCTCTGTCAATGCCAGCAGTCTCTCCTGAAATACAAAAAAAAAACCAGTTTGAGAGTGGTAAATTGAAGTGACAGGCTACTGAAATAAGACTGTTTAAATTAAATTAGTGAGTCTTCGGTAAAGGAGCAAACTGAAATACACTCACCTGAAGGTCACACTCACCTGTGTGCCACCAAAAGCAGAGCAACTGCACAAATCCAAAGGTTCATTCAGCACAAATGAGCAACACAATGGTTTGAACCCTGACAAAGCCATGACAGAATTTTTTCCAGGTTTATTTTGAAAAAAGACATCTTATAGTTTTAATTTTGCATAGAGCATGAGAATATTTCAGTGAAAAAAAATAGCTACCTGAGAGTTAACTATATTTGAAAGAGGCTGACTGTGGTGGATGGAAAACAGAAATACTGTCTGTAAAAAACATGCCCAGAGATATTTACACTTCTAGACTTAGAGTGTTGACCCTTTCTGCCGATATTCAGACCTGTTGAATAGGTAAATGATGTCACTAGAGGACTATAAATGAAGCATTTTCTGACCTCCAAAACAGGTAATTAACTGGAAGTATTCTTCATTCAGTATTGTCTTTCAGTCAGCTGGATCTCATAGAACAGTTAAACCTTTGGACATAGAAAAGAGTAACAGATAATCCATAAAGCTAAAGGGTAGCTGTGTTCAGTGTTGGCTGGCTGCTCTGTCAATATAAATTTAAAATTAAGCCTGGATACTGATAAAATCTACATTATTTCTCTTTTGGTGCTAAATTTGACATTAGTATTTAAGAGGCATGGGTTTGCTTCCCAAATCTGAAACTGATTCTTTCCATAATATTTATTCATTTGCTTTCTGTGTGCCTAAATTTATTCAATCTGCCTCATGAAAAGGGTGTCATGAAACTGTCTTAGAAAGTAGTTTCAAAACATGAATTTTGACTTCTAGGGACTTCCCTTTTTCATGAAGGGGTCCAAAATATCTCCACCTTTTAAAGATATTACCGCTTACATTACAGCTCTTTTTTCCACTGAGTATTAATTCAATAACTGAGGTTTACTTCAGGGGAATTTTTTTCCTCACTCAAGTTATTCCGGGTTCCAGTGTGTAATGAAATAATGTATTAATGAGCCCTTACATTGTCCTAGTTGTGCTGCTGTGCTGACTTGGCCAGATGACACAGTACGTATTATTTTTGCTTAGTGGAGAGACATCGAAAGAAGAAGATTAATGCTGGGATAAACAGAATTGGAGAACTCATTCCCTGCTCTCCAGCACTTAAGCAGGTGAGTGTCCATCCAGAGGTGCATACAAGTTTCCTGTCAAATATTCAAATGTCTCTTTGTCCGTAGAAGTATAAATACTTATTTTACTATTTGTATTATCAACAAGGCATAACTGTCTGAATTAATATGCTTGAAAATATTACCAGTTATTAGTATTTTAAAAACTGTTTTAATAGAATTCCTATTTGGAAGTGCAGGGTCACATAAATGTAATTACACAAATTTGAGCAATTTATCCAAAAGTGTTGCATATGACTTCTTATTTTTGTCATCTTTCATATAAGGGCTTGAAAATAATTCAGAAACTGAAATTATAATAATAGTAATTTAAGACACCCTCCTTGCAAACGATGAAGGAAAACAAACGGTCTGAGGTTGATGCACAGAAGCATCTTTTTCAAGACAGAAGAATCTTCGTACCAAACAGTAGAAGAAATTGAGAAGGGAACAAAGGTTTTGCAGGCAGAATAAGCATAGTTTCATAAAGAAATGATTGTGGATGGGTTATTTTCTTTTCCCGTATTCTCCAGTATACTACTTTCAGAATTATGCCTATACCTCTCTGGGTAGTTGTTCCATGTTTGTTTCTTTCCTAATAAAATATTTACAAGGCAGCATCCTGCAAATTTCATGTCATGTGTATGTTTATTAGTGAACATGAATTTTAGGATGATCAACAAGAAATGGTGCTGGCTGTTCAGGATCTTTGGCCTTAGTGTTATCTACCTTTGGGCATCAGAAAGTGTCAGCTCCAGCACTGAAAATGTTATTCTGTAAAACTCACAGCATTTTAGGGTCAGTGTTACTTACAAAACCTGTAGTTCATCTTACACAAACAACCAAACCAAAAAACAACCTCCAAAAAGACCCAACCCAAACCAAAAGAAAACAAACCCTACCCCGTGATATTCAGAGCCTATTTTTAAAGTTAAGACCTCTTGGAGTAAGTACAGCCTCATCACTAATGGCTTTCCAAATTCTAGACATTTGTCCTAATTTTATATGTGTGTTTTCTTTTACAGAGCAAGAACATGATCCTGGATCAAGCCTTTAAGTATATAACAGAAATGAAAAGACAGAATGATGAACTTCTGTTGAACGGAGGGAGCAATGAGCAGGGTAAGTACAGATGCTGCTGGGGGCTCTAGAATTTCTGTCCCTCACTTCTGTTGTGTCTCTGACTAACAACAAAGCCCAGATCCACAAACGGGAATCCCAAGACATTATGCACATACAGGTAAAATACAGCTGCTTAGAATATCTTGAAACAAAAAGCCAACTGAATGCCCAAGTGAGTGTTCTTGCACATAGCTATGAGTAATTACAGAGCTTATAGGTGATGTGGCATCATCTGGTAAATTCCGTCCCAGTTTATTCTACTGTAGTGACCAGAATGATTACTGACAAACTTCAGTTGGATTTTTTTTTCATTGAAAAGATGAAGCTTCATTCAAAAACCTTCTTTTTTTTTTCCTTTGAAAAGCTGTAAAAGTTATAATGGCTCATTTTATAAAAATACAATGCATCATATAAAATTTACTTGAATAGATGTGTCAAAGTACAGTGATAGAAGTATGACAGAAATCATCTCAGAGCTAATGTTGTGGTTTGTGATTTTTAATTCAGTTTTATTGTGATTTTCCCAGTTTGGTGAGCCATCTTCCAAGTGCATTACCAGTTTTTCGGCTTTACACAAGTGTTTTCTATTTCATTTTGGCTGTAATTTTTAGATGTAAGGAAACTTAATTCTCCTGGAAAGCTATGATATAAACAATTAAATAAAAAACAGTTTTGGTGTTTGCAAAAAAACAGGAAAAAATTAAAATATTCATGTGCTCATTTTTTCTTTGGGAATGAAACAATTTTGTTTAGCATTCAGTTTCATCTGAGTTAGTCCTTATGTTTTTTTCCAAGTAATTTGCCATATCCTGCTATTGGTAATGGAATAGTCTGTGAAATTAATCCACTTCCCCACCCAGTAGAGAGGTTTATTAGGATAAGAGTCTTCACTTAGGTTATGCTAACCATTTGAAAAGAACACACATTATTAACGATTCGTTCAAATTATTTCAGCAGTTTATTTCATTGCTACACAGTGTTTACTCTCTGAGTCATGTGGTAACATTATTTCTTTATTTTCTCTGGTGCTCATGTAATGGAGTGCTCTCACTGTTTTGTAGCTGAAGAGATAAAAAAGCTTCGGAAACAGCTGGACGAACTGCAAAAGGAAAATGGGAGATACATCGAGCTACTGAAAGCAAATGATATTTGCCTGTATGATGATCCTACAATCCACTGGAAAGGAAACCTCAAAAATGCCAAGGTCTCAGTTGTTATTCCCAGTGATCAGGTTCAGAAGAACATCATTGTCTATTCAAACGGGACTCAACCCAATGGAAATAACCAGGGGGCATCTGTGCAGGGAATAACGTTTAATGTTGGTCATAATTTACAAAAGCAAACAGCCAATGTTGTGCCAGTTCAGAGAACTTGCAACCTAGTGACTCCTGTGACGATTGCTGGCATTTATCCCACAGAAAATAAGCCATGGTCGCAGCCTACAGTTGCTCCACTGGCATCTGCTCAGACAGCTCCAGCAGGGAATGTTCTTGAGCTATCCACCCCAGAGAACGAGCGAGGTGTGCCTGCCGCTGCTCCTGCCAGCTCACAGAGCACACCTCGATCTTCAACAGAACAGGAACTACAGTGTTCTTCAAGTAATGCACCACAGAATGAGCAAAATCCCCCCAAAAGTAAAAATGATGAGGAGGGCACTAAATCAACAAAGAAAACACTCCCGCAGGGAACTAGCCTTCCTTCCAGTGCCTCCGTGGAAGCCTCCCAAGTTCAACAGGTGAATGCAACGTGCTCAAATACACACAGTTCCAGGAGCAACCTCCAGGAGAGCTGTGCTATTTCAACCACGGACACAGCTTGTGTGCCACCTGTGAGACTGTCTACTGCAGAGAGCTGCTCTTCTGTAAATGTCCTCAAAAGTACGGACGTGGTCAGCAGTGCTGGGACGCCTGCGACATCCGCAGCAGAAGGAGTTAAGGCTGTGACAGCAATAAGCACTCTGGCTGTCAGTCCCCTGGAGAACTGCTGGTCTTTTTCAGGTTCTTCAGGTGTTGGCACTTCAGACTTGAAAAACATGAGTAGCCTTACCCGGATGCCTTCAGCTGGGAACACACAGACCACGTGGACGACTTTGCAGCTGGCAGGAAACACCGTTCAGCCGCTGAGCCAAACGCCATCCGGGATAATGACTGCCCTCCTCAACGAGCCAGTCAATGGTGCTGGGACTGTGTCTTCTGCCCACAGCAGGCCTTTGACTACAAGTATCAGTTTGCATGCTTCTCTGCCTGGGGATGGCCAGGCAGCTGAACAGATTGTAGTTACCTTACCCTCGTGCCCACCCGTACCTATACAGCCTTTAATCAGCCAGCCACAGGTTAAAGCTCAGGCTGCAGGAAATATCCTTCCATTAAACTCAGCTATGCAGGTGATTCAGATGGCTCAGCCAGTCGCCTCAGCTGTGACAGGAGCACCAGCTAACCAGAATGTCATCATTCTCCAGCCTCCAAACCCTGCTCCATGCCCGCCCATTGTGAGAGCAGAAGTTCCCAGCCAAAATGTTAGTCAGCAAATTGTAATTATACAAGCTGCAAATCAGAGTCCTCTTCCCCTCCTCTCTGCTCAGCCTTCTGCTTCTGTAAGAGTTCCTGTGAATGGACCGACTGCAGTCGCCAACTCCAGCGGCTCCATGCAAAATGCCTCTCTTCCACAGACTTTTGGAGGGAAACACCTTGTCCATATATTACCAAGGCCATCTTCTTTGCCATCTTCTAGCTCTACGCAGACATTTTCAGTGACAATGTCCAATCAACAGCATCCTCAGACTATCTCATTAAATGGGCAGCTTTTCGCATTGCAGCCTGTGATGTCTTCATCTGGAGCTTCAAACCAAGCCCCTATGCAAATTATTCAGCCCACCACCAGTGAAGATCCAAATACCAATGTTGCCCTCAATACATTTGGTGCTTTAGCTAACCTCAATCAAAGCATATCGCAAATGGCTGGGCAGAGCTGCTTGCACTTGTCTCTCAGCCACCCCACCAATCCTGCAACTGTCAGTAACCAGATTGCCACAGTCAATTGTGTGTCATTGCCAGCTTCTGTGGCATCTTCTGTGCCTGCAGAGGTTTCAGTATTAACCAGCGCATCTAATTCCATAAATGCTTCCCCACAAAAAGTGGCTGCTGGCTTGCCATCCAGTGCAAAATCAAAAAGGACTAACAAAAAGCCAAGCACAAAGAAGCACCAAGCAGTCAAAGTGTCCTGCCCAGCAGTTCCTTGCAAAGATGCAGGGAAGGTGGACTGTGCTCCTGTGGAAATGGTGGCAAAGCCTTCAAATGGCGAAGGGCCTCCAGAAAATGCCCTGTCAGCGTCACAGGCTGTAACCACATCGCAGGCAGGCGGCGCGGCTGCAGCGAGCGGCGTCAGCATTTCCGAGTCTCCTTCCAAAGAGACTGTGAGCTCTGAACAGGCAGAGAAAACCCCCTCTGCTCCCGAGCCGAGCTCAGCAGAGGCATCTGCTTCCTCACCGCTGGAGTCTGTGGTGTCAGAGCAGCTGCTGCTCGCTCCACCAGCGGCCAAAGATGCTGCTCCTCGCCAGCAGGCCCAGGGATCTCAGAGCCACCCACCAACTGTCTCTGCCTTGTCGGAGTCTCCCAAACCCTGTGAACCTCCAAACAGCTTAACATCCTCTCGTAAAGAAGAGCAGGTGACACATTTGCAGGTTTCTGGGACTTCAGTAGCACAGAGAAACACAGCAGGTCATGCTTCCAAGGCAGGAATGATATCAGAGTCCTGCAACATTGCGCAGGATTCCTCAGTGGTAATGCAAGATGCAGACTTTTTAGAAGGACAGGGTCTAACCAAAATGCTCTCTGATCTTACAAAAGAAAGAACAGCTGTGGAAAAAACCTCTTCATTTACTGTTCAGGGGGAGCATTCTAATTTTCCTATGGAAAACTCTAAATCGGCGGAATCAAATGTTGATTTGCCTGAGAAGCAGGAACTCTTGCTGATGAACACGGAAGGTGACACTCTCTCCCAGCATCACTCCTGCATCTCTGATCAGGAAGTAGTCAGTGCTTCCCTTATCACTAGCAGGCAGGCAGACTCCCCGATGTCAACCAGCTCTGGCAGCAGTCGAGGCTTCTCAGTTGCATCTATGCTGCCAGACTCCACCAGAGAAGATGTCACAAGCAGCACCTCAACCAGTACCTGTAACAGCTGCACATTTTCAGAACAGACTGACATTGTAGCTCTTGCAGCGAGAGCTATTTTTGATCAGGAAGGCCTTGAGAAAGGTGGAGGGGGAATACAGGTTAACACAAGGGATATCACCTCTAAGTCTGAGGTTGCACCTTTGGAGAGAGAGCAACAGCCTTTTAAACCTCAGTCAGTGAAAGAAAACAATGCAGGGCCGCTGGAAGCAGCACCGAACAAATTCAGTGCTCATGAAACAGTACAGACAAATGTTGACAGGCAAGTTGAGAAGCCAAGCTGCTCTGTAGGAGGTGTGGAAACATCAAACACTCCTTTGCAGATTTCCACTTCCCAGACACCCAGCATAACCAGTCTAAGTGTGAATAATCTGATACACCAGAGCCGCATTGTCCATCCCCTGGTAAGTTGCTCAAGTTTATCCCAGTCTTCAGAGCCTGCAAGTGTCCCTGCAACTGTGAGCCTCTCCCTTCCATCTAGCACATACATCAATCCATCTCCAGGACCTGCTCTGATGAGTGAATATGCTCAGGAACAACTGAATGCTATCAGGGCAAGTACCATGCAGCCTCCCCAGCTGCAGGAATCACACTTAAAGCAGCAAAACCATGAAGGTCGCAAAGACTCTGCCAAGAGGGCCGTTCAGGATGACCTTCTGCTTTCTACAGCAAAGAGGCAAAAGCAGTGCCAGACAGCACCCATAAGGCTTGAGGGGATGGCTCTGATGAACCGAGCACCAGAGGGTATTGCTGATCAAACACAGATGCTAGTTAGTCAGATTCCTCCTAATTCATCCAATTCAGTGGCACCAGTGAGCAATCAAGGGCATGCTGATGGCCTCAGTAGGTTATTCCCACCCAACAGCAATTTTGTAGCACCAGCTTTGAGACAAACTGAAGTTCAGTGCGGTTCTCAGCCACCACTTTCAGAGCAGCCAGGCCAGGCAGGGCAGCACTTGCAGCCAATTCAACATGTCCCTGCCCAAGGCATCTCTCACCTTCACAGTAATCACCCATACTTGAAGCAGCAGCAGGCTGGGCAGCTAAGAGAGAGGCACCACTTGTACCAGCTGCAGCACCACGTCACTCATGGGGAGAATTCAGTCCACTCTCAACCCCACAGTGTCCACCAACAGCGAACGATACAGCAGGAGGTGCAGATGCAAAAGAAACGGAATCTCATCCAGGGAACACAGGCCACACAGCTTTCTTTACAGCAAAAACACCACGGAAGTGATCAAGCACGGCAAAAAGGTAGTCAGCCCCATCCTCACCACCAACAAATGCAGCAGCAGATGCAGCAACACTTTGGAGCTTCCCAGCCTGAAAAGAACTGTGAAAATCCTGCAACAAGCAGAAACCACCATAACCACCCTCAGAGCCATATCAATCAGGATATTATGCATCAACAGCAACAGGATGTTGGCAGCAGACAGCAAGGTTCCACTTCGGAACACGTGTCAGGGCACAATCAGATGCAAAGACTTATGACCTCGAGGGGCTTAGAGCAGCAAATGGTGTCCCAGGCTAGCATCGTAACCAGACCATCAGATATGACATGCACCCCTCACAGGCAGGAAAGAAACAGAGTTTCCAGCTACTCTGCTGAGGCCCTCATTGGGAAAACGCCCTCTAATTCGGAGCAGAGAATAGGAATATCTCTTCAAGGCCCTAGGGTTTCTGACCAGCTTGAAATGAGAAGCTATCTTGATGTTTCTAGAAATAAAGGGTTGGCGATTCATAATATGCAGGGCCGCTTGTCAGTTGACCACACAGTTGGCTCGGATGTGCAGCGTCTTTCTGATTGCCAAACATTTAAGCCCTCTGGACCCAATCAACAACCGCCGGGCAATTTTGATGTACAGGCTTCAAGAAACAGTGAAATTGGCAATTCTGTGTCATCCCTCCGGGGCATGCAGTCACAAGCATTCCGAATCGGTCAGAATGCTGCGCCATCCATAGAGAGGCAGAAGAGACTGCCTTACCAGCCAGTACAGGGTATTCCAACGGGGAATACCCTGCCATCAAGGGAAAATGAAAACACATGCCACCAAAGCTTCATGCAGAGCTTGCTCGCCCCTCACCTTGGGGATCAAGTCAGTGGAAGCCAAAGATCAATCCCAGAACATCAAAGGAACACGCAGTGCGGTGCCTCCTCCACAATTGAGTACAACTGTCCCCCAGCACGAGAGAGTGTCCACATCCGAAGGGATGGTGATGGCCAGAGCAGGGAAAGCTGTGACATGTCCATTGGGGCAATTAACACAAGGAACAGTTCATTGACTATTCCCTTTTCGAGTTCTTCTTCCTCAGGAGACATTCAGGGTCGCAATACAAGCCCAAACATCTCTGTGCAGAAGTCCAACCCCATGAGGATGACAGACAGTCATGGAACTAAGAATCACATGAACACACCCGTTTCCAGCAATATGCATGGAGTTGTGAGGCCAACTCACCCTCACCCTGCAGTTTCTCATGGAAGTGGCGAGCAAGGGCAGCCTTCTGTTCGTCAGCCAAATTCTTCGGTCACTCAGCGCTCAAGGCATCCTCTGCAAGACAATGGAGGTTCTAAAATACGTCAGCCCGAAAGGAATCGATCCGGAAATCAGAGACATGGAAATGTCTTTGACCCTAGTCTTCCCCATCTTCCTCTGTCCAGCAGTGGCAGCATGATCCTTGGGCGCCAACAGTCCACGATAGAAAAAAGAGGAAGCATTGTCCGATTTATGTCTGATGGCCCTCAAGTGTCTAACGACAACGCAGCCCCTGACCAACATACTCTGTCCCAGAATTTTGGATTCCCTTTTATTCCAGAGGGTGGCATGAATCCACCAATAAATGCTAACGCTTCTTTCATCCCACCAGTCACTCAGCCTAGTGCCACTCGGACACCAGCTCTAATCCCAGTTGATCCTCAGAATACACTGCCATCCTTCTATCCACCTTACTCTCCTGCCCACCCTACCCTCTCCAATGACATTTCTATCCCTTACTTTCCCAATCAAATGTTTCCAAACCCAAGCACGGAGAAACCGAGCAGTGGAGGTTTAAACAATCGATTTGGATCCATTTTGTCTCCTCCCAGGCCTGTTGGTTTTGCTCAGCCAAGTTTTCCTTTGCTTCCAGATATGCCACCAATGCACATGACCAACACATCGCACTTATCCAATTTTAACTTAACTTCTTTGTTTCCAGAAATAGCCACAGCTCTTCCTCCAGATGGCTCAGCGATGTCGCCTTTGCTTTCCATTGCAAACACATCTGCTTCAGATTCTTCCAAGCAGCCCTCAAATCGCCCTGCCCACAATATAAGCCATATTTTAGGTCATGACTGCAGCTCCGCTGTATGAAAACTGGCAGACTGGCTTCTGGTCTGATGTGTTGTTTATATATTTAAGAAGAAGGAAGTGGATCTTACTGGCACCCCTGGAGAGACCATTCATAGCATCACTGTTTGTTTGCCTGAATGTATGTAGATGGTACTTTCCATATTTATATACACATTGTATTTCCACCCACCTTACTAACTCTAAAGCACCAGTGCCTATAGCAATGCTTACTTACTAGGAAACGGTAAGGATGCAGCATTGAGAGCTGTGCAAATATTGGTTGTTGATTTTCCAACAATCAAGTTTGATGTCCAATTGTCCCAAGGTAAGGGCCACCCTCAGTAGTGCATGGAGTGAGAGCATCCGTATGGAAGACAGAAAACAAGTGCTACAGGTGTCAGTTTGTCCCTGATGTGTTTACCTGAAACTGCACAGGAGCTTGAAATGGTTTGGGTTTCTCTTTTTCCTTTGTAAAATATCTTCAAGAGCCTCAACGCAAGTCAAGTCTGTGTTAACCCAGTGCTGATTGGAAAAGGCATTTGTTGTGCAGCTTTTGTGTGTCTGAAGCTTGTCACATACACTTGACTTAAGGCTTACTTTACATGGTGAAAATTACTGTGTGCTCCCATGGTCAGCAATTAAAAGTACCGTTTTAGAAAATTTAGATTTCTTTAACCCATGGCTTTCTGTTTCTTGTTTGGATCTGTTTCAACAGTGGCTTTGGTTACTGCTGAACTCAGTGTTTTAGTGTAGTTCACAACTCCTGGTGCAATCAGCAGGGACAGCAGCCCTGTTTGTTGCCGTTTCATTTTTGGTTGCTGCAAGTTACCTCAGGGTGGGTTTTGTACCTTGTTTAGCACCTTCTTAATGTCCTTTTTTTTTCCATCTACTTTTCTTTGACCCATGCTCTAACACCAGCTTTCTGCTTTCTGTGAGTGACAGCCCTTTGTTGTACCAGGCAGCACATGGGAGGACGCCTCAGCCTGTCACATCCCACAAAATGAGTGGGGATTCCTGAGGCACAGTTTTTACTTGATATTGCTGATAGGATTGAGCCCGAGTTAATATCAGTACTCTGCACTTGAATGCACCTTTTACCTAAACCTGTGTGGCTGAAGGAGGAGCATGGATGAACATGGATGTGTTGAGAGTAAAACACACAGAAGACATTGGGATTTGAGGAAGGATGATGTGTTTGTAGATGCATGAGAGATGGAGTGAATGTGTGTGCGCTGGCTGAGTCTCCAGTACTTTCACAAATTTTGGTCCCATTTCTTTTAAAGGAAAGGGAAGAATTAGGTAAGTTTTATTTATTTAATGTCTCTGCAGTGTGCTTTTTCTCCTAACAGGGCAGAAATATGTCTTTTATGTGTTTGGAATTACCATTCTGGGTTTTATTCTTCAAACAACATGGTAACTTGAGGTTCCCTTGCATGCAGTCGTCCTCAAGCTTGAAATTCTTGTGTATTGCCCATCGGTGCATCATCTTGCTCCTGGGACCTGTCAGACGCTCTGGTGGGGGCATGGGGAGGAGCAGGTGCTCTGGGATTCTTTATTTTGTTTTGTTTCTTTTTCTTTGAAAGGTGGAAAGGAAGATATTCCTCCATGTCCAAGAACAGGACCCACAAAGAGGGACCTGAAACAGTTTTCCACAGCTTGGCTGCCCGGACTTTGGTTTTGTTAAGCCCTTTTACACTGATCCGGGAAAGTATGGAGGCTTTAACTTGAAAAATAATTGGGCTGTGTCTCTAGTCTGTCCTGACAATGTCTCTGCTCTTGGTACCTGCAGTCTGGTGTTTTCCTGCAAGGTGAAGCAAAACAGTTCTGATCGTGGTTGGGATTCATTGTTTCATTCAGGTGGAGCTTACCTTAAGACACTAAATCTAAGTGGTTCATCAGTTCTCTGTTTCTTACAAATAATTGAGTATTTCAGTTCACAGCAAGGCAGCTTCTCTCTGCCACAGTGCAGTCACTGGCCAAGTGGCAGCCACTGGCCTGTGCAGGGGGCAGGGGTTAGGAGTGAGTCAGTTCTCAGCCTCAAACCCACTAAGCCAGCTGTAGGTCTGGGTGTGCCCTGGTGAGACTCTTGACCAAAGGGGTGTCTGTGGTGCAGTCGGTCTCAAAGGGTCTGCTTCAGATGGTGAGGTGAGTTCTGGAACAGTGACTGTCCCATGGGTTCTGGATGGTAAGGATAGGGGGATTGAAGCAGGAGCCACTCTGTGCACTGCACACTTGTGTGGTCCTTGAGGAGGGATGCAAACCCACCCATTATTGCTCTCTTTAAATGGCATTCTGTGTGCAGTAATGGGTTTGGCTTTCAGGACAGGCTATTGAAAAATTAAAACCTGGCTTCCAGGACTTTATTATATAAAGCTGCTAATCCTGCTTATCATTCCAGACTTTGACAGAATACCAAATTAGTTTCCTCTGCTTGGAAAACTACACTACTTTATGATGTCTGTGAAAGCTGGAGAGAGCTTATAAACTTAAACCTGTTGCAACACTTGAATGTCCACAGATCCACTTGGCCAGATAGGATTCATCCCAGAGTACTGAAGGAGCAAGCAGGACATACAGCAGGACCCTGCTCCATCATTTACCAAAGGTCTGGGAGTCTGGGCAAGTCCCTGCTGACAGGATGGTAAGCCAGTGTTATGCCAATCTACAGAAAGGGCAGGAAGGAACAACCCAGGGAACTACAGACTGTGAGGCTAGCCTGGGTTCCTGGGAAAATTGTGAAGATTATACTGGGTACTGTTGAAAGGAGTTTAAGGAATAATGCAACCATCAGGCACAGGCAACATGGGTTCACAGAGTTGAAGTCCTGTCTAGCTAATTTGATACTCTTCTGTGATAAGGCCACCCACCTAGTGGGTGAAGGGAAGGCAATGGGATTAATTTTTCTGCATTTTAGTAATGTTTTGGATACTGTCCCTCACAGCATCCGTCTGAACAAGCTGTCCAGCTGTGGGATGAACAGGTTTATGGTGTACTATGTGAAGAACTGGCTGATGGGCAGAGCTCAAAGGATTTACAGTGAGCTTACAGTCTGGCTGGCTGCTGGTCACCAGCAGTGTTGCTCAGGGCTCAGTTCCAGGGTCAGTTCTATCCAATGTATTTATCTGATATGGATATAGGAGTTGAACACACCATTGGCAAGTTTGCTGATGATACCAAACTTAGAGGTGCTGTCAACAGATTCTTTGGAGAGGGATCTGGATAGACAGTCAACCTCCTTGCTCTCTGCAGCTCCATGACAGGAGTAAGTGGAGAGGGAGGTGCTGATCCCTTCTGCTTGGGATCCATTGATAGGACACATGGGAATGGCTCAAAGGGGCACCAAGGGAGGTTCACACTGGACATTAGGAAGCATTTCTGTTCCAAGAGGATGGTCAGACTCTGGAACAGGCTTGCTAGAAAGGTGGTGATGCCTCAAGCATGTTTTTAAGAGGCATTTGGACAACATGCTCAGTCCATCACTGGTTGGAGACACACCAGGCAGCTGGCGTGGATGATCCCCGTAGGTCCCTTTCAACTGAGAGTCTGTTCTCTTATTCCTCCATATTTACTGCTGTTGTGTCAAGGTTAAATGCAGTCCTTAGTATTCACAATAGAGTATGTCAGCTGTGATTTTATCTGGGTTTTTTTCATGCTGTACATAATTTTCTGAAGAGGCAGTAACTGTGTCAATAACTTTTGCGTGCCCCCTTTCTGTTTACAAAGACAACCAAAACCAGCTCCTCCTTGCTCACAGGATGCCTGCAGAGCAGGGAATCAAAGCACAGGCATTTCAGCCATACAGGGACCGTTGGGATTTTGCAGGAACTGCACAAATTTGCGGTGTGTGGCTGAGAAGTACTTACTGTGTGACCCTTGGTCTTCTCTGGAGGATTGTATTTTGTTGTGACAGGGCACTTTCTCATCCTTCCCAGGGCTTTTTCTGAAACCTGACGAGACCAGGATGGAGAAATATAATTTCATTCCCCTCCTTGAACATGGCAATTTCTGTTGAAGTTCTGTGTGAGTCTCTCTATGTGCTGTTAAGTGACACTAAATGATCCCGTTGGTGTGGGATCAGGAGACTGCTGTGAGAAGAAAGGCAGACCTGTCTGTAGTGGCTTCATATCAACACATTCATCCAAATTCTGATACTTACACTGCTGACTGGCCTTCAGAAAACTTTAATTAAAAGAAAATTGGATCTGTTGTGTAGCCTTTTGGTCTACTTGACTGTCCAAGATGGGCTTTCAGTGCTGAACCTGGCCTGGTCCCCTGGTTTGGGAGCAGCTTGGGAGTTTCATCTTCTCACAGGTTCCCACTCTTTTGCCTTTAGGAGGAACAGTGGAGGGACTGAATATTTCACATCAAAGGGGAGGAAATTAGATGTTAAATTTCTGTTAGTTTTTAATTATTAAATTGTTTGGGGTTTTCCTTGTGACTGTAAACTAATCCTGCCTGCCATTCCACATCCACTAGGCTTCTTGGACTTAGTTTTGCAGGTCAGTTTGTGGCACTGACATGTTGGTGTCTCAGTGTTTCCCCTGGGCCTCAGGTTCTACTCTCAGGAAGAGGAGCAATTGCAAGATCTTACACATCCTTCTTTTCTTTATTTTTCCTTTCCTCTCCCACTGAACTTGTTGTGCTTAGCCATTAGGTTAATAAGGCTCACCTTACCTTGATCTGTGCTTGGAGAGGGCAGTCTGAAAAAGGAGCTTCTGCAAGTGGAATGATTCTGATTTACTTGTTATGAAAACCATTTGACAAGCAAATACATTTTCTTCAGAAAGCATCAATGTCAGCATTTATCCTTTTCTCCTGAGGACTAACCAGCAATTATATTCCTTTGTTTTTCAAGATGTACTTGGAAAAGACTAAACTTTATGGGTTTAGCTGTGATCTGTTAGCCTGAGAATTGCATTTTCTCTTCCATAATACTTTTTTTGAAGGCTTGTTACACAGGGTTTGTTTTGGCTTTGAAGGAAGGAAAAATACCCAGTACTGCTTAATTTAGAAAAATCAGCAGTGAAAGGGAAAGGTTGGGCACTACCTCTGGGGTGGGACTGCCACAGCTGACAGGCATTGTGTGGCTGTGGGTTTCAGGTTGGCCTAAGTGACTTCAACAAACAATAATTAATAATATTGGGCTGGATTGCACATATGTCAGTGTGGTCCCTATGAATCCCTTAAACAGCCTAGAAGAGTAAGAGCAGAGATAGACTAAATTGAAAGCAGGCAATAAAATATAAATGTGTTAGTATTTGTATACCTTTTTCTTGAGAGAAAGGACCTCATTTAGGAACAGTTAAAGAAAATAAGAACTGAAGTGATTTGAGCTGGGGGCTGAGCCTGAGACTTATGGGAATGGGTTTTCCAGCTCATCACTGTGCTGCTGCCCAGGTGGAAGAGCACCTCTCTGAAAAAAAAAATAAATGCACCGTGCGAGTCCAGAGCCTCCTGAACTTTGCACGGATTTCCTACTGCACTTTAAAGCTGTGCTGCTGCTGCTGCTGCTGTAGTTGGTGACTGCAGTGCTGTTGCAGGAAATAAGTCATGTGGCAGGGCAACTAGCAGAGGACATGGCTGGAGAAGAGGGGCCATTTAATTATTTCTGGTGTCCTGCTGTCTTTTCACCTTTTTCTGAGGTACTTGTGCAGTCCTGGCTCAAGGACTCAGTAAACTTCCGCTGTTTCTGGATGACTGAGTGTGCTAAGAGCTGTCATCTTTTGCTCCCCTAGTAAGTGTCATGCTCCTCACTTTATTAATGATCCCACTTTCACTGGCAAGACATAGTAGAATTGAATCAGTTTATACCAGATCAATCGTACTTGGTTTTTTTCTGATACAGTGCTGTAAGGAGCTCCATTCCTTGCTGTCACCTGACCTATTGCCACCTACTGCTGTTCCCTTCTCCTACTGCCATGATCCAGCATAGGTAGCAGACACAGGTTTGTGTGAGGGTGTTTTCAATTTCCTACTGCCTCTAAAATCCATAAATTGGAAACCTCTGAGCACCAAGGCTTTATTCCCACTCAGAGTAGGTTACTCCGTGAACTGGTAAAAGATTGAGCAGAGATTTTCAGTCCTGACACCACAGATTCTTTCTCTTTGCAAGCAAGCCCTGCTTAGTTACACAGACACAATTTATTATTTGTTGACAGCAGTTTTTCTGAGAATTTTTTTTTTAAAAGGCTTTTCTTCTGCCTCACCGAAAGTATCTTTACAAGGTGTTCATGTTTGCAATATCTGCTGCTGTTCTGGCAATCACAAGTGTGAAACAACAGAGCTCATGGGGGGTTGGACCCTGTTCCTGCCTGCTCACTGTGAGAAGGGAAGCAAATATGGATTTTGCCACAGGAGATTAATCAAAGATGCTGTTGCCCTCCACAATGTAAATTATTTATATTCAGTCCAGAGTATTCTGCTGTGCTTCTGTTTTATACAGCTGTAAATGACTTGGATACGGTCCCAGTGGAAAGTCCTTACTATTTTGTAATGGAAAATAGGAACTCTGCAGTAGAAATCTATAATGAATGAACAGGAACATCATCTTCCAATTGTAAATAAGATCTTGCTCTGTTTATTTTGACATCTTTTTACAAATGTGTTGCATTCAGGTGTAAATATCTCAAACCATGATCTTGTTCAGAGTTCTGAGATTTCTATTGTTAAATGTAATACTTTGTTTAATAGTTGTAATAATTATTTGTATAGACATGAACATGATAGTATTTTATTAAAAAAAAAGAAAAACACTTTTTGAATATTGTTTTCTTGTTGGTACAGCTACTTTCCCCCTGGAAAGCCATGCCATTCACTCTTAAGTATAGGTAAAAATACTTAAGAGTATTACTTAGCTTTGCTTTGAGACTGGGAATTTACAGTCAACGTTTTCCACTGATGTACATTCTCTGCTTATACCAGAGTTATGTACCACAATATTTGGAGATATAAAACTATGTAATTCAGGAGAAATAAATACTGATCCTGTAGTATCTAAAAAATACATGGCAAATGCTGCCCCTGCTCTAGTGACAGCAATCACTGTTGAGCTACAACTTCATCTTTATAAAATGCTTCTCATCACAGTCCCTTGCATTGGTTCTGAAGTGGTCTAAGACAGCTGTTTTGTCACAGTTTGAAGCTAAAGGATGTGGTCTGGATGAGAGCAGTACAGATATCCTGCAAGGTAAGTAAAGGCTTTTTAGGGAGATTGCACAATACTGAATTACTAGGAAACAATTCTTTTCAGGGGCTCCAGAAAACCTGGCTTGTAAACTTCAAAATTCTTGCAGGTATGGAATTTGCCTTTAGGGAAGGTCTTAATTTTAAAAAAGGCTGAAGTTTAGTATTAAGACAGAGAGGCTTCTGTTCCTTTAGTGACAGCCCGTGTGTACAGTTCAGTCATAGCAGAGGGGAGGGGAAAGAGGACAAGAAGCAGCTGCCTTCCTCTTCCACACTGCAGTGCATTGCCCCTGCCTTGGCTGCTCCTCTGTCAGCCCAGAGGCTTGAGGGGCACATGACCCTGCTAGTTTTCCTAACCTGTGAGGGGGTATTAGTATTGTAGAAAAGCTGTTTCCTTCTCCTTTGAGTTGTACAGGGCAGAACAACTTTACCTACATTTCCTGAGAAAACAGGGATTATATGGAATGTAAGGAAGAAGTTTTTTACAATGAGAGTGGTAAAACACAGGTTGTCCAGAGACGTGCATGCACCATCTTTAGAAAAGCCTGGTTGGACAGGACTTTGAGCCATTTGCTCTAGTGAGAGGTGTCCCCACCTGTGGCACCTTTCAGGAGTTGTGACAGCAGCTTATCCCGAGCATGAGCACAGCAGGGATTCCACTACCAGCCCATGGGAAGGAGAGAGGCTCCCTCACTTCCCAACACAATTCCAGGGTGCTGCTCTGCTTTTACCCCGACACATCTCTCTCTCCGACGTGAGAAAACAGCATGACCCCTGCAGATCATGGAATGAGGGGGCCCTACATACCCAGCAAGCTGATCATCCTGCCCGAGGGCAGGAGCCTGGAAAAGGACAGCAGCACTCAAGCTCCATTTCTGGGGCAAGGGCTGCAGAGCCAGGCATGCCTGGGACAGCTGGGAGCACACACTGCCCGGCTGCCCAGCCAGACCCGCAGCCATCGAGGGCGCAGGTGGCCACTAGGTGGGAGAGCTGAAGCACGAAGCAGGCAGGGCACAGCTAAGAGGAGATTTTAAAAATTGATGCATCAAGCTGGAAGCACAGAAGCAGCAAGGAGACGATTCCAACCCTTCCTCCCATCTCTCAGGTGTAAGGTGCCTCTCCTTGTACTTAACTGAATTCTGTCACGGCTTTCTGTTCGTTCTGTGCTGTTCTCCAGCCTCCCTCTCCCTCCCTGCTACCACCTTACCCTTCCATGCTGTGCTCATCTCTGCTCAGCCCAGTGAGCCCATATGCTGTTCTGCCTCCTACGTCGAGCCTTCCAACTGCTGTTCAACATTATTTTTTCCTCACATATCAATTTAGAGAGATAAACAGCTTCCTGGCTAGAAATAAATACAAGCTTGGAACAAGGTCTGAGACATTTTGAAAAATCATACAGATTATGAAAGACATGGGGAGAAAGACTATTTTATAAAAATGTGTTCCCAGAACTGGACAAATTTTGGGGCACACAGGTCCTCCTTCAGTCTGGCACAGCTACCCTGACACCCTCCAGAACAGCACAGCTCCTCTCAGAAAGATAAAGGCTGGCAGCCTCTTGTGTCCTTCCTCCTCCAGCCCTCTCCTCACAAACCAATGTCCGTTCATTATGTGGCCTCACAAAGATAATTTGGTTAAGACAACAAGCAGGTCATCCACACCTATGCTCAGGAAATGCCTGTGACAGACCCAAGGATAGTTGCAGCCGTGTGACACCACTGGGCACCCCTCTGGCTCGACTGCTGTCTCTGCTGCTGCTGAGAGCACGAGCAAGAAGAATTCAGATTAACCTGCAGAGCAGGGAACCAGGAACATCCATTTTATTATTGACCATCTCTACAAACTCCGACTTAGAAAAAAATAAAAACCAGCTGTTGCAAAACTGTTCAAGGAGATACAGACTCTTGGAGTAAAACATCACCAGAGTCATCTGCTTTAGTAAGCAGAAGTGGAATGAAACCTTTGCATCACTGGCTACATGCACATACACCAAAGTAAAAATGCTCAGGCAATGACAAGAATAAGGACAGCAGGCCTCAAAGAACACTTTTTAATTGCAAATTAGCAAAACAGGTCCCATTTTAGATGCAAGGCCTGAAATAATTCACACCTTATTCTTGTTTTTTTAAATAACTAAGAAACTGGAAAGAATGCAGAAGCCATTAAAAAACTCATTTCAGATTCAGACAAGTTGGAGAAGAAAGTTTGGTCTAGACCTTTAGCTAAAGAGCTCAACCCCAACTGCCCCAAAACCTCCTTCACACTCCTGAGCTATAAGGGAACCTGCTTTGCAAAGGTTGTCCAAAGCAAGCTCATGGGAGGAGAAAGTCTGAGGCTGCTGGAAAACCTCCCTGTTCCACCCTGCTCGTGTGGCGAAGCACACAGCAGGAGCCAAGGGCTGCCACAGAAGGCTGTGGCTTTGCTGTGAGGTGTCTCTTAGGGTCGCTTGAGGAGAGCCCTTGTGGTGCTGTGACAGAGATCAGCACACTGTCAAGTGCCAGCACTGGAGCTGCCAGAGGAGTGTGGCTGTTCAACAGGAGTGACAGAGGGGCTGCAAGAGCAAAGCAGGAGGCTCTGAGTCTGGCAGAGCTCTCTCAGGTAGCTCTACTTCAGCACCTCCCACCAACACTGCAGCCTTGGTACTGTGGGGCCCCACCAGCTACCAGAGGAGTCTCTCCAACAAAAAGAAGAAAACAGAAAACACAGTCCCCCCACTGCCACCTCAGTTTGGAGTCCTTTGCTCTCTCGGCTCATACAGGACAGGAACCAAATGCTCTTCCCTGTGCTGCTGAAGAGACTGAGGGCAGCAGCCTGCAGGGTGCAAGCATCAGCTCCCAGTGCAGGAGGAGCTGCATGGCACTTCTCAAGCCGGCTCACCAGAGAGGAAGCAGAGCACATCAGCAAGAAGGAAGGGAAGCAAAAGTGTCTATAATGCCTCCCTCCTGTTTCCTCCCCCATCACTGGCTCCAGCACCCACAAGCCAGAGAGCTGTGCACTAGCCCTGGCCTCTGGATCAAGCCTGCCCCAGAGGATGTGGCGGGAAAGGAGCAAATGTTGTCTTCCTTCCTGGTCCCACCTCAGTTGCCACAGCACCCCTTCATGCCTGCTGTGGGATCCAGCTCCCCTGCTCCCACTGGGCTGTTGGCCACAGAAGCAGGCTCATTCCCCACAGACACCAGTGGCCTGGTGCCTTTGGCTGAGCAGTTTGGGACACCTCTGTGCCCGTGTCCCTGGGGACTCAGAACACTGGGATCTTGTCCCTGCGCACCGTATCCAGGTCATCATCCAGGGTCAGCAGGACCTGAGGACGAAAGTGCAAGTCAGATTCAGGTCTTGCTGGCCAGGGAGGTCTTCCTTTCAGACCTTCAGGCCTTGCTTTTATGGAAGAAATCCATGAGTCATTGGTCACAACAGCAGCCCCTGAACTTCCCCACAACAGCTGTGTGACCCACAACCCCAGAGGGAATTTGAGGCCAGAAGGCACTGGGAGAGAAATAAAGTAAAGGAGAAAGCCTGATCCCTGATCCCACTGACAAGGAGCATCCCACTGTGAAGGAAGTCTGGAGGTAGAGCCAAGCAGAGGAATTGGGGCACTTCTGTGGAGTTCTGGAGCAGTGAGAGCTCCATGTGGATAGAGGGAAGCAAGGCAAAAGAGGAGAGGGTGAGGCCTTCCAGCAGAGTGGGAGGCTCAGCAGGACTCACCAGAAAGGAGAAGAACAAGGCAGCTGCGGAGAGGAAGTGCCAGACATCATGGTCATCAAAGAATCCCAGCAGGATGCATGGCCGGTTCTTTTCCCGGGACTCTGCTGGAGTCTCCTAGGAAGGCAGGCAGAAGGTCAGGACCTGATATCCACCTATACTGGGCCCTTACTGGCCACACTGGACCCTACAGAGATCACCCTGTCTTAACCCTCCAAGCAGGGTTCAGGAAAAGGTGCTGTGCTGGCCAGACATGTGGGAAGGGCAGGACATGAACACAATGTTATACTTGGACCTCAAAATGGATCTGGGACCCACATATCCAAGGGGAACCCTCTGGTCTCCACATCTGAAGTCCTGCATAACACAAGCTGCAGAGCCTACACCAGACCACCCTGGAGCAAGCCCCTCAGTTCCGTGGAGACAGATGTGACATCCTATTAGAAGGCACCCAATCAGGATTTCATGGCCTCCCAGGTCACCAAGAGCCCTAAAAAGCCCAGGCAAGCTGACCTGGTTCACCCCAGGTGGCTATCTGCTCCAGGGATGTCTTCCACCCAGCACTGTTCCAGATTTTCCCAATTTTCCTTTCAGATTCCCCAGCTTCTCCTCTGTGCTCTGGGAAGGGCCAATCACCTCTGGCTCACCTGGGTCATAAACAGCCTCTACACAGCCACAGTCATTTTTGGCTCAGCACAGCTTCCCATGCTCCCCTCACAGGTCTGCTAAATGAGTTCAATCATTTCAACTTCCCATGAGCAGCCCAAGACTTCTCCAGAGTCTTTTTTGGGAAAAAAACCCAAAAAACAAAAAAAAACCCACCCAAAACAAAAAAAAAAAAAACACCAAAAAAAACCCCAAAAAAACCCAAAAACAAACAAAAAAAACACACCAGGAAGGAAAGGAAAGATAATGAGACAAAGATGGACAGAAGAACAAAAAAATGGAAATTTACCTCCCAGCTGCTGAGGGTCTGGAAGAAGAAGTAGAGGGCAGCTGCCCACACCACTGCTGTGGCCACAATGCAGAACATGGGGATGGGCAGGAGTTTCTCAGAGCTGCGGAGCTGCAGACAGGGACACACCCTGAGTTCTTCCCAGAGGACAGAGCCATGCACAAGGCTCACACACCAGCCTGTACCATCTGCATCTGTGAAGGGCTGCCCACCCCCAAAGACACACCCCAGCCACCCCTGAAACAACACCTTGCCCCACCCAAAGCCCCACAAAGGTCCCTCCACATCCCTCTGCAGCACCACAGGAACCCAAACTGCAGCCAGAAAAAGGCCCATCCCTTCCCTTTTGGAGACAAGGGCCTCAAGGACAGCTACAGCTGCCTCCTGTTACCTTCATGATGATGTAGAAGGCCAGGTACAGCAGCAGGTTACAGATGAAGATTCCCAGTATATAGGAGGCAAAGTCTCTGGGCCGATACAGCAGCCCAAAGATAGCACTGAGACAGAGGATAAAAGGGACATCAGCCAGCTTCTTTCTGGGGACAGGGTACATCCCCAAACTGACAGCCACACGTTGTTCCACCCCCCACCCAGGACTGCAGGACACCAGCGCCACAGCACCACAACTCCCTGGAGGAAATGCACTGTTTGCCTCTCCTCCTAGCCAAGGAGCTGGTCAGCTGCTGAATCAACTGGAGACCCCAGAGGACAGGCAAGGGCCCTGGACTGCTTCCAACCCATGGCCAAACACATCTCACTCCACAGGATCTGGTCCTAGACCTGTACATTTGGCTGAAGACACATCCCTGAGAAGCAGCTGTAGTCAAAAGCAAGAGCCTGGGGCAATGATTTTAGGTCTCATCCCAGAGCTGATCCTTCCCATGCAGTTACTGCTCAGCCAGGCTCTGTGACTCCGTCAGGTCTCCTGCACCTTGGCTGTGCCAGAGAGATCTCCCACCTCTGTGGGAAGCATGACACAGCAGCACAGTACGACACAGCAGCACAGTACCAGGCCAGCCCTGCACAAACTCCCTCAGACACAAGCCATGAGACAGCCCCAGCTGAAAAGCTCAGGGATGCTCCACATAGCTCCATGCACTGCATCCCATGGATCTGCCTACCACCCTCAGATCAGCCTGCCTGCCAAAACATGTCAGAAGGGTCCCAGCACAGGATTATTGCACAGACACTGCTGCATCTCCCCATCACTCCAGGCCACACCTTCTACATGTGTGCCAGTACCAAATCCGGCTGCTCACATGCACAAATACACAAGGCACCAACATGCCAGTACTTACAAGGACCAGTTGACCACGTTTCCAACAATGAGCAGCACCATCCTGTCCTGGAGAAAAGACACTGATGATCAAATGAAATGAAAAGGGTATGCAAAAAGAGGCCTTTGCCTCAGAAATTCAGGACAGCATTATGTGAGGATTTGGAATCTGGTTCCTGCAAACACACGTGCACCTGGCTCTGGGGGAGCTTTTATCAGGTGGAAACTGCTCTGACCCTCAAAAATTTTAAGAAAGTGTTGCAAGGAGACTAAACAAAAAAAGGACAAGCTCAGCACTTAAGGGGCCTCAGGAGGTTCTGTGAATCCTTTGACTGCTTCTACTGTTTTTCTAGTTAGATTCCTTCCCTCCTACTGTTCTACAAAAAGAATTACTGCAGAGAGCAAGGATGTGCTTGAAAGAGGCAGCAGGGGAAGCTTTGGACAGCATCCTGAACATATTCAGAGAGCCCCTTTTTCCTCCCGTCTCACCATTAGCTAGGGAAGCACTGTAACTACAGCAGGCAGAAGGATTATATCTATGGGGCATGTGCATTTATGCTTTACAAGCTGCTTTCATGATGTAGCTATTTCAGGCTGGCCAAGCTTATTTCATGCCTGAATGGACCAAGTTTGCTTATTCAGAGATTCAGAAATAAAAAAATTAAGAAAAAGGATGCTCATGGGTGAAAAACTCCATTTGCTTCAAGCCCTAATTAGCACTCTATGCCAAGGAGAAAGCAATCAGGGGGACACAAGGTAACAGCCACCTTTTCTTACCTTTTTGCTGTCTGCCCTGAGGTGCTGTAGAAATGGCAATTGCTTTTGCTTAAGCCACAAAACCAAAATAGCTGCAGCCTTCCCCAGAGAGGCTGCACTAAACAGAGCCCCTTGTACCTGTTCCTCTGAATGGATGTTCCCAGAGAGCAAGTGCAAAGGCAAATCCTGTAATGCTTGTATCACCTTTGCTCTGATGTTTTATTCACCAAGGCTGAGATCAGGGAAGGCTTGGAAGTTGGGGGTAAACCCCTCCAGCAGAGACCTACACTTACCCAACCATTTTGGGGGAGGGAGAACAAGGGAAGCGAGGACCATCCCTTTTTCACATAGCCCCACCTCTTTCATCTGCACATTGCCTAAGGAGTGAGGAATTGCTGAGAGGTGCTGGAGATGAGAAGTCACCCACCATGTACATTGGTCGGCTGCACTGCTGGATACAGTCGGTGTACAGCACCATCACTGCTCGCCGAAATATCCCCAAGTCTGTCAAAGGAAAGGATAAAAAGCCAGACGAGTCAGCTCAGTGAGCTCTAAAATGCCTGTGAGGAAGAAGCTGACACCCACCAGCTGACAACATAGAACCCAAGGTGTCAGCAGATTCATGTCTTGCCCTTTGGGAGCAGTCTGAGGAGAAGGGCATCCACCCCAGGATGTGGATGGCATTTGGCCAGAACAACAGGTTACAACAAAAATAAATTTTAAAAATCTCTCTATTCAGAAGTCACAAAGGCCCTGCCTGTATGTGTAGAGGCTGGCTTTGCAAACCCATCTCTGGAAGAAAGGTGTGTGTGCATATACGAAGGGGGAAAAGCACCTTCCATGGAACAAGCTGCTGGAGCAGGGAAACAGCAGAAACAGGTCCCACAGGCTTTTGAGGATCCTAGAAGGGCAGAGCACACTCAAGACATTCCTGCTCTCAAAATCATTGCAGAAGCTTCACTGCAGAGCCATCAGTGGCAGGGGGGATGGACAGGCATGCATGAACACAGATGTTCCCCTTTAGCCACAAGACAGAACTTGAAAAGGCTCCTGCCCCTGATCCAAGCTCTCCTGTGCTGCATCACTCCCTTCCTGCCAAGGAACAGGATGGCAGTGCTGCTGGCAAACCGGTTTCACTTCCCAAGAGATGACCCCAGGTGGCACACGATGCTGCATCCCCATGCACATCCATGCAATCCCTGGCTGCTACACCTCAGCACAATCAGTTCAACAGGGAAAAAGGAAAGCTGTGGACAGTTACCTGAGTCAGGGCCGTCTGAGGCAGATGGGAGCAGAAGAGGAAGAAGAAACAGGTTTATAAGCAGAGCACGAGTCAGGCTCCCCAGCAGGCCCTCTCGCCACTCACCCCATGACAGGGTGTAGGTCACCCCTCTGAGCACAGCACTAGGGAGAGCTGCAGCTGAAGGGCAGCTCCCTCAGAGCCCAGCAGTCCTGCCACCACAGAGCACACAGCTCCTGCGAATCTCCCCTCTGGGAAGCAGTAGCACAAGGACTTCAGAGGCCAGGAAAACACCAGATGGATGAGAGGACAAGGTAGGCCAGAACAGGGGCCACAGGACTGTGCTGCACAGGCAGGTGAGGACAGGAGGCACTCGCACCCCTGGGAGGAGACGGGTCAGTCACAGCACTCACCTATCTTGAAGCGGCCCATGTAGTAGATCTGGGTGCTGAGAGCCAGCGAGGCCAAAACATGGATCATTGAGAAAATAACCCAGAACCACATGTCATTTTTCCCAAACACCTGAAAGCAAAGACATTTTAAAAGCAAACTGAGCCCTCTTTCAGCAGGACAATCCTTTCCTGTCCGACATCACCATGTGACATTAAACAACCTTAGTAAATGTGGAAAAGAAACCCCTAAAACTTCCAACCAGAAAACAGATCTATAAATTCAAAATGAAGTCCAGAGAAGCAAGAGGAGCTCAGCATCCTGGAGAGGAGACCACTCTTTTGGAATGCCCCTTTAGACAATATTGGAAGGACAGCAGCTGGCCCAGGGAGCAGCAGTGCAGGGATTCCCAGGCCACGCATGCTCTCTCTGCTGAGGTGGGCAGCAGCTCTCTGGCCAGGATGCAGATTTTTACAAAGGCGGTCAGAGAACCAACCATTACTTTAACAATTGTGCCAAAGTAGACCAAAAAAAGGACAGAAGTGCTCTGCAGGCAATTGCTCCTACTGTGCACTTTCATTTTATTTAGGGACTGGAAGTAACCTGCAAGCGCAGGTTAATGCTATACTAAAGCCCTAATCTTTCATTCATACAATAAGGAGTCCAGAAACTCTTGATCTGCCATCAGGCTGTGTCCACTCCCCTTCCCTGGGGCAAAGAACTCACCTGAACTTTTCACTTTGTGTGGGCAGAGAAAAAAACCACACACCAAAAAACAAGCAGAAAAGCCACCTCTCCATGAAGGTGACCAGCAAGGGAGACATGCCACTTTCAACCTCCACTGAACAGCTTCAAAGCATCCCACAAAAGAAGACAGAGCAATCCATAATAAAGTCTCAGTGTTTTGAACCTGGGTTGTCAAGATTTACTATACCTATCAAGAGATTCTTGGGAAGTCCCAAGGTCACCAGGTCCTCCTGCATGCCTTATCCCACAGCCAGTCTCGTAAACAGAGACCTCTGCATTATGTGGTAGTGAGGAGCTGACAGCCCACTGGGATCTAGCTGCTAGTTCAGAGCAAGAATTCCATGGATTTTGCATGGTTACTGATGAAGGAAAATGAGTCCTTCAAAAGATAGGAAGCAGATACCTTCAAGGTAAAGCATGGGCTGGGGATTCTGGTGAGCCCAGCTCAGTACTTGCAACACTTTGAGCAAACAGGCAAAGTCCTGTAGCTTCTGCTCCAGTGCCCTTCCACAGGCAGGTACTCCAGGAATTTGCCTGAGAGCCCCTCAGACATTATCCTAGCCTGCCCCTCTCCAAAGATTGAGAGGCCAGCTCAAACATGGAGTTTTCCAGAGGGGAAAAACAAGCACAAGCAATCATGTATAAGATACTTGGTCTTGGAAGCTCAGGCAGCCTCATCCCTCTTTCCTCCAATGGGAATCAGGCCACAGGAAGACCATCTGTGTTCTTGGACACATACATCTGGATGCATTAATTTCTCCTCTTGAGAAGGATGGCAGGTGGTGGTCTAAGCCCAAAAAAAGCCCACCTAGAAGAAACTGCTCTGCTCTTCTCCTACCTGAAAGCTCAGGGGAAGGGAGGAGGAAAGCCCAGCAGAACTGAGGATTCAAATGCTAACAGCTGCTTAACACACTCTTATCCTACTCTACTGCTTCCCCCAGTCATTTTCACACCTAAGCCACATTCCCAGCCATGCCATCTCCTCCCCAGAGAAGCAGGTGGGTAAGAGGGAGCCATACCACTCCAAGGACAGCCAGGGAGATCACCACAGCAAAGGAGGCATAGGCAGAGTAGGCGCTGGCATTGATGTCTGGGTGTCGGGTCTGGTAGAGCTTGAGCATGCACAGTCCTGCGATCATGTACATGAAGGAGGTGTCTGTGGAGGGACACAACAGAAACAGTGCAAACAGCTACTGCCAGTGGCTTCAGAAACAGCTCCAAGGGCACACAAAGCATCAGGGATCTATGCCTGCCAGCCTTGGGTTTGGCCCTGCTGCTGTACTACACTGTACAGCACTTTGTGCTTTGCCATCTTGAGGCACATCTTCCATGCTCTGGGGCAACAAAAACTAAAGGGGATCAGAAAATAAGTGCCCACAGGGCATCACAACCTCCTGACCGAGCTTTGAAATGGGCAGGCTCCAGGGACACTTGCAAGGACAGAGGGATGGGAAATGTTAGCAATTCAGTGGGAGACAGAACATGGCAAATCCTAGCTCCAGCTCAAAAGGAGGAAGGAAACTCAGCTTACCAAACTGGAAATTGGAGTAATTAGGGCAGACGTGGTAACAGGCACTGAGCACCCCCTCCATCATCAGAGCAATGCCCATAGCATAAAAGAGACCAAAATGCTTTGGGATCCCATAGTCCTGGAAGAGAGCAGAGCTATGTAGTTAATCACAGGCAAGCTTCCATTCTCCATCACTTCATCCCTCCTAACTCCTACACAAGTCCTCCAGTCACCAGTGCAGCATAGTGCCCTGTGTGCAACCACAGGCTCTGGATTCAGACACATGGCATAGCCAGGTGAATCCACAGGCAACAAACCCAAGCTAATCATGCTGAAAGTTCTGGTATGAAGACCTCAGTGTCTTGGAACTGAGATCATGAGACTGAAAATCTCTGTGCTGTATCTCATGCCGTGTTACATCCTCCCCAAAACTGAGAGAGGACTGCGGACCCAGAACTGCTCTTGTGGTCAGTGGGGTGTTAGAAGCTCCTGAGGAGCAGAGCCCATCAGCCCATGTGAGAGGGCATTTCCATCACAATTTGACAGGGATCGCACCTGAAAACCTCAAGAAGCAGACCCTTACAACTGCTAATGCCTTTACTTGCTACCAAGCCCATGAAAACAGAGCTCTTTGTCTCCACAAACCACCAGCACCTCTGCCCAAAGAGCTGCAGAATTCTCCATCCTCTCCCACAAGAGACTACAGAAGCTCTGGCTACCAGCAGCTCTGCCTCAGACACTGAGGTAGCCAAATTCCTCTGAGTTATCAAAAGCAGCTCTTGCGTTAAGACAAATCAAACTTCACTATAAAGAGAAGCATCTTGGGACACTTCTACTGTCCCAGTTCCTCCACAGCTAGTGCTGCAGGAAAAGTCAGAGCCATGGGAGTCCTTCCTCTATCAACTTCCTTGTCTTCACAAGCCCAGGCTGGGTCACCACAGCAGTATGGACATACTGTAAGCAGTAAAGCACTGGGGTGTGCAGGAACATAAGCACCCCACCCAGACCTCTCTGCACAGGAGGAAGAAAAGAGGATTCAACCCTCCAGCAAGGAAGGCAAGTGGAAACCCGTTGTGTGTCACTCTGGTTTTTGAGTTCACTCCATCTTCCCTGCCTCCACTCAGCCCCAGGCAATCACGCTTCCTACCAGGGTGTAGATATCTTTCATCTCCATGGCCCTTCGGTGGAGGATGTCCCTGCGCAACACAATGAGGAGGAAGAGAAAGCCCAGCATCATGTGGCCCATGTTGCTGAGGATGTTGTTGAAGGCACTGCAGGAAAGAAGGTTTAAGGCAAAGGCAGCACAGCACCAGGAAGCTGAACCCTGGGTTGTGATAAGCTGAGTGCATTTTGCTCCCCCTCCACCACCCTTCACCTCAGCAGCTGCCAAAGTGCAATTTTACGTTCTAGATAACAATTTTAGTTTGAATAGTTCACCTGTCCCCGTTAATTTAACACTTCTTCTGAGAGCCCAGCTCTGGGTTTTCTTTGCACTCCCACATTAATTTAAGAGAAATGCTACACTGAAAGGACTGAACTTCTTTGCAGAGCTGCTGCACCTTGCATTCAAGCGTCCAATAGAGCACGAAAGCACCTCATTGCTGTGCCAATGATTTCTAAGGGATGCCCAGGTGCCACAAGTTCCAGGGTGCATGTGTCTCACTGCAACAGAGCACCACTGCTGAGCAAAACAGAAAGATCAGAGTCCTAAATTCCCAGTGGCCTTATCAACACTGCTACTGTGAGCCTGGCAAGCATAAAATCCTGACCTGGGCACAGCACAAACGCTCAGGAAACATAAAACAAATATGCAGTGATGAAAGGGGTCACTCACCTCAGCACGCCAAGGGGATGAGCACACAGGAAGTTGTAGTAGCAGATGTCCTGATTGCCTGTCACATTCACTACCTGGACACAGAGCAGGTGGGAGACCTGGCATTAGCAAATCCTCCCTGCTCTGGGGGGTTTTCCCCATGCAAACACTGCACAAACACAAGGTGTACCAGGACACAGACTAGCTCAGGGGAGTACTGATGTCTGCAAGCAAAGCTTCTGGGTTAGGACAAGATGTTGTCATGGGCCACAACCCTGATAACAGTCTTCAGAGGAAACATTGTGTGCTCTCAACCCCCCCACTAACAGACCTGCTTGCAGATATCTGCATAACAGCAGGACAGCAAGGGATGGGAGAAGGGAGGAGAAATCACAGCAAACACTACTTGTTTTCGGCTGTCTCTTAGTGATAAAATCAAATTTCTCCTGTCTCTAAAATGAAATAGGACTCAAATGAGACATCAGTTGAGCAGGAAAACAGCAGCACTCCCACTTCCCAAGCAAAAACAGCAGAACTGCAAGCACAGTGAGCCAAGCTCACTGTAACATCAACACAGCTCAGAGAGCGCAGCTAAGGTAAACTGCTCCTCACACAGAGCAGAACTCCTGGGTGATCCCAGTTTCACTGTGACTGTCATCCTTGCACAACACAAGCACAGAGCAAGTTTAAAGGAAGAAGGGACAGCTGTGGAGCCAAACACACCGTCTGGTAAGTGATGACGAGCTGGATGACTGGCAGGGCATAGAAGACCGCAATGGTGATGATGTTCCTGCAGAGAGGAGACAGCAGCAGCAGTTACACACACACCAAAACCAGGGATGCACACCCAGAAGAGAGCCCCACAGTGTTTGTGGAGGAATGTGCACACCCCACTGCTCTGGGATTATGATCTCATTGTGACCTCCTGAGGCAGAGGAGCACACGTGCTCGTGCACACAGGAGGCAAATGCTAAGGGCACAGGGAAAGCCAGGATGCTGGCCACAAGTTCATGTGTTTGAGTGCCAGTTTCTCCCTCTTCCCACTATGTTCCAGTACATTGGTTGTTACCACACTTAAAAGCAATGATGCAAAGCATAATCCATTGGCAGGATCATGTGTGTGCTGGTCCACAAATGTCCTAATTTGAGTTACGTGGGGTCTGCAGTTACTGTCTGGAACAGGGTCAGAATGGGTAACAGGATGGTTCAGAAGTGGTACAGAAGGAGGACATGTGGACAGACTCCACAACCAGAGACTCTGGGTCCAGAGTTTGGGCCTTACCAGTCTGCCTTCTCCTTACCAGAAATAGATTTTGTATTTTTTGCTGACAATCCTTCGGTCTTTCCTGGACAAGTCTGATAGATAGAGGAACACCTAAAACATTAGTGAGTGGGGAAAGAGGGGGAGAAAACACAAGAGAACCAATGAAGATTACAGATGGCAATAGAAGATCTTAACATATATTTGCAGCTTGGTGGTATTTGGACTGGTTTTACACAGTGAACTCACTGTGTCCCTTGACTCTACGCGAATGAGTTCTGCAAAATCCTCTGACCTCCAGGAATGGCTCCAACCACACAGAGCAGTGTGGGATGACAAAAGGAGGCAGTTTGAGAGCTGCTGGCTTAAAGCCCCTCTGCACATCCACTGTAGTCACACTACTTGTCAAAACAGCCACCTACTGTTGCAGATTATTTTCTCCCTATCTTCCTTGAACATCCTTGAACTTTCTGGGACACTCTCTGGGCATTTTCCTCCTTTCTCAATAGTCCCCAACACATTTTGATTTTCCATATTAAAGCACTCATTTCAGCAGCACTCTTAGCAATGTGGGAAAACTTTCATTGACTGAAAAAAGACTAAGAAGCACATTTGGCTTTATTAGATGAAATCTACCCTAAAAGGAACAGGATTTTTGAGATTTCACTGAAGTGACCAGTGCTGGTTGTGGCCCAGGTGTGCCCACAGCTCAGCATGAGGGCCACAACTGCAACACCAGCCATACCTTAGTGCGGATGATGTTCTTATCGCTGTCAATTTCTGGCATGGTGTCAAAGTCGCTCTCCTCCTCCACGGAGCTGTCAGTGTCAGAGCCAGCTGGGGGCCGGCGCTCGGGGGAGGACAGCTGATGTCCACCGCTGGAGCTGGACTCATCTGGCCCACAGTGGGGAGAATGAGACAGGCACAGTAAAGGCTAAATCCCTCTGTGCACAGCAAGAATAAAGCTGTCCCAGATGCTTTGGCAAGCTGACATGGCCAGTTCAGAGAACAAGTTTTCCCATGATCCCAAACCTTACTAGAAGTATCAGGTTATCAGCTAAGAGAGATTTAAAGGACCATTACCTCCCCCTCTCTGCAGCTTTTTAGCTTTTACTCGGCATTCATTCTACTACTTTTCATCTCTTAACATGTTCTACTCTCTACTAGCCTGGGCTCTGAAATCTGGAATTTTGAGACAAGACAAAATGTTCTAGAGAAAGAAGCAGACTGTTAGGGGTCAAAAAACACAGTCACCTAGTTAACCTTTAGATTTTATGTAAGCTTTATATATATCTGAGCTTTTCTAAAAATACTGTAGAACAAAAGACAAAGAAGAAAGTCGATTTTTCAAAGCAGGCAGAGTACCAGCTTCACTCCTATTGCATGCCCAGTAAGGTCAGCAGGACCTGCCTGCACTTCTCACAGGCTGGGCAACTCCTAGCTCATTGCCCATATTGACATGGGCAGAACACAGGTTTCTTCCTCATTTCCCAAATGCTTTTAAAAGATTTCTTTGGAAAAGGGGGAAGGAGGGGTAAAGTGGTCATTAAGCCCTCAGAAAGTTTTTTTCTCCTCTGCTGCCAGGGCATGATTCACCTGTTGACAGTATGACATTATTTCTTCCCTAGTGAAACCCCCAGAGGCAAGAAACTCTGATTCTGTCTTGCTTTATGGCACACAACCCCTCAGCCTCCCAGGGATAGGCATGCTTTGGTATAAAGGCAGGCTGTGAACTAACAACAGGCTCCTAGAACCTTGCTTGTAAGGGACCTTTTGCAGTCACTACTAAATGTCCTGTCTGAAGCAGCATTGTCACCCACAGTTCTCAGATGACTGTAGCTTTGTCTAAGACAAACATTTCCAGTGACAGTCTCTCGGAGCACCTCTTTCAGATTTGCCACTTTTATTATGTAGATGCTTTTCCCTAAAGTAGAACCTGAACCTCATAAAGTGCAATTTGGTTAGTTTTTTGTCTTAAGTAGTTGCAAGATGCTCCTAAAGCTTGCAGCTGTATTCTCCTCTGGTGTTAAATCACCCTAAAAGTGCCTTCCCTTACCCCAGGCAGAAGCCTCCCTGTGCCCCAGTTCTGGAATATACTGTACCAATAGCACCATAGCTGCTTCCCTCAGGAGTGCTGGCTGAGATGGGGTGTGAAGAAGTCATCATCCCAGATCCTGCAATGGAAACAGACCCAAGAGGGACAGTTAGTTCCATGTCAGTGCTTCAAAACATCTCTAAGGTGAATACAAACAGCTTGAAGAGCTGGAGGGGCTTGGGAAAAGCAACATTTCTCTAAACAGATGGCAGTCTCCCTCTAGAGCATACTGTGCAAAAGGGAAGCCCGTGTTTTGCAGTGTGAAGCAAACCCAGTCCCTTCAGCTGCCCCCCACAGGCTGCCAATGAGACTGGCAGCGTGAGCCCCCCTCCAGCACCCCGTAGGAATCCCACTGTGGGGCTGCAAGACTTGGTAAATTTTAGAGCAAGTCTCATTATGTTCTTAACAGCCTTCTGAATTTCCAGTTCTTCTCTTTCCCCACCTCATCCAGCTCTTCAAATCTCTTCAAATCTCTTCAAATATTGCTACCTACAGCTATCCCTGCAAGAGTCACAGACTTTGGCAAGACAGCTGCTACATAATTTTAACCAACCAAGCAGATAGAAAAAAATGCTCTGTTCAAAAAGTAGTAATGATCTTGTGCTGATGACAAGAAGGGCAAGCCTTTGAGGGCTAGGAACATCCTGCCTTCTGCCCACATATATGAAGCAAAAAGGACTGCTCTCCTGCCTCCACATTCCCTCTTTTTGCTTCCCATGGTGGAGCTCAGCAGCTGAACTTGCAGCAGACAACATGGCAGGGAACAGCCAGCTGAATCCCCTCACTGAGAGGTCAGACACACATAGCCACAAAAGGGAGGGAGGCAAGGCCTGCAGGAGCAGGACCACATTTTCCAGTGGTGGCACACACTGAGACAGATTCAGTTGCTTAAAAGTTTCACCCTTCCAACAACATCTTGTGGTCAGTCAGCAGCAAAGCAATGCAGAACATGGCATAGTATTTAAAGCCTCACTGCAGGCTGCCAATGGCCTGGCTTCCCAAGCTGTATCTCTGGCTTCCCAGTGCATGACTGGTCTCAAAGTGACCAGCACAGGCAGAGCCGTCTTTCCAGATGGAAATTCTGGGAATTGCTGTAATACCTGGCATAGGTTTCTATACCATTTTCATTAGCCACTTAGGTAAAGAGATCTAAAACTTCTCCCTGACTGAGCCCAAGTCAGGAAAGCACCCATACAGCAATGCTATTTGATGTTTCAAGTCCCAATTACTGCTTTTCTTCGGCATGTCTGCTGTGCTTGTTGGCCTGGGAGCTAAGACTTGGTGTCAATTTCGGCTCCTTTACACTCCTGCCCCATCCCTTTAACAGAGAAAGCAAAGAGCTCAGAGGAGAATCAGAAATGACCATGGCATGGGCCAAGCAGCTCCCAGGTGACAGCCCTTGAGCCCTGAGCTGAGATTGGCAGGATGATGTAGGTTGCTGCAGGAGCAAGATGCAGCCTCTGCTCATCACCTCCAATCTAACCTCCCTCTCTCATGGAAGCTTTTCCTGTTGCCTTAAAAGTTATTTGGAAATCCAGATCACTGCCAAGAGGGCAAAAGCATTTCCCTCTGCTCATGGCATATGCACAATTCCTAGTCCTGCCAGTCCCGTCCCACAGGGATACGCCTTCCTAAATTTAGACCAGGTTTTATTCTCTCAAGTGACCTGTCAACCTTCTCTCCCAAGTAACCAAAGGAAGATTTAAATCTGGACAAAGCAGACAAGCCAAGGAGAAAAGGCACTCTACCCTGTCTCTAACAGCCACTTTGGACCCAGCTCACCCACTAATTTCAGTCCCACTTCCCACTGTGGGAGTGAGTCAGCAAAGTAAGTGTACCACACCAGGCGAGGTTCCTCCAGCTCTTGCCTCCACCAGATAGTGAGGATGTGGAAGGGAAGGTGTGCCACAAGATTGAAAAAAAACCCCGAACCACAGAAGCCAGACATAAGATGGATAACAGGGGCGAAGGGGCACATGGAGTGCAGGATATTCAAAGACAAATGGCAAAGACAGATTGCTGAGCATTTCCATCCAGTTCCTCGGTGGGAAAAAGAGTTGGGAGTAATGAAGAAGCCAAGATCCAGGAGTACTTGGGAGGGAAAGAAATTCCAATGGGTGGGAAGTGGAGAAAAACAAAACAGAGAAAGCCAGTGTGTCCACTGATCTGGAAGACAGGGAAGATGCTAATTACCATTTTATAAGCATCAGTCAGACACACCCTGAAGAAACAAAAGATGAAGAAACCGTGCGTGGGTAGGACATGATTCCTCCCCAGAAGAAAAGATGTTGTTGCAACAGGCAGCACCAGGTATGTGAAAGTGGTAATGGATTACAAGGGAGAGGACAGGTCACAGAAGCAGCAGGTGCCTCTGTGAGGAAAGCTGGAGACCATGAAGGAACTGTGCTCCTCTCTCTCCCTTTTCAAAGGGATGCTGTTCAGCAATCCTCCCTGCTCAGCAACCCAGTTCTCTGCTCTCCAGGTCCATACTAAGTACAGCATCTGTGCCTGGCAGCTTCTTTGGGAACTTTCCAAACACTAGAATTTAACTTCCACCTCTCACTGGGGAAGCTTAGAAGGCAGCTTCTAAGCTGGATTCAGCACATAAAACCTCAGCTGCAGCATCAGCAGCACTCCCTGGGACTTCTGGTCTCACCTGGCTGAGACTGTGCCCTCCTTGTCTTAGACAGTGATTCTTTGTCAGCACCCTGGAGCTCTTCCAAAGCCTTGGACAGGTCCCTTCAGCTTACTCCAACTCCCCAACACGCAGGCCTTTCCCACTTCTCCAGTGCCTTAAGACCTGCTCTTGTTTTACAGCAGGATCCATCCCAAATGATATAAAATTAGAATATATTTACTGACATTTTTAAAGTTCCCTGCTCATGTTGTGAAAAAAACCTTTCACAGAGATTCCACATACAGGGGTACATGTGGCTCTTAGTGGCTGACAAAGCAAGTCTAAGAATTCAAATGCCCCCAGGTCCTCAGCAGAAATATTAATCCAATTAATGCCAGTCAGAGTGAAGTTCCACTGCTGATCCTCTAAACACAGCTCAGTTATACTACCATGCTTATCTGATGGTACGTAGCAGACCAGAGAGACTGAAAAAGCTTGGCATCAAAAAAGGAGTAACATCAAGAACATTTCAATGCTGCCAAAACAATGTCCTCCCTTCCTCCAGGAGAGAGGTACAAATGACCTCAGCACCAACACTTTTGAACTACTTTACAGGCACTAAATATTCAATCAAAATGAAAAGACTCCCACACTTCACCAGACAGCAAGAACTCCCAGTGCCCCCCATCCACATGACACAAACTTCCATCTTTCACTGGTGGCTTCTTAGCTGCAGCTCTGTTTTTATAGAGCAGAGAGCTGCAGTTTGTGGAAATGTGGGTGCAGCACAAAGTAAACTGAATCCAATGCCAACACAAATATCATAAACACCACTACCTAACTCTACTAGTCATTCATTCACCTGGCTGTCTGTAACTTCCAGTGAAAAACAAATTAACATTTAAATTCAATTAAGATATTAAAAAAATGCCATGCTTAAACCAGGCAGAGGAGTTCTTAAAGTATAAGAGCTGGCATACTCAAAAGTGCCTCGTTTAAAAATCAACAGACCTGGCATCAGGAACATTAGCCTGTAGCCAGGTCTAGGCAAAGCTTGCCTTCCTCCACCCCTTTAGGAGGCAGCTGCTAGTGGTAGGGGTCAGCTCCAGGTTCAGGGCAGCTGGCTTCAAAGGCCCTCTCTTGTGAGGGCAGAGAGGAAGTTCTAACATCTCTCCTCGGCACCAGAAGCTATGTGAGGTACCAGGGAAGATAGCTCCAGGACAGAAGGTACTTGACTGACAGCCTGTCCTTTGCCTGGTCTGGAGCCTGTGCTGTTCACTCAAAGCTGTCACACAACAGAGGAGAGACCTTACCATGCTCAGGACTCAATCTCCCAGCTGAAGCCTTCCTCTGAACCCTGAAAAGCAACAGACAGCACTCATGAGACAGCCAACAAACCTCATCACCTGCCAGCCATGGCAGGATTATCTAGGACACCAATAGGTAAGTCTGATGAAAGCTCTGAAAAAACAAAACCAACAAAAATAAGCACAAAAGAAAAAAACACACACACAACAAAAAAAAAAGAAGAATACTGTTTGGACTAGACACAACTCAGTCATGACTGCTTGTTGTCCACCTCTCTAACTTCCAAAGCAACAGGGCCTTTTTACCCCCTCAACTGTCCACCAGAGGCAGGACAACCATTTCCATTACTTATCCCACCCTACACTGCTCAGTATGTTGGGAGGGACCCTCACATCACCTTTCCAAACCCAACTCCCCTGCTTAGGGCACCAAGCTCATATGAGTCTACTGAAGGGGCAGCAGGAGGCTAGAGGCACTCACATCACCTCTGTTAATGCAGATGTCCAGCAGGGGATGGTTACAAACACCCCCCCCCACCCCCCGAAAAACAACATATTCCCAGAACAAAGTAACAGCAAATAAGAGCATGCACTTAAGTAATTTCATTGAATTGTTCCAATGAAACATTGTTTCGTTGATGTGTCTTGAAGTTAAGCCATGCCCATGCAGACATTCTTCTCAACACAAACCCAGACACCAAAGTCTGGGGCGGGGGAGGCAGGTGAGGAAGGAAACCAGTATTCTTGGGACTTCAAGGCCCTATTCGAGTCACTGCCACTTATTGCAGTACTCAGCCCAGCAACAAAGTACCTCAGTTCCTCAATGCTCTGACACTCCACATCTCAGATCAGCCCCTTCACAGTTCCCACCTGTTGCCCAATGTCCTTATAAAAGGAAACACAGGGGTGGGGCTCTACAAGATGTGAGGGCAGACCCTTAGATTTTCATCCTTCCATGAGCCCCACAGCAAAGGAAGAAGTATTTTCTGCCTGATGGTCAGTAGGAGGCCACTGAATAGTCATGGACTTCTTCAGCTGCTCTGTTTAGACGGTTGTCACCCCACTCACCCCCAATTTCCTGCAGGGTGTGGTGTCCCTGAGAATGATTAGAAAAAAAAAGGCTGTTCTTGTATAACCCCTGGACTCACCTAATGTAGTGCACAAAAGCAACAACCACTGAGCCCAGGTAAAAAGAGAGGAAACTCAGGAAGCTGAAGAACATGGCCTGGATGTAAACAGACTCTGAGGAAAGAGAAGGGATCAGTCAGCTCACAGAGCAGGAACAGCACCTCAGGGTGAGCACTCCTGTCCTGCTCTTCCCAACACAACCTGGTAACAATGCCCAGCCCCAAACAGCCCTTCCAAAGCCATTTGCTTTCTTCAAAAGGAATTGACAGAACCTGTTGCAAGATCCCCCCGATTTCTTCACCCCCAGTGACAGCTGGTGTGCCACACAGCCTTTCCTGGAAGGGACCAGGGATCTAGGTGGTTTTGTCTCCTTTGCTGGTGCTTTCTGCACCATTCCTTCACAGGATGCTGGTCCAGTCATACCCCTCTATTCAGCAGTGCCAAGTTCCCCTGTAAAGCTGCACTGCTCAGCCCAAAGACACTGACTTTTAATGGAGGGCACAATCTTCACTTGAAGGTTCTTTGTCCGCTGCAGGTTCCAGGTACGGTTGACATTCCCTGTGAGATGCACAGAGTACAGTAAATATAAAAACAAGCAACATTAATGATTTCCAGCACTGAGCTTGGTTCTCTGAACTTGCAAAAACAACAGGGTCTGGCTTTTACTAAAATGTGTCTGTGGTTTTGCTTTAAACCCTTCTCTGATCTGTCAATATACAGCCTTTCTCAGATGTTTCCCCCCCTCTTCCCTATTCACAACGTGTTTTTTAGACTAGAAATCCCTGTTTGAGCCTTCCATACATTGCTTAAGTCTGGATGTCTGAATCCCAAAAGCATCTCATCCCCTATTCATTTAATCCCCAAAGGAGAGATTCTCTCACTACAGGTAGTGGAGTCCATTTTTGCCTTTGGTCAAGTCTCTGTCAGTAAAACACTTCTGTGCAGGATGCCACTCTAGAAACTCACTCTGTTTCTGCAGGGCTTAGCACACGTGGCCAGTACAGCTCTGCTGACAGCATTAGGATGAGAGAATGACACTCCAAAGGGCACAGTTCTTTTTTTTTTTTGTCGGAAAATTGGGGCAGAAAGGTGGCAGGGGAGTAGTAAAAAGCTGTTGAGGGAGCCAAATATATCTGTTGGTTGCAGCCTTGCTCTTTCTACAGGGAGGTAACCTTGGGGCACTGAGGATAGGAATGTTCCCACTCCAGTTACAGCCATCACATGATTGGGGGAAACCTTGCTTTTACCACTGCCCAGCAAGCAGACAGAGCGTTTTCTGGTTGAAAAAGACACTAGAACAAGTCTTTTGTAAAATTCTTCTCCTAAAATTACCAGTCTTTCCTGCTCCCTCAAGTCACAGATCCCAAGATAGCAGTGGGAGAAGATGCTCTCTGCAGGAACTGAGCCTTCATGGAGTCAGGAGGATAATACAGCAGCAGAGAGCAGGGGTGAGGACCAAACAAAAAGCTGTAAGCAGCATTGCCTGGATGTCTTCAGCATCTCCCAAGGCACTAGTGGTGCTGCTGAAAAGCACATAACCACAGGATGCCAGGCACTGTACCAGTCAAGACTTTTAACCCACCCAACACTATTAAATTTATACTTCACTCTTACTCACAACTACCTGCGTAAGACAGACCTACATCATCGCCCGGTGGCATCCCACAGAAAGGTCCCAAAGGATACCCACTGCTCCATCACTCAGATGCAGAAATCAAATCCAACTCCCAGAAGAACTTACCATGAATTGAAGAAGGCACAGAGCCCCCACAGGCATAATCCTCCGGCTTGATGACGAACACAACAAAGAACTGCTCACCTGGGAAATCTTTTCTCTGCACAGAAGGATGGAAGAAGACAGAATCCATGAGGCACAAAGCCTCTCCCCTCCAATACACCAGTGATCAGGGGTTTTTTTGCTACACAGGCACCAGAAAACACTGGGACACAAATCAGAATCTCACCTGCACTGTTATGGCTGCCTGCTTTGTCATAGACTGATAAACTCCATTGAACTCCACATTATGGTCCAGGTCATACACAGGGCACTAAAACAGACACAGCTAAGGGTTAAACCAGGGACAACATCCAAACTATTTTCAAAGGAAGCCAGCTGGAAAACACACCACAGAACAGCAAGAAAAGGCCCCATGTGGGGTATCCAAGGGAACAAAACATCTTGCATCTGTGTCTGCTTCCACACTGCAGGACCCTGCATTATCCAGGGAGGTGGGAAAGGAGAATAAAGATGGTGCTATTTCCCTGCTGCAAGCAACAGCCAGCCTCCATGGGAGGGAACACCCCAGCAATGGGGATGAAATACATAGAAAGGAAATCAAAATTGAAAAGCAGGGAGGACAACATGTCTGAAAATCAGAAGTTCCCCAAGCTGCCATGAGCCAAGGGAACAGCACTGCTCCCTCTCTCACCCACCAACATTCCACCAACACTCTCCATGGTGAGACAGACCCCTATCACAGGGCAGCAGGGAACAAGGGGGGACAAACACTCCCTTTGTGGAATGTGTTCCCTGTAGATAGGATAGAAAGGAACAACTTGTTCACCTATTTACAACAAAAGTTTCTGTCTGAGCTGTTTGAACTCAGCATCTCAGTCTTGGCCTCCTCCTGACAGATTTTCATTCCTCTTCCAGAGGCTCCCTTCACCACCACAGTAAAGCCCTGCCTTAGGCTTTTCCCTCTGCAAGGAACAGACCCCTCACAGCTGGACACAGCGCCAGCAGGCAGCTCCTTGCCCTTCTCTGCTCAGACTTACCACAATATCCTGGACAGAGACAACTGAGCATGGGTAGGCTGCATCAGACACCACATTAATAATGACTGAATCGACATCCTGAGGAAATTTGTACAGAAAATACTGTAGAGAAAGCAGAGATCAAGAGTTATGATCCAGAAATCACCCTTGGCAGTATCTTCAGCACCTTTCTAAGGTACCTGCACAGCCCTAGATGGGCTGTGGGGTTGGATGTGGATAGCTTTCACAAAAAATCAGATTTCAAATATTGGGGCCTTACACTACAGAAGAGCAGATTAAATACATGCAGGCAGCTGTCCCCCGTGCACAGTATGCTATTAGACACAAGCATCTTCAACATGCAAAATACAGCATGGCTTCTGCTCCCTTAAGCTTTTTTCCACCTGATGAAGCTGAAGGGACTTCATTATACACCCCATTCCATTTTATGCTGATATGAGCAATTTCCAGATGTTTCCATACTGCTGGCTGTACTTTTATATATGGAACACATCATGGAGCTTTCTCAAATGAGTTGCCTCAAAGACAGAATGTGGGCAGTAAAATAGCTGAAACTCTGTCAAGAGTTTCATAAAAAAATGATATTAGTTGTAGGATTTAGGGTGTTTTGTTTGTTTGCTTTGATGGCAAAGCATAATGGGGGTTTCCCTTTGCACTTCAGCTTTGAAAATAATTCAGCTGTAGCTCTGAAAAAATCTGTGAGACACTAACATCTGGCAATATTTCTACTTTTCCTGTGGGGGGAAGGAATGGCATCTCTTGGGCTTCCATGGTTTGAGCAGGCCCACAGGACAGTTTTTGGGGTCACAAAAAGCTGTTTTTTTCAGATCTGGGCCTTTTCATATCTGGGCAAAAGATGTCCCAGGCAATATCATTATTTATACATTTTTTCCAATAAAAAGTTTGATGCACTACCCCAGCCAGCTGCTGGAGAAGTGGGGTTCCTGTGCAGGCAGGCTTGTTGTGAGGGCTCCCATTATCCCACTTGGAGGCCAGACCCTGAGAGCTCAGACTCCAAGCCACAGCCACCATGAGGGGCAGATGAGCACCTCAATCCCCCCTCGGAGGGATACAAGGCTGAGGATTACCACCAGCCACCTTCCTCCCTTCCAGATGGTCACCAGGCAATCACTGCTGTCACACTGGAAGCTACCACTCTCTCTGCTCCAAAACCATCATCTGAGATTTTCCAGCTGTAGAGCTCCCTTTATGGCACATAAACCTTAGTGCTGAGCAAGTGCCAGCTGTTTCCTATTTCCCTTCCCCCATGCCAATCCCAGGAATTGGGGCTCCCAAGTGGAAGGGCAGGGATAAACAGGAAATCACCCAAGCCTTTTCCAAGTTGCCCATTTCTACTAAAGCATTTACTCCCATCACCCCTCTCCAAGCAGGGTCCCTTCCCTGCTCAGGGAGTGCTGGCTCCAACCACAAGTCCCTACAAAGTGCAAACTCACCGAGCCGGTTTCCTTAGCAGAGCACGTTTTGTCTGCACCAAGCAAGGACACAGGCACACTGAGCTCCTTGGTTTCCCAGGGGCACTTTTTCCCCTCGGAAAGTTTTAGGTGCATGAGGACCACCTCTTAGTTCACGAGGACTCTTCTATAATTTCTTTTAAGCCATGCTTGCACCAGGATAAGGAATTAGTACAAGGGCATTGAGGCCGGCAGACCTCTGCTGCACACACTGCAAATGTTATAAACACATCCAGCCAACACCTCTGACCTAGACAAGCATATCCAATTTCTGCTTCTGCCCTCAGGCACAAGCTGGGTTTCAGACAACATCTCCTTAAATTGTTATGTCTTTCTCCAGCACCCATCTAGACTTTGAATCATCTTTTTTTTTTTCCCCCTGTAAACTGCTTAATACTTTGATTTACAAAAACCTCAACATTATACCAATTAAGAAGCAGTCTTCTACTCCATACATGTTTTTAAATTAAAATTTACAAATCTCATATTATTAATTGTCACAAAAAATCAGACCCTAGTCACAAAGTTAATTCCATATCCTAAACACTCTATATTCAAATTACAAAATCCCAAGTATTGAGTGCTTATGAAGAGTCCATCGTTCCCTCTGCTGCTACAGTACAAAACACTGCATGAAACTGCAAACCAGATTAAGACATTTGACAGCAAAAAGGATTAGCTAGGATGCCTGGTAATAGGAAACCTAAAATTAAATGGTGTTATTAACAGTGAAAGTAACAACAAAAACAGTCCCAGACAGCCTGGGTGAATTACACACCTTCCCAGCTCTACAAGTTCCTGTATCTCTATAGTTACTGCCAACACCATTTTCATTCAAGAGAGGATTTGTATCTGCAGGGCTCTAAGTAAAGCTGTTCAGCTGGAGGTGGTGCTCAGATGTGCTTCCTTCTGAACTAACACACATATCAGGCATTTCATTTATCACTTTGCAGCCTGACCTGCTGCCTTGAGCAAGGACTAGCAGTCTGAGTTCAGCTGCACCTTTATGGCTTATTTATCCCTGTGTTTATTTTATTCTAGTAAAGACTGAATCTTGACAAGTCATGCTCAGGCAAGTGAGCCACAACTGGCAGGAACACAACACTGGTGTGTATCACCTCACAGAAGTGCAGCAGTCCAACGGCCTCTGGGCTTCTGGACATTTCTGTGATTTCCTGAAGTGCCAGTACCATTCATTTCCTCTGCTCATGGGTTTTGGGATGACCCAAATGTGTCCCTAGAGTGACTGAAGCACTCTTACCTCTTCACTGTATCCACAGAAAATTCAACAGTAAGGAAGTTTCCCTGCATCCTAAGAGGGAAACTCCCTAGTCATAAAAGACTTGCTATCTCTAACAAAAGATCACATCAATCAGTTGGATGTGGTAAGACATACTAGCAATCTACACAGGATTCCTCCTTACCTGAGGCTGGGAAGGGCTGGCAGTGAAGTTAAAAGCTTTGTTGGTCCTAGAAAACAAATACCAGGATGTTGAAGTCTAGAACCTTCAGAGCTGGAATACACACAAAGTACCCTCAAATTAAACAAAAGAAAATAATTTTTTTTTTCCTGGGAAGGAAAAATAAGGGAAGAGTAGGCAGATGAACCAAATCCCTTAAGTGATGCTCAAGTGATATATGAAGAAATTGCATTTGTATTCATATCCCAGCTTACTCAAGTTGGAAGTTCTCCAGCCGGGTGACCAGCAGCTCATATGCAATATTGAATGGTGCCATGGAAGCGACATCCACAAATATAATCTGGTCAGAGGGTCTTGTTTCAGGTGTTGGCTCAGAGGGACAGAGGGTCCGACTCACTTCTTGGTAATTATAGGTCCTCTGATAGCTACAACAGCCAGGGGAAGGAGGGAGGAGAAAGTTGGATGGGAGAGAGAGAGAGGGAGAGAGAGCAGTTAAGAAGTTGTTCAGCACTACTAAGAACGGCATAATTTTTCCCCTGCTTGCATAACTGAAATTCTCTTTCAGTCTTTGTTGAAGCTCCACCTCTGTTGCCTCTCACAAGGGACTGGTCATCCTCAACATTTCACTTCCCTCAGGGATGCCTATGCCAGCTGTGAATCTCTAACATCTGCCATTTAGTGGAGGCAAAGAGAGCAGTGGCAGCCACCTCTGTAACCATCCCCTGCATCAGGCAAAACACTGCAAGATATCTGCTGCTGGCACCAGGATTCAGTCCCAGGATGAAGCTTCACATTTTAAACGGTCTAAGGTGTCTGAAAATTCTTTTCAGAATTTGGAGCCCAACAAGCTCTGCGGTTGATGAAGATACAAAGCAGCATCACTTTTGCGAAGAAGCAGCCCCAAAACAGCCACCTCCTAGAACAAACTTAACTTAGGTGTCCCTGAGGCGAGAAACAGAAGCTCTTTTTCCCCCAATGCACTGTAACACAGAAGTTAGGGTGCTCTTTCAAGAGCCTGTTCAAACCCTGCTCCAAACTAGAGCCCAGGAACTACGTGCACACATGGTAGGCAACCACAGAATGACAGCAATGACGTGTGGTAGATTCACTGACTGGTGACACAGGCAGATCCCCTGCAGATCAGCCTCCTGGTACTCTGTGTACATATCTGAGAGGCTAAGAGCCAAGAGCAGGCTGCCAAGTAAGAGGTTACCCATCAAGTCCTGGTCTTCCTAAACCCAGCTGGCAGTGAGCAAGAATGCTCTGCAACCAAGTCCTGCAGTCTACACAGGTTACAAGATGCAGGACTTGAGGGAGGCTGTTGATGAACACAGCTGGTAGATGAGTGTGTCACAAAGAAGAGACTCCAGTACTTACAGGCCTCGAAAAATCAGTGGGACCTGCCATGACAGCACTCCCTTCTGCTGGCGCACTACAAACAGGACAGGGTATTGGAGGTTCTCGGAGCTGCTGTTCACGTACACCCGCACTGCATCTACCTGTGGGAAGAGAGAGCACAGGCAAGTATAAGCTGAAATTAGAAAACAAGACAGCCCCAAATCTAGGTGGGAGAAGCCTCCCCCCCTTTCTCAGTCTGACCTAGGTGCTGATAATATGCACAGGGAGATCAAAAGTGTTTATCACTAGACTGATTATTTGGATCCGGAAATCATTTACAGAAGTGCTTCTCTGCTGATGCTGCAGTCCAGAACCACAGCCCTGTGCCCAGGTCAGAGCTGACTGTCAGATAAGATACAGCAGACAAATGCAGAATACATAAGAGTTCGGTAGCTTCTGCTGGGAGCAACCTGAATAACTTGTCTTACAAAAATCAAGAAAACACACAGAGACACACAAAACAAAGACCCAAAGCTACAACTAAGAATTTTCTTGCTGGGACTCTTATGTATCCAACTCAGTCAACATTACTGGGAAAATCACAAAGATGACATCAATAGCCAAGGATCAAAAAGCAGGTTAGCAGCTGGATCTCATGTAAACAATTCACAGATAACCATAATCCCACCTAACAAAACAGGAATACACTTCTGACTGCCCTCAAGCGGACAAGAAAGTCTGCTTGTGAGAAAGGCAGCAACTGAAATTTCTCCCTACATTATCTGGCCACTACATGGTTACAGAGGCCGGACAGCTGTGGTGTAAAACACCCTCAGTTCACTATTTCAGAAGCAAGCAGTTTGTCTGCACCATGTGGAAATGTCACCATTTGCATTTGAAAACAGCATCCCTTCAGCTCCCTCTCCAGAACTGTAGATATTGATCAAGAGAATAAAATATGAGAATCCATAGCTCATCTCAATTAGAGACCCTGAAATAATGAAAGCATATTAAGCAGATAATATATACACATTTTAAACCTGCCACATCTTGAAAGATTATAATGGACTCTCACTAGGTCAGTAAAAGACTTCTCACAGGTATTCTGACTTTATACCCCCCAAGAAGAGTAAAGATACAAGGAGGTACCACCTTCTGAAAAGAACATACAGAATTAGCAAGCTAGCAGAAGCAGAGCTACCAGAGATGTCAGTTTATTCTTACACCAAGGACACCAGCTTCAGAGAAATGACTTATCTCTGCAATTCCAAGTCTAAACCAAAATTTCCTATTTATTCTTGTTTAGTGATTCTAGGCTCACATGGGAGTTGAGTCTAATAGAACAAAACACCTTCCTGAAAGCCATAATCAGTTTTCTTGACATTATCATCATAGTACAGAGGCAACAACCACCAAATCCTAAAAAATAAAAAATCTTCTACAAAATCTGCCCCCAAAATAGTAAGTAATTTAATTAAAACCCTCTTGAAATAGAAAAGCAGATGTAAGAATCTTTTCCCATTGCCTTCTGGCTTCTAAACCTTTGCAAAGCACTTTTGACCTGCCTTCTAGCTTTTCCTTCCAGCCACAGAAACTACATGTGTAGTTTTGTTTCCAAGTAAATTTCACCATAAGGTGCTAACATGAAGTTTAAAAAGCCATCACCACAAAGCAAAACACACAAGGAACACCTGAAGGGTGTCACCACCGTGGGCCACCACCACCAGGCACCATTGGAAGGTAACTTGGTGGCTTCTTTAGTGTCTTTAGCTGCCCCAAGGGAGCTGAGCCAGCCCACGTTGGGATAACTTGGAAGCACAGGGACTGGGCTGAACAAGCTGATGGTTGCTTGTCAGTGTTTGCTGAGACAAGGAATGGGGACACAAATGAAGCGACTGGAACTGAACATGAAAACAAATCTAAGGAGCATGAAGACACAATGGTCAAGCCAGTCTCCTGCAAGGACATGGAGCAATTCTCCACCCATGGGGAAAACAACTATCATTGCAGAAAGGACACATTTCAGCTACCTGTCCAGCAGCTTTTTGCCCATGAAGCCGTTCAAGCAAGCCCACCTCCACAGGTGAAGTGATTCACACTTGCCTCAGGTTGGACATGGCTCTGTCAATTCTCCTGGGCTCAGCACACAGCTCAGCACAATGGGGAGCTCACATACAACTCACAGCAAATGGCACTACTGGCTTATGCATCTTCAACTATCCATAAATACAAGCCAGAGATTGGGAAATTCTCCACTGACTTCACAAATACAGAACATAACCATAACAGGTCATGTACATATTGCAGATAGTCAGGTTTTCTTAATTGTACATCAGTATATGTGCATTAAATGAGTGCAATTCATTTCCAGCCCTCTCAGCCTCTCCTTATAAGAGAGGTACTCCCATGCTTTCATTGGATTTGCTCTGCACTGGACCCACTTCAGTAAGTCTATACCTTTCTTATACTGGGGAGACCAGAACTGGACACAAGCAGGAAACACCTAGAGCCAGCTGCCCATGGATGGAGACTCCACAACCCTTCTGGGAGATCTGTTATGGTGACTGACCATCCTCAGTAAAAAAAGAAAGTTCCCTATCTATGCTAAAGAAGGGCAAGGGAAGGGAAACAAAAGCATTGGTGATTAATGCTGATAGACAAAAACCTGAGAGGTGGGAGAAGGTCCCTTCCCTCTGCCACGATCCAGCAGCCAGACACCTCGTTTGGTTTCCCTCTCTCCACAAAACTAAGCTGATTATACATCACCTACAACATTTATTCAGCTCTGCTGCTGATTCCATTATCTTGTAATAGTAGTAGCAAATAGGAATAACAGAAGAGGGAGGTAAGAGTCTCAAGACTCAATAGTCTTTTAAATCCAAGCACTTACCCACATGAAAACTGGTAGATGATATATTACTACCTTAATGACTTCTCTACATCCTTACTGTGTTCAGCACTCTGTATTTGCTCCCTCTAACAGCTGGTTATAGCTCCTTTGCCCTGCTCCCCTAAAAGTCCATATTCAGGTGCTTATGCTCTTTTTGGGCTGATAATATCTGGGGCAGCACCCAGCTGCATCAAGGCAGGACTACCTAGGGCCTAAGTATAGGCTCACAGGTGGGATCCCACTACACTTCTTCCTCCCATTTCTCTCTGCACTCTACACAGGCAAAGCTGCTTCCCAGGCCACATTCAAACAGGGTGCCTCAAACTGAGAAGAACATGAGAAAGTCAGACACAACAGTTCCAGAGCAGCTCATCGAGAAGATCCCAGTGTACTTTAAATTGCACCTCAGTATATCAACAATTCACTTGCAATGAATAACTCTGCTCCTCCTACATTTGCACATACCCAGATCGCTCAGGAGCATCACACTCCCTAACCCCATCAACACCTTTATTATAAAGTCCAGGAAACAAACAGAGTGATTAAGAAGCTGCACAGATGGCAATTGAGGTTCCAGTCCACCTAGTTATTTACTCTGCTGCCATCACCACAGCAACACAGGGCTTCTTGTGGGCAGATCCTGCACTTCCAGTGGAGCGGCCAGATCCCAATCCCAGGATGCAGCTCTGCTCTCCCTCTCACAGGATCTCAGGGATACAGCAGCAGCTCCCAACTGCTTTGGTTGATGGGCATCTTTCTTATACAACAGCTATTCCTCCTAAACACAGCAATAAAACAGGTGGGATTTGCCTGTTGGCCAAACCTGCACAAGAAGTTCCCAACTTAATGATTGCAGACTTGGAAAAAAGCTCGGGCGTAAGTCTAGCAAAATGTAGGTGCAATTATGAGGAAGCTTGGGAAAGTGCAGAAAGAATTATCATTTAACTGCAAACAGGGCTTCTCTTGTCTGTTGCCACTCACCCTCTGATTCAGCGCTACAGATTAGAAGGAACCCTAATTAGTGTATTGGAGAAAGACATCTTCCCTGGCAGGATGCACTGTCTAGCAGGAGCATCACAAGGGACAGGGATAAAAATGTAATACTTACAAGCTGATGCTCATGCTTTTTCAGGCCTTCTTCTATTTGACTATCTTAAACTTTAAATCCATGCTTTGCTTCTAGAATCTCTTGCCTTGTTATAGACAACATAAACATTTTCATGCTACAGATTTAATGAATTCACTATTGACCCAATGCTAGTAATCCCATCTTTCCCTTTGAAAGTCAACATTTGGCATTTACCTTCAGTAAAATATTTTTAGAAGAGTGAAAAAAAGGGAGGTGAAGAACAAAAAGGTGATTTATTTACTTGAACATGCTTCCCCCTCCACAGCCTTCCAAAGGTTACTTTAATTTTAAAAACAAGCCGTTCTAATGCAAGAACCCTTCCCTGCTACAAAACCACTGCTCCCATCACACAAACCTCTCCCTTTCAACACAGAACTTTATGGAGAGACAAGAGGAACTCTAGCAAAAAAAGCAGAGTTTTAATTTAAATTTATAATCATCACAAAGACTATGAGCCTCCTCTGCATCCACGCCCACTCACTTAGCATTGGTGAGAGGAGGAGGAAGTTTTGCCTGGGCAGTAAGAGGGTCAGCCAGGCTGCTGTCACTCCTTCATTGCCAGCACTGCTGAGGGATTTCACTTTGAAGCAGATCATTGCCAGCACCACAGAAAACTGGTTGCACCTTCCCCTTCCTTGTACACTCACAGTAAGAGGCTGGCTATATCTGTGGTATAATGTAGTGCTAGATTTCATCTGCACCCTCTAAACTGAAACCCTCATCTTGGGAACCAAACTTGTGTACCAAATGCTCCCTTTGACAAGGTAGGCCCTGCACAAATATTTGTCAGCAATAACCATACTGCTGCCTTTTGTGCTGCAGGGCTGAGGCAGGGTCAGGACTCCTTCAGAGACTTCTGCTCCTCACACTCCCTCCCATTGCCAAGGCTCTGCTGTGTGCAGGGGCTATTCACCAGCCATGTTCGTGATAGTTTTCTTTCTCAGATGACTGACCTTGAAGTTTCTTCTGTGTTTCAAGGTGGACAGAGCAGTAAGACAGCTGAATAAAGAGAGAGCTCTTAGCATTGCATAAAAACGTGTTAGACCAGGAAAGACAAATATTTGTACTTCAGTTCCACCACCATCATGGAGATATGGGGAGAGAAAGAAAGAAAGGAAAAAAGTATACCTGAATTCCATTCTCTAGATGGGAACAGGCAGAAGGAGCTGGTCTCAAATTCACCCACCTGAACAGAACCACCATGGCTGCAAACATTAAGCAAAATAAACCGGGCTCTTGTTGACATGAAAGAATCCTTGGACTGATTATTAAATCTGCATTTCCCACAGAGATTACACATCATCTTAATACTGTGGGGATGTGAATTTAAGGGCAAGGCAGGAGGTTGCAACAACAATTTGTGCTGCAAGCAAAGGTTTTCCAGGGCTTTACCACAGATTCCTTTCCAAAAGCTCTTGCTAAGCGAAGCCTTTGAGTCACACCAGGGCTCCACCACCGCACCCACACGCCAGCCGCTCCTTGTGAGCCCATTGGGATTATCAGTCCACGTTGCGACAGCGCTTGGTTGTGGGCCTGCCAAGGCACCAGGCCAAGCCTGTGGGCAGGGAACACATCCGGCAGGCAAACACAGAGGCTGCTGCCTACAATGAAAGGTCTCAGCACAGGGTACATGCACATTCTGCTGCACGAGAAAGAGGTGTTTCATTTTTATCAAAACCCTGAAATTAAGTGAAGTAGGATTGAGCCAGACAGACTACAGTAACTGAGGCAGTGAGTGAATACCCCATCAGCACCAAACTCTGCTGCTCTTCCCACTGACAACACAACAGAGGGAAGCTGAGACCCTGAAGGAAAACAGTTATGAGACAGTGACAGGTTTTAGAGAACCTCTTTTCTGCTGTCTTATGAGATATGAGCACCACTCCTGGCTGACAACAAAACAAGTGGAGCTCAGAGGATCATTCTCTTTCAGCCTTTCTCTGTCTCTGCGCTCCAATGTCAATAAGTGTTAATTGCCAAAAGCAATCTGTCAAATAACCCTGGCCCACAGTTTTCTTCCAGTATTTCTGCCAGGAGTATTAAATACCCGAAGCAGCATAAACTAAGAGACAGACTCTGGGTATGTCAAGCACGGCCTCAGACACATTAATGTAATTGCTCCAGGATTAGTATTTTTCATTTAAATGTTTCACTCTGTGCAAATATGCTGTGTGGACTTACAGTCTGCTATGGACTTTCCCATGAGTTCACTCGTTTGCAACAGTATCTGTGAAGCATAAATGGAAGGAAGACAAATATAAAGCATGATAATGTTTACCTTTTTCCATTTTTGAAATTTTGTCCTCTAACCAATGTCACTGGGGAGTCTCCAAGACAGCCAGAAAGAGAAACTGGGAGTTGCCGTGCTGGATGAAGTAGGTACCTGTTTCTGAACACCCTCAGACTTTGGGAAGACGTTAAAAATAAAAAATCCTTTTTTTGAACAGTCAGTTAAGGAACAAACTACTCTGCAATAATTGCATCTTCCTAAACCACAGCAGCTGGAACTCTGGGCCAGACCAACCCGTGAAACAAAAAGGTTTATAACCTTTCCAAATTTGCTGTAACTCCAAGCTCCTGGCAGTAACTCCACAGATTGCTGTCAGAACATAGATACCCGGTTCCTTTTTGGCTCCCAAGTTCTTCACTTCAGTAACACTTTGGATGTAGATTGAATTATGTCTTGTAATTCATGCTGTCTTTTTTTTAAACCTTTTTTCGTTTATTTTAAACTGCACTGAAGTAGCTATTTCTATGCTCACAGAAAAACATCAGTGTAAAAAAGTAAGGAAGGCTGTTTCTGAAATCCTCTGTGGTTCTCCAAGTATGCACAGCATGAAATTATGTTTGCTTATGCAAATGTACTAAACTATATTTTCAAACTGAGCAGATGGCACACCCTTGCAATATACCTTTTACAGTCTGCACTGCAATTCCTTAAAGATCCCCTGAAATAGCAGATGAGATCCATACAGGAAAAGCATACCTCCCCTACCAACAACTTCTGCACAAGTTATTTGAGGACATTTCAGCCTCTACTTACAATGCAAATGTATAATAAATTGCTGCATTGTTCTTGGAAAGAGTTCAAACTGAGGAGAAGCATTTTGACGAAGTTACTCTTACGCAGAATTTGTTTTCTTTTTTAATCTAAATATCTTGGGGGTGGGGAGGGAACAACAGAACCTGATCAGCTTTGATTTTAAACATGACAGCCCAACAAGAAGAGAATGAGTAAGATTTAGAACAACATTCAAATTCAAAAGAGATGCTTTAGTTCAAGGACAAGTTATTGAGCTTGACAGCATTAGCTTACACATTAGAAATAAAAATAAAATTCTTGCCAGCACCGCAGTCACCATCTGAAGGTGTGCAGGCTGCCCTGCAAGAAACCAGAGCAGCTTTCAGTGTTCCTCCCTAAAGCCTGCAAACTGATAGCCTCTGACAAGATGTACTCTCTTTTTGTCTCCTAGGTGGGGAAATCCAAGAAGTGCAAAATCCTAGAAAAATAAAGAATAATTTAAGTTTGAGGGGATCTCAATTGCTCCTGTCCCCAGCCCAAAGCAAAGCTGCCTCCCACACCATTCTTTCACTTAAGATATCCCATTTTTGTCAGAGGGTTTTCAAGACTGTATTTTCTGATGCAAAAAACAACAGTCAAGTTTGTGTTTTTAGTAGATCCCCATACCATTTCTCTCATAGTTTACTTCTGTTTTCCCCTGCAAGCAAAAGCTTTTTGTGTGACCCTGGGCAGGGTGAGGAGAGTTCAAGAGAACACACTGAGAAGCAGCAAGCACATTCCAAGTGTTGTGTGCTCTACACTGCCTACGCTGTCACCTCCTAGGGTTGGCTGTTTTCTTTAAGAAATATAAATTATATACACAAGTTACTCCAAAGGGATTTTGCTGAACCTTGCTTGGCTTCAGATACCATATACTATAATTTGCTTTGATTTTTTTTTTGATTTGACATTGTGCCTACATTCCTGTCTCATAAGGCATTTACTATTAGGTTCCAGAAATGGTGTGCTGAGGCTCTTCCAGTGTCCTGTGGTGAAAAGACTAGAGCCAGCAACGAAAGAGCAACAGTGTTCAGGCCCTGGAGACCCTGCAATAACAGCAGCTCTAATGACATCAGGAGATTTCTCATGCAAGCATTTGTAGTCTTCCCAATTTGATTTTTACCTGCATCTTTGTGGCTAAACTGGTGGGCTTCCACTCAGCATTAAGGAAAGACAGAACTTAAACCTGTTGTCCTCACTATAGCTCAGGCCCCGCCATCTCCAAACAGTAGAATAAAGTTTTATTGCATGCACAGTGTAGCTGTGGCCTGAAAGCTGGGCTGGAGCCAAGACTAACACTATGGAGAACATGTGCAGGACACCATGGGAATACTTTGAGGTAGTTTATTCCAGTCTGAAGGGTCCTACATGTGAAACCCAAGGCCAGCTCAGAAGCAAGAGGTGAAAAAACTGCTCCTAGAGTTATTACAATAGACAAGAGTGCTGCTGGGGTGGGACCTACATTAGCGTGGCAAACAGCAGAGAACAGCAAACACAGATTTGATCACTGCCGCTTATTAAACCAGGCTGCCCCGTGTAGCAGATCACAGAGTTTCCCTGCAGCTAGGACAGATGGCTTTGGACTGAGCAAGTGACTCATCACACAATTCCAGAGGAACACACGGGTGAATTCCTGTTCTGGCTTCTTTCCTGGAGGAAAGCAAGTGCAACTACCATCCACACCTAGGAAACAAGAGACCCATTCACTAGAGATCAGAGGAACACAACTGCATCATGCCCTTTGGCTGGAAAAGGCACTTGGTCACAAAATTTAAGGCATGTAATTGGGAGACTTCTGATCTTCTTGGTAGTGTTGATAACACACTTTCTTTAGGACAGACAACTTTTTCCTATCTGCAATTATGAAAAAACAAAGGGCAATGACGTTAGGAACCCTCCCTGGCAGCACACAGCTTCTCATAGACTGAGGGCAATTTTTTACCCATCACTCCTCAGATAGACTTCACAGACAAGACACTCCAGGGCTACACATCCTCACACCACACAGCTGCTCAGAAGACAAGCCACAGCTTAATCTACTGTCAATCACAATTTATGGCAAGCTAGGCCATATGGGAGCTGAGACTGGGGCTCTGTTCCTAGTCCTGGCAAGGGAGGAGGAGGGAAATAGCACCCACTCTTACTCTTAAAATAGGTGCAGCCCACTGCTCAGCTTTGGAGCTCATCTCAACCAACATATACTGCATGAATGTCCAAGAGCTGTGTCTGGATTGCAGCAGCTTTGCCTACAAACGGAAAGTTGGAAACTTGTTCTCTTAAGAGATACTTGGCTTCCTAAATATAGTCCAAGTATTTCCCAAATTATCCATTCAGCTGACCTGAACTCCTATTTGGAAAAAGAACTTCTCATCTTCCTCCTCATGATACTCTCGTGGACCACTTACAATTCAGTATAGAACATACCAACATGCACAATATTAGTGTAATTTGCGTTTTCATCAAATTAACCACTAGCAAACACCAGATCTTACAGTGGTGGAAAGCGTCATTCACTCTGAACTCCTCCAATACTCACACACATGCTATTCTTTTCGAAAACTCTTGTATCACTGCAAACATAGAACTAAGGAGATTCTCTTACTTGTCACATAAAGCCTTCTCCAGTCAACAGTAAATCCAGCAGAAACATTCTACAGCACTTTTTCAGTCTTCTTGGGAGGAATACACCACCCAGGCAGCTCCAGCAAACCAGCAAAAGTCTCCTTCCTTTCTCCCAAGTAGGGACATGTTGAATATGTGGAATGAGTGTGTTATTTTTTTACCCCCTGTCCTGGTTGTCTCCAGTGTAAATAATCCTAAATTAAAACAATCCTGTTTGCCCAACTAATTGTTCACCAGATATTGTTCACTTCTAACAGTGCACATCTGCCTTTGCTGTTAGAGCATCAGGGCATAGCAACAAGTGACACATCTGGGTTTATTACTGCATTTTTTACACTCAGAGTTAAACATTAAACAAACAGCAATATGGGGGCAGGGGGTGAGGGAGGGGGAATTTCAAAGAGTACCTAGAAGTAAGAAAAGGGAATTCAAAAAGCAGTAAGACTACCCCACTACAAATCAAGAGTTTCTACCACAAGGAAGGAGTTTGTCATGTCCCTTTGTTCACAGCCCAACTCTACAAGACCCTTGCAGCAGAGGTGGCTGTGCTTCTCCTCAGTACAGCTTCACTTTCAGAGTTCAACATCAGCAATTAAGGCCTAAATCCTAGTACATAAAAGACTGTCAGCTCTCCTGCCTCAGGATAACAAAGTAAAGTGTTTCTGTACAGCACATAGAAAGGTTTTTCCCTGTCCACAGACAGACAGAAGAGACCTGGCAATGTATATACGCACAGAAGTTTCAGCTAGGTGATTTGGTCAGCATATAAGTATCATCATTTTCATTTTACTCACAAGTTGCACAGAAAGGAAGCCACATGTCTCAAAGCAGCTCTGCTGCAGGGCACTGAGTGGTGGTTTCTTCACCTTGTATACATCTGCTTGTGCGTACTCTCTTGGGACTTGCTTTTCCCCTCCCATCTTGCATGCACCCCCATATCCCAAGGAGTAAGGATGACGATGTGGATGAAGAACATCCTCTGAGATGAGGCAAGCACAACACTTTTCAGAAACCAGCAAGTCTCTAAAGCACCAAACAGGAGAAAAGGTCTTGTTCCTTCCTTTGTCTCATCTATCATTTAAGCACTGCTCTATTCAGTTGCATTTTCAGATGTGCCTGTGCAGCAACAAACCAGAACATTTACAGAAGGCTGATGGATCACAAGTCAGCCCTCACATTTTGTTCTTGTCCCCAAGTTTTCCCTTGTTATATAGGCCTGGACTCATAAGAAAGAGCAGCAGAGGGGAAAACAGCAGAATTCACAGCATCATGGAAACAAATTCCTGTTTTCAGAGCCAGATCACTCCAGACTTGACTTTGTTTCAGAGAGAAAAGCAATTAAACTCATCCACTGCAGCCCTTACATATGGGAAATGCTCTTTTTATTCAATTAGCTTTCCTGTAACTAAGGTTAATCGCCCCTGTGGTATCTGCCTTGACTTATCAGAAGCTTCTGGATAAACTGCCATGCACAGAGACAGGAAGAGACCAAAAAGACCAGGAAGAGTGGAGAGCTCAGAAGTGGCAGGCAACTGGCAAACACTGGCAGGCATTCCCTCACTAGGAGTTCAAGGTTAAAAACTGTAGCAAAAAGTGAGGACAAATACACAGAGATTTTGCAGGCCTTACACTCCTTCACAAGACCCAACACCAAGAAGACAGCATGTCCCTAAACATCTTCCCAACTCTTGCATAAGAAAACCCTGCCCACAAGAACTCGACCCCAGATTAAAGCCAAGATTTCCACTACCAAGCTTCTAAATCTTGAGCAATTCTCAACAACAGGGAGATACAGGACCACCAGGACAGATCAACCTTTGACCGTACCAGTAAGAGGTGACTCAGTCATGTTCACCTCTCATGGGTTCAGGGCTGCAGCTGGGGAAGGAGCTGCAGGACAGCCACAGCCAATCACCCCAACTAGGTCAGTCACCTTCTGGCCAGTTTCCAGTGGTTCATCTCAGGAATGGCACCTGAGGAGCTCAGTGAGGAATCACGGAATTGAAGATCATCTTCAGAGATCATCTAGTTCAAACACGCTGCCATGGGCAGAGAGATATCTCCACTAGATCAGGTTGCTCTGTCCAACGTGATCAGCCCTGTCCAACCTGACTATGAACACTCCCAATGATGTGTACCCACAACTTCTCTGGGCAACCTGTTCCAGAGTCTCACCATAAAAAAATTTCTTCCTTATGTCCTACCCAAACCTACAGCCTTTCAGTTCAAAACTGTTGCCCCATGTCCTGTCATTACAGAACACTGTAGAAAGCTTTTCTTGATCATTTTTAGAATCTTTTTTATACTGAAAGGCCATAATAAGGTCTCTCCAGAGCTCGCTCTATCCTCAGGATCTGTTCTAGGCATTCCTCATCAGAAAACTCCCTATGAAAATCCATCTTTATTTAAAGAGTTTTTGTCTTCCAAACATTTTTTCCTAACAGGAGCTGGTTGCATGGCCCTCTAAGCATATTCATATGAGTGCTTGGTGAGTTCTGCATTGAAAAAAATATTAAATCTCAAACCTGAATTTTCCTTTCTTAGATATGCTCTTGCCCATATCTCTGCAGAGATTTCACGTTTCAGCACACAGGACCATGGAGATCAGTCCATTATTGTAACTGCTTAAGTGAGGCAGCAGTCCATAGTTCACAGCCACAGGAACAACTTAGTGTCTAGAAGTAGCCCAGAAGTTGCATTTACCTGCAAACACCACTGAGCAGCCATGGGCTTCCTCCCTGTCTCCTCCCACTGTGCTTTCACTGTAGTTATCCAGAAGAGAAAGCTTTTTTTGCAGAAGCTGTCCAGGAAAAACACATGGCTTTAAAGAGCACATTAAATTGAAGGAACTGAATTAATTTTAACTGTAGTCAGTATTCATACGCTCTCTGCTAACAAGCCACAGACTTGCTAATAGGTCCTCATCATAATACCCAATACTTGTAACACCTGAAGAATCCTAACTTACACCGTGTTCGGCTTCAAAAAGGAGGCTCAAGCCCAAAGAGTGCTATTGACCTCCTGGGATCATTGGTGACACCCAACAGTTAAGTAAGGCTGGGCTCCGTTGCATCATAGCCCAGACACCCAACTGCTGTCCCATAAATACCGGGTGCATTTTATTACATAGTACATACTGTGGGAAAAAGCTGCGGTTTCCATTTTCTATTGTTCTGTGCAACTGAGGACAGGAGGGAAGATTCATCTACCCAGTTCACCATCTTTTGGTACATCACATCATCTTACTCAGCAATTAACGCCCAATCCAAACAACGGGGGCAGAGTTTCCAAGGTACCACTTAGCTACTTGAGATAAACACGACACAAAATGTGGGGGGGGGGAACCCACAATAACTGGATATACATAAATGACAGGTTTCTTTCCACCATCAAACAGCCATAGATGGCCCTGGCCACGCTGCCATGCAGCCTCCTCACGACACCTCACCTGCGCAGCCCTGCCTCAACCTCCCAGGCTACCAGGGGAAAGCACTCTGATCCGAAGGAAATGCACAGTGGGGAAAACAGCATTTAAGGCTCATTAAGTGCACACACACACTTTTTTTTTCTTTTGGTCGTTTGGCTTTTTTTGTGGGTTTTGTGTTGAGGTTTTAAAATTATTTTTAATGTAGTACTATTATCCTCACAACTCCCTTCTAGGCTTTAAACCTGTTCTGCTGCTCTAAGTGCTGGATATCAAACCCCCCTTCGGGGATGGGGGGCACCAAACCACCTGCCCGCCCCGCAGCTCCTGGGACGCCGGCACCCTCCCAGCCCGCAGCCCCGGGGAAGGTGGAAGGGAGCCCGCAGGTGCACTGCGGCTCCCGACCACCGCGGCGGCGGGAGGATGCGGCCAGGGACAGAGGGAGAGCCCGGCCCGCTCCCGCACAGCGGCGGAACCGCAGCAGTACCGGCACCACCCTGGCACACCCCCCCCTCCATCCGGGAGGGCGAGAGGGGCACGGTGCTTGCCCAGCCGCGGGGAACCCGGCGCTCCGGGGGTCGCTCCTACCTGCCCGGGCTCGCTGCGGTAGGCGAAGGCGTAGACCCGCTCCGCGCTGATGTTCACGGCGCCCCGGTAGACGCGGCCAAAGGCGCCGGGAGCGGGGTTATCCCCGGGGCCGCCCCCCGCTGCCGCCGCTGCCGCCGCTGCCGCCGCTGCCGCCCAGAGCAGGGCGCAGAGCAGAGCCCCGGCGGCCGGGGCTGCCCTCCCGGCCATGGGCTCCTTCCTGCCGGCCCCGCGGGGCGCCCGGACTGTGTGTCCCCGGCAGGGCGGGCGGCGAGGCGGCTTTATCTCCGATTTAAATAAACAGCTCGGCGACACGGACGGGAGGCGGCGGGGGCAGCCCCGCACACCCCCGCCCCTCGCCCGGGAGACGCCGAGCAACTTTCCCCGGGGAAGGACCCTCCGCTGGCCAGCGGGGCGGAGAGAGGAGGGGAAGGGAGGCCGGCCGGCGGCGCTGGCCAGCCCAGGGGAGGAGGGTCTCCTCTCTGTGACCGGCCCCAAATTCTGAGCCCGGCTTAGGAGTCGATTGTCAGGGAGTTGTTCCTTTTGGGGAGCTGTGCCGTGAGTGCAGGGACACGCTGGCATCGTCAGGCGCGTGGGGATCAGCATCTGCAGGGCTTCAACACTCCCTGCCCACCGCGTTAGGGCGTCCTCGCCCCGCACTCTGCCGGCTTGCTGGAGCTGCAGCTCGCACCTGCAATCCTCTGTAGGGCGCTCCCCAACCTTTATTTTTGGCTTCTCATAACTTTGGGATAAATCCTCTCGTTTTTTTAGTTCCACCTAAACGTGCGAAAAGCAGCAGCAAATGTAATTTCATTAATCTGAAAATGGCTTGGTTGCATCAATTCTTTTCGTCATCCATGGAACGGGCTACAAACAATACTGTGATGCTCTTAGCCTTTTCAGCAAGATGAGAGTGATAGTGTTGGGCTGTGAAAAGGCAAGCATTCTCTCTCTCACGGCTTAACCCTCCTATCGTCCTCTGTTGAAAACACACCTAGGAAATGTGTCGGATCCCACGGTGTAGGGATGCACTTCTAAGTCACAAAATAGAGAGTTACTTATAAGGCAATCAGAAGGGTTTTTCAGGAGCCACAGTTTATAAAGTCAGCCTGCCGTCTCCAAGTGCAGTGACTCTTTCCACAAGCTGTGGGTTTTGTTTTCAAGGCTGAGGGAGTATCTAGAGAGGGGTCACTTCGTGTCTTTGGAGGAAAAGTTGCAAAGCTCAGCAAAACGAGCCAGCATGCCTTGTGCTGCCGTTTTGATCTCCGGGCCCTCGAGTGATTTCTGCCAAGAGAAAAAACTAAACAATTGCCAGTGAGTTCTGTTCATCTTGAAGCAAAGTTCAAGTCACCCTGCCTTTTGTCAGAGTCCCACGAAGTATCATTAAGGGTGAAATAAACCACTTGTGATCTGCTGGAAGATGGACACTCCAACACAAAGATTTTGCCTTTCTGCCTGGAGTATCAGCAGATACTTTGACCAGTATGCTGCTGCAGACCAGAGACTTTGTGACTCTATCCTGCCTCTTAACAGAGGGGACATCTGTCCTGGGGGACATCAAACAGTAGTGGCACTGGGGGACTTGTGGCTTCCTCTCCCTATCCTGTAGAGTCCAGGGCTCCTGAACCCTACAGCTCTTTTCTCATCCACTGCTCTCTGCAGACACACAGGTCTCTCTGCCAGGGCCAGCCGCCCTCTACCATGTGCTGGAGGGGTGTCATTAGGAAACTCATCTTCTCCCAGAGAGGAAACTTCAAGCAACAGGAGGAGGTACAGCAAAGCAAAAGCATGTAAGGGCCATGCCTGGTTGCTCAGAGCAACATGACCAATGGCACAAAGATGGTGTTCTGCAAACCAAGGTAGCTGTGGCAGCTGCAAATAATGTTTGTGTCGTTTGGTGTCATGCATATTTCAGATTGGGATATCAGTGCATTGTCTTTCTCTAGTTGTGTTGTTTTTGTGGCAAAAAAGTGGCTCTTCATATAGACCACATTTTCCAATGCAGAGTTATGTTATTCTTAAAGTGCTTTCCTCGACTAGATGTACATTATGGTATCTTTCCAAAGACTACACATTTTTGCTCATTTTTAATTTGAGAATTCAAGTTTTCTAAGTGTCATACTTTGTTCTTATCTTAATTTCATGTCACTATTTTGAGGGTCTTTTTGTGTTTCAGCAATCGTAAACCTTTGTTCAAATCTTTGCTTCCAAAGTGTGGTACTGCCCAACTTGATGCTATTTGCAGAAGTTTGAAGTCAAAGGTCAACTCCACCGTTCAAGTTGCTAATGAAAGTAAACAATGCTAGCAGACAGATCAGATCTCTTAGTTTGATATACCTTCCTGTTGACAGAAAAATATCCACTGGACCAGTTTGGGAATCACTTTTAAATCACACACTCCTCTCATGTTAATACCATCTGAGACCAATTTGCCTTTATGAGAGTGGTATTCAAGACAATGTCATTAAAGCCCTACTGAAGTCAAAACATGTTTTACCTATTCCTTTCAGCACTTACTAAGTCAGTTATCTCAGAAAAGAAATAAATTAGGTTAGTTTGACATGATTTGTTCTGGACAAATGTACAGTGCCTGCTGCTCATCACTTTATTGTATTTAGTTGCTTGCACACTGATTGCCGAACAGCTTGTTTCATTATCTTTCCAGATAACAAATGGAGGTTGGCTGACTTATAACACTTCACTCAGATGCATTGATAAAGATGAATAGAACATTTTCCCTTTTCATTATACCTGGATTTTGTTCTTGAAGGGCAGCATGTATTTGGGAAGAAAGAACCAATCCCTCTAAGAGACAATATTGTCATCCAGACAGAGAATGATCTGAGTCAGTGGAAGTGACCTATGCTTGTATGTGCCACAGCATTCTGGTGTCAGGAGCCAGCAAGGGCCAGATGCTCCCTGAGGGAGAGGGATCCGAGTGCCATAACACAGCCAGCAGAGCAGGGACCTCACCAGCCACAGCCCCATCCCACAGGATCTGAGCAAGACAAGCAGAGTGGGCCTGGACATGGAATCAACAGAGTCCAGATTGGCAGACAAGTCAATAGCAACGGGGGAGGTCTGAGGTCAACTTAAGTTAGTGACTCAGGTCTGGTGATGGCAGTCAGGGACAGCGACAGTCCCATCAGAAGCAGGCAAGTCCCCAGCAGTGAGGCAGATCTGAGCTCCAGCCAGGAAGCTGGGCAGCAGGTCCGAGCCAAAGAGATACACACAGCGCTGCCACACAGCTGTAGCTCCAGCTCCAGCATTTATCCCAAAGGACCAGAGCCTCACCTGAAATGCAGCTCCCCTGGGAGGGGCAAGAGAGCCCTCACTGAAGCCTCCCCACAGCCCTGATGCCAAAGTCACTGGAGGGAAGAGGGGCAGCCCTCAGCTGTGCTGTCTCTGGGCCCAGGGTGCCAGACCTCCCAAAAAGGGGATGATGATCTTGGAGCCCTTGTCTCTGGCTGTGTGGAAGGCACGTATTTCACAACAGGACCCATTTTTCCAGTATAAACAAAGCCCAGGGTTGTGAGTGTCTCAAGGGAAGGAGGAACTGTGCTGGATGAGAGGCTCACAAGAGCGGTTTTGAATTTTTGTTGCTTTTTTTTTTTTCTCTATAGTACAAAAGCAGAAAATCTCCTTGCTGTTGGGAACAAAATAATAAAAAAGCCCCAAACCAGTAAAGAAATTACATTTCTCCTGGTAACCATGGCTGCAAAAATATCCAGGATAGAGGAAATTACAAAGGCATTCTCTAAATAATACTAACTTAGAAAGGGAAAGAGTATAAATGAATAACAAACTAAACTGTTTGGAAAGCGGATGATTTAAAATTACTGTTTGCATATGTAGTCTCTGTCTTATGTAAGCTTCTCTGCAAGTTAATAGATGCTGTAGATGCTCAGCTGGCTTCTGCAGAGATAATGCCACATTTTCAGACTCTGCTGAAAATGCAGTGTGAAGAATAACAGGAAGTGAAATGTAAAGTGTTTTAAAGATGTCTGATAGAACCTGCTCTGATCTTTCTTATAGGTGGCCAAAGTGTTTGAGAATAGGCTGCTTGAATGAGAAGTGTCTCTGGCTTGTATTATATATGCTTGTATTAGGTATTTAACATTCATATTTGATTGTAATTAATAATAGCATAGAGGTTTAAGAGGTTTCAAAATAGAGGATGCAATGATGCAATTATGCTTTTATCACTTTTTTCTTCAGTAGGCCTTGTTCTTCAAGACAATGTAAAGCCATGTTAGGAGAGAATTCCAGATGTGCCCTTGATTTATACTTTTGGCTTCCAAATATTCAGATGAATGAATGAATTGCCTCACATGGATTTCTCTTCCATAGGCTGAACTCTGATGTTCACATTCAGGAGCATGTGGTACCGATGGTGAGTGTCTAGACAGAAACTGAAGTCCAAGTGCAACCCCCACATTTGCAGCACTTCATTAGAGGCAATTGCTGGGAGTATTTCTCTGATGCTTTTTTCTCCTCTCATGATTTCAATCTTCTTGTATCCCATACGAAACAATTCCTTCCTTCAATACATTAACCAATACTATCTGTACCTTCACATGAATCTTTTTGCAGTGATGCTGGTAAAGCCAGAATTACCTTGATGGGGACCTCAAGCACCAGGAAATCTTGGTGAAAGGGAAAAAGTTTTGAATGAAAAGTTGATAAACCCCATGCCTTCACTTTCCAGCTCCCACAGACAAAATATTATGCTCACACTGTAAGACAAAATGTTAACTCTAACCCTTTGGAGGAATTACATCATGTCTTCACCTATGTGGCAGGGAAGTGGAAGATGTGTTGCATGTTCTGGAGTAGGTTTATAGGGAATATATTGCACTTGTACGTAAGTTAAATGACTCGTTTCAGAACTACCAGTTGCTTTATGAAAACCAGAAATTCCTTGTTGGGAGGGAGGTCCACCCTTCCTCGGTGGCACAGCTAGCGAGATCTGTTTGTGGAATTTAAACAAGAGTCACTCTTTAATTTCACATGACCCTGATTTCATGGTTTGTGTGACATTCTGTTCTGAACCACCCGTAACAGCATCTGAAATACATTTTCGCACGGGGAAATTTCCAAGGCTTCCTCAGAGGGACATTGAAAGATGTCTTGGGAGGGTATTTGCAGCGAGGAGGGATAACAGTGAAATGAGCGAGTAGAAAAATTAAGGTAAGGCGAGAAGGAAGACGAGTGACAACGCCAGGAGCAGTTTACGTGGCAGAAGCGGCCAAGGCACTGCTTTACTTGAGGGAGGCGGTGGGGCTGTGTGGGGGGGGGGATGTCGTCTGCAGCCCTGAGGGAGAGCGGGGGCAGAGGCTGCTCCCTCACAAAAATCCCGAGGGGAGCGGGAGCCGCGGACACCGGCGCTGCCTTTCGTGCCACGGGAGCGCGGCCTGGGGGCGGGAGGAGGGAGGGAGAGGAGGAGGAGGAGATGATGATCGGGCTCCGCCCCTCCCTCAGGGCGGGCCGAGCAAAAGCGTCTCCGGCCGCGGCCTGTCCCGCTCCTTGCGTGGCCGCGATGTCGCTGCTCCGCGGGCCGCGGCCCCGCGCCGCCGGCAGGAAGGGCCCCAGGAAGGCGGTGGCGGCCAGGCGGGACTGGGATGTAAGTGCTGCCCACTCTGGGCTGCCGGGCGGCCTCCGCTGGGAGAAGGGCCCAGGAGCCTCCGTGCCCACGGCTGGGGGAGCCGCCGCCCTCCGTAGGGGCTGCCCCGAGGAGATCCCCGGGTTGCGTGGGGGTGCGGGCGGGCAGGCAGGCACGCACGCCGTGTGTCTGCTTTTCCTTGGCCCTGCTGGAGGCCCGGCCTCCTCCGTCTCCTGGGGGAAGAGCGCGCCCAGGCTTGGTGGAGGTGTCGTTTTTGGTGGCTGCCTCGCCGAGGGTGGAACGCTCTGCAGCGCCATAAAAGTGCCCCGGAGTGTACTGTTAGGCTAATTAGATTGTATTTTAAAAGTTGTTTGGGCTTTTTTAAAAATAAAGCTAAAAAAAAGAGCAGTTTGCCCACTGTTACGACTTTTGACGTGTTCCCTGGTTCCTCTTCGCAGAGTACCGTCCATGACTTGACAGTGCACCGTGCAACTCCTGAGGATATTGTAAGTTTAATAGCAATCACCGCTCTGTCCCTGGACAAGGACATTTAGCTGGTTGTCTGACATAAAAAGTGCTTGCCGTGTTTACAGGGATCTTTTTTGCCAATGTTTAATCTCCTTTTTAAGCTTCTGAACATGCTGGCTCTTTAGTGCTAGTTTTTTGTTTATGACATTGAGCATCCCCAGGTCTGGCAGTTGGTGTTTTTCAGTTTTCTGTTCCCACTGGGAAGCAGTAGCTGCAGTTTCTATTTCAATAAACTGCATGCCACCATAAAAGCATAAAAATGTAAATACCTGAAAGCTCTGTGGATTAGTTGAAGGTCTCACCTCTGCTGGGAGGGACTGAAAAATGTGCTTTATCTGAGGAGCCTCTCTAATTCTGAAAATACTTAATTTTTATTTGAACAATTTAACACAATTTCTTTATACTGAGTGATCTGTTCATTGCAGTGTATGTGAATTCCACTTATATTTTCTTGGTAGCACTAATTACCGAGATGGAGGAGGCAGTTTGAGATAAAGGTTTGTCAGGAGAGATGGTCACAGCAGCAGAGTTGATTTTACAAGTGTTTGGCTTGATAGCTTCTAGAAACTTTAGCAAGCTTCTCACACATTTAATTTCTTTAGTTTGTATTTAAACTATATTTTTTTATATATATCATTGTTAGAAAAAGAGAAGCACTATGTCTGGTGACTGACAGTATTAAATCAGGAGAAGGCATTATGTCTTTTTATGCACCTTATACCCCTTGTGATGAGAAGAAAAAAGTGATAGCATTTTGTAACCCCTCTAGCCCATTTACACACCCTGGACAAATTCACTGAGCAGTGTAAGTTCATGTCTGTGACTGGGGACTTTGAATGTGTAGGTACTACACTAATTGGTCCTGTAACAGCTTATTTTTGAAATAATGTTATTGTATTGCACCAAGGGGTATAAGGTTGTGTTTGGGTTTTGCCTCCCTTTACAGCTGATAAAACTCTTGCTGAGTAAGGAGTTTAGGGCAGGTGGAAACTGAGACTTTCCCCATTCACCTTTGGAGCTGCTTTAAATTTGACTGGTACTGGTGGCCTTTTATACTTGTGGATGTTTGTGAGGCTATCACTGGTACTACCATGAAGTTCACATAAATAATGTTCAGTGCATGAATGATAAAATCAAGAGGAGCTTCTTAGCATCGCCCTGCAAGCTTTGCCTAAGATTGATTTTTGAAATGGTTTCTTTTATGTTTCCATAGCTGCGTCGCCGTGAAATACACAAATCAAAAAACAAAGCACTGGCACATGTGGAACTCCAAGAGAAAGCACTGAACAGAAAATGGAAGAAGCAAAAGCAACTGGATTTGGATTCCTTGGAGAAAAGGAAATTGGCTCTGATGCGTGAGGTGAGAGCTAAATTTGCACTTGCAGCCTGCTGCAGGTGATCTGCAGCAGTATTGGAAAACTGCTCTTGCACATAGAGCAACAGTTGCTGCTCCTGTTGGCTAACTTAATTTAGTATATGCAGACACTCTGTGTGCTGCAGGCATGCCGTGATTGGAGTAGACTGTCTGACAGACCAACTGTTGTGTGTAGTTGCACATTTTGACCCATGTTGCCTGGCTATGCCCTCTGTTATTCTGCATGCCTCTCTTCATCTGAACAGGAACTGTTGGCAGAGTTCAACTTTTGTACAAAGTTTGTGTGTTCTTTGGGTTCTCATTGCCAGCTTGCCTTTTCTTCCTCATGTCTAGCATTTTTCTTTGATGTAATAATGAATGTTTCTCTTTCTGGGAGGGACGCTGCTTATTTAAAGAGAGAAAGTGCAGAGTCAAGGGGGCTGAAAGGGTGAGGCAAGAAGCTGGTAAGAGAGGAAAATGGACATAATGAAGATTGATGTGCTGTGGCCAGCAGGCTTCTCATCTGAGGATTGAAAAGCTTGTTCTCTCAGCATTCTCAAGCACTCTGACTGTAAATGTATTATTTAATTTGCTTTTGAATATTGAACTGTAGCTGTAAACCTAAGTCTAGTTAACAGAGAGAGTAGCTGCCACTGAAAAGTGGTGGTAGATCTCATTCTGTTTCACATGGCAGGTCATTCCTTGCCATGTGTTATGAAAACTAATCTGAAAATTTGCTTTCAGACCTCTGTACTTGAACAGACTGATAATTCTTCTTGTTGGTAAAGAATAGTGATGAACAATGTTTCCCTAGCAATTAAAATGAATGTGATCTGGTAGTTCTGTAAATGTGCAGTGTATTAACCATCACAAACTTTATTGTTTTGTCTTTTGTAATTTTTCAGAAATCTTTTTCTGATTTCTGAGAACATAGAAGCACACACAAACAAATGAAAGTACTTAGAATTGAAGATCACCACCTTGTTTTCTATGTGACCCTATTTGACCTCTGCAATCACAGTAGAATTTTTGTGTTATGGATATTTTGCTAATCAAGCCTCAGACTTTGACTTTTGTTACTTTGGTACTTTTCTGCCAAGTGCATTTCAGCAGAGTATTCAAAAAAAAATCCCCTGTGGGCCTCTAAATGAGTTTTCCTAATGTAGCAGCAGCCTAGTTTCAACTTCCATGCAGAAATAAATTATGTGTCACAAAAGGTAGGTTAGACCACTCTTTCTAAGATTTGTCTGGACTACCCATTATGTGACTTCATTCTTTTGCAGATGTGAAACTCATGTTTGGGAAATAGTCTTCTGTATTTGTTGCTGTTTCTAATGAAAGTGTACAAATCTCAGTTCCTCCTGAGTGGCTCTGCCTTTTATATTTAAGGTATTACTTTATTCAGTTTACTCTGTGTCTACTTCCAACTTAGAGAAAAGGAAGACAAAAGGAAAAGATGCCAGGCAAGATGAAACAGATCTGGCTGTTGCTGTTTGAAACATGGGCATTGTCTTGTGAGTAGAGAAAAACAAAATAAATAGAGGAAAGTTACCATTGCCACCTCTCCCTAGCTTAAATCTTGCTAATTGCCAGGTCCTGTTGTTCAGAGTAACTGTGGAGACTCTGTGTCTCCCAGTAGAGCACAACCACTGCCAATTGTTTCCTTGTCTCTGTTACCTTGGTGATCTTTTTCTTTTACTGCTGTGAGCATAACTTTCTAAGCCTCTTGAATCCTGCTCAACTGCAAAAAACTCAGAGACAAAAGCTAAGAAGGTGCTGCTGTTAGTGTTGTTTCTGTTGTAGTTGTGTGTTGAACAGAAAGACTTTACAAAAGAGTTACTAAATGGATAAGCAAAATTTTAATGTTTTGGGGATTTGTCTGCCTAAAAATCTGAACAAAAAAATAGTGTAAGTTCATGTCTGTGACTGGGGACTTTGAATGTGTAGGTACTACACTGATTGGTCCTGTAACAACTTATTTTTGAAATAATGGTATTGTATTGCACCAAGGGGTAGTGCTAAATGGGTTAGTGTAGTGGGGAGATTTTAGGATGAGTACAGTTTTTATTCTTTGGTAACAATCTGAAGCAGGAGGGAAGGTGATTTTTAATGAAATTCGTAGGTGGTTCTAAACTGGGACAAAGTACATTGCTCAGTGAATTTGTCCAGGGTGTGTAAATGGGCTAGAGGGGTTACAAGATGCTATCACTTTTTTCTTCTCATCATAAGCAAAGGTGAGCTAATCTACCTTGGGAGCAATGCTCTAAAAATGTTCGTAACATGTTCATCAGGAGGATAGAGCTTAGGAACTTGCTGATACCAAAAAAGATCTAGTGAGAAGGGTAAAAAACTAATCAGGATAATTTTTGTCTGATTATACACATCATTCTAATTCTAATTGCCTTCAGGAAAGGAGTTATATAAACTTATTTCCTTTTTATCTTTCTATATTTTTTCTTCTGCCAATCTGGTATGATGACTTTTTCAAAAAAACCTTCATTGTTTTGATGTCAGATGGCTAAATGGAAGGACAAGATTTAGTTTGTATCAGGTGTGGAAATTGAACAGTGGTCTGGAAAATGAGATATGTGGAGTGATTGAAAGATGAATATTCACTGATCTGCTAAATGATTATTTAGTCTAATCTTCTGCAGTGTAGTGCAAGCTCAGAAGACTAGAAAAACGTGGAAACTCAGTTATGTAGGGAAACTTGGTGATTTAGCAAAGCATGTAGTAAAATAAGGGGTTGAGGAGAAACAAGTGAAATGCCATTGCTTAGAATGTTTTGTATGAGGCTAAATGTAAGCCAGCAAACTTACCAATGGACTCTGTGGAGATAATGGTATAGAGTGCTCGAAAATTGTTGCAAAACAGTCTCTCTTATGATTCCTGGGGGAACAAAAATTGTCACTCAGTTTTCAAATTTTGTGTAGGAGGGCATACATGAGCCTTTTTTGGGGGGGTCTTCTAAAGTACTTGTAATCTCTGGATCAATTTGATGAACCACGATGAAGTGGAGGTCACTTACATATCTTCTCTCAGGTGTTCAAGAATAACTACCTTCTCCCCAGGTTGTGGGATATAATTTTACTAGTTTTCCATTTCCAGCTTTTTGAGTGAAACCAGGAGTCAGTGAGGAGTTTTAAATTGTATTCTCCTTACAAAGGCACATCCCCAGTCAGCTCCATTTGGCTCATGGTAGCTGGATGCCTCTTGCCTTGCCCTCCAAGACATCCTTCATCAGCAGGCACTCGTTGTGATGGACTTCAAATACTAGAGAGAGACTTTGGGAGGAGCAATTTGAATACAGAAGCTGTATCTTCTGGAGATTCCCCAAACGTCTTCTGATGCCACATGCAGTCAGCTCTGTTTATCTCTGCTGAACCTTTTGGTGGGATGTGGCTTAGTTTTAGGTAGGAGTTTCAGGAGCCAAGACTGATTGAAACAAGTCTGCTTGAATTGGTTTGAATCTAATCAAATAGAACATGTTTTGGGTGTCAGATGTATCTAAGTGTTTTATGATGCAACAACATTGAGATCAAATGATTTGAGGATGCATACTGATTTATTTTTAAATTGCTAGATGTGTCTTTGTTTGGATGAGTGTGTCATAAATACCCAGCTTCTTGTGTCAGGCTGAGGGGAGAAGAAGGGAGTGAGAGGATTTGTTCTGAAGAGAGTCAATTCTGATGGGTGCCCCAGATGTAATAACTGTTTAATTTTTCAGAAAAACAATATGAATTCTAGTTACTCAGAATGAAGTATGGTTTTCTGATCTATCTTATTTAGGATCTAATTGCACAATACCAACATTGTCTTGTTGGCTGTTCTCTTGGTGACTGTTTGGAATAACAATACCAGAAAAAAAAAGGAAAAAAAAATCAGTCTGCCTGGTGTAAAGTTTCCTTATGCACTGTACTTCCAGATTCTGTCTGATCAGTACCATTTGCAAGATGTATTGGAACGATCTGGTCAGGTTGTGGCTGTGGCAAAAGGCTTATTGGGGGATGCTCCTCGCACACGAACAGGTAGAACATCTCGTGTATGTGGTAGTACATTTAAGATTATCTTCTTGCTTTCCATAAATAATCTTGCTTTGTAGAGTGTTCTTTTTAACTGCTTTCATCGCATCATCTAACATAGTATGATTGATCCTGCTCATGTTGCAGGGGAGGAGGGTGGCTGATGGCTGGTTATTCCACTGTGGAATTTCACATCTTGTATCCTGAAACACGTCATGCTCACCATTTCACAGCCAAGCTACTGACCTGTGCAGAGCACCAGTTTGAGCTGCTGCAGTGGTTCTGCATGGGCTGACTCTTTGCTCTTGGATATTGTTGAAGATTTATCAGCAATTCCTGAATGAGGGTTTTCTTAAATTGGCTTGTGCTGATGGGAGGCAGGACTGGCTGTCTGCATGTGAAATCTTAAACCTAGGGGGTTTTTCTCTGTAGGCTGCCATTCTCTTTTGTTCCCAGTGACTGTTTGATCCTGCAAGCTGCTTCTGCACAAGTGTATTTATGCAGGTGGGAAGGACAAAAGCCGAGTATGTGGCCCAGTGTGTTAAGTTAACCCTATGGTTGGTCTTTGGTTGTTGTTTAAAGTGACATCCCTGTGACCCTTTTTTTTTTTGTGAAGTACAGGAGCTTGATTTTCAGTACAAAGCACTGCAACATAAGTACAGACCAAGCCCTCTGTGTTCTTCCCTGTGTTGTCTAATTCCTCTAGGTTTCCCTAATGTAACAATGGCTCCTAGCTGTGACCTAGAATCATCTCAAGGACCCATTGTACAAAAAAGTCATCCTCACAGTCAGCTTTCCATCCTTAGTGAATCTGTCATGGATTCCCAGGTAATGTATGTTTTGTTCCCTGCATGTCCTGTGGCTTTTTTGTTTGTACAAAATAAGGATATTCAAAGATAAGAGTTTCCAAGCAGAACGAAACTGGGTTTTGTTGATAACTTTCATGGAAGACAAGGTTAATCAGAGGTGAGTTTGTTTTGTGAGACTCTCAGAATCGTGAATTTTTGATTTCTTAACCTTCAGATATGAGAAACAAATGTCGTTAGGTCTGCAGAAGCTCTCTCATGTTAGCATGCCCTCCCTTTTAAATTCTGGAATTCTCAGGAAGAGTACAATGTAATTCCAGTCTAAGAGAAGAACTTTTGCATCACTTAACAAATTGCTACATTTCAGAATATGTCTCTGATTTACTGATTATGTCTATGTATATGGAGACGCAGCCATTTGTACCCCAATTCACTCCATAGCCTTGATGAATCCTACAAATTTAACTTTTACTATTTTGTGTTATTTTGCATTTATTCACATTTCTTGTAAACAATTTTTAAATGGTTTAAAATTTAATTTAGTTTACCTTTGTGTTCTGTTTTCTTTTAATAACATGTTGTACCAGGAATGCTCACTGGGGTTTTGAGAACAGGTATATGATGCTCTCAGAAAACTTCCCACTGATGAAGACCAAACAGGCTGTTGGGAACAAAAGTGATGGTGTCATATTCCCGTGGTTCTCTACTCCTGTTTCCTACTAACTTGCACAAATATCTGTAATTTGAGCTGTAGTACTTCTTTGTTACATATTTTGTTGTGGCATTTGTTTTTAATTTTTTTTTTAATATGAGGAGTTAACTGCAGTATCTTTGCAAGCTGTGTCACTGGATGCATGCTGCAGGATATATAGCTGAAATTTTTAAAAGAAACATGTACTGATTGTCTGCCAAGCTTCTGTGAGTTCTTTTGTGCCTATGACAATCATAATTAAAGGCTCTCTGATGAAACCTACCCGGAAGCTGATAAACCTGATACTTTGAGGAACCATAATTCCAAATTTGGTTGCTTGGATTTAGCTATAAATGTAGTATGTAAGGTTGTATTTTGTTCTGGTTGCATTTTACACATAGACTATAAATGTAGTTTTGCAGGTGTCATTATGAGGTTGTTTACCTTGTGATGACTGAATGACTGACTTTCAAATGACTGAAATTTTACAAATGCTCTGATTTAGGTTGCTTTTCTGTATTTTACCTGCTGTATCTGTGCTTTGATACAGCCTTAATAGCTTTTATTTTACCCTCTAGTTTGCATGGATTTTAGTTTTTAATATAAGTCATACAAAGAAAAGATTGGATATTGAATTGGTCAGTTGCTGTGTTATTTTCAGGGACAATTGTCAGTATCAGTATTTCTTAGGTACTAAAGTCCCCCAGAACTTCCCACAGAGGGCCTGTGGGTTTGGGTTGTCTTTCTGTGTGGTATTTTTATTTGAAGTATGTTTTGGAGGGGGACACTAAAGCATGTTTTTGGGTTTTTTTTCTTGAAACAATTCCTTAAAATTGGTCTCCAAGTTCTCTTGAAGTCCCTTTTGTTTTCTTTGTTGTCTCTTGAAAAGGTTCTTAATGAAGAGGAGGAGGAAGTGTTATCAGAAGATGGACACCATGACATTTTGGGATTCAAATCCAGCGTCAATTCTGACAGGTCAGTATAAATACATCCATTCAGATTTCCACCTGCTTTACACAGTGGAGTTAAAAGGGTGTTGAATGGGTATAGTTAAGTCAGTTCTTCTGTTTCCTTTTAACCTCCTTTCCTGATCTCAGAATTTTGGGCAAAGGCCTTGTTGTAACATGGAGACTGGGAATGAAAGTGAGCAGGGAACTCACCTGAGCAGTTGCAGATAATTTCAGAAGCTCTGTGTAGACAGATAATCTGGAATCATGCCATTGTCCTGTTACAGTTCACTGTTACCCTTGTTTTGAATGCAGGCTGCTTCAGTTGTTGAGAAAAGAAAATTCCTTGGTGAATTCTCAGCTGTGGGTTGATAAGGATGTGAGAAAAAACACCTTATCAAAGGAATCAAATGTGCCTTTGACTCCAGCAATTGTTTCTCCTTCATTGGATCAGTCAGGTAGGATTTGCTAAATCACAGCAAGGTTGTTAAGTTCTTCACAGGATGCTGTCTGGAATTCCGTTCCTAGGTGGGAGTGAGAGACAGAAATGTATGCTTATTTGGCTCAGATGAATTTCCAGACTAAGCCAGCTCTTATTATAAAATTACTCTAGAACATCTTACTATTAAGAACCTATCTGAAGTATTTAATGTGTGCATTTTTTTTGGTTTGTGTTTAAATCAGCCCTCAATGCTACCAGTGTAATCAAGAGAACTCGTTCAAGACTTCAGAATGAAGATGAAGAAGAGTCTATAAACTCCACTGACACTGTGAGACTAGTGCTGAATCCAAACTCCAGGAAACAGAAGCATATTGCAGCAAAGAGTTTAGTACTTTTAAAAATAATATACCCTTTATCCAAGGTCCTTAATGTCATAATAAAATCCAGTATGGATTGGAAGGGATTTTTGGAAGTCATTGCAGGGCTAATGCCAAAGTTTGAGGTGGCCCCTGAGTCTTGAGCATATCTAAGGATGGATATTCCACAGCTCCTTGCCTATTTCCCCTGTGTTCTGCATGTTCATTGGCAAAGCCAAGTCTGTAGGAATCTGGGAACCATAAATATAGCCCTTTGATGCTGCCCATTACCTTGCTGGTCATGGAGTTCTCTCCTCTTCAGAGCTTTTCTAGTTCTGGTACAGTTTAAAATGCATTTCAATTCCCAGATCCAACACACATTTGTATGAGGGGACTGATACCAGGTACAGGCTGTGACACGAAGGGATTGTTGTAAGAGAGTTGCTTACTAGATATGAGAAAGCAGCTGATGTGGGTTAGCAATAGCAAACTATTTCCATGCCTTTAACTGGACAGGAGAAAAGTACAAACAGGAGTAGCCAAGAGAAAAGCACAAAGCAGTCATACTTGAGAGGTACTGTGGCTGCAGAAAATGTGTTTTTTGAGGATCTGAAAATGGCTGGAATGACTTGGGGACATTCTTTGATGGTCTGTTTTGGCAAGAGAGGGCATTTCCTTTGATTTACTTCAATAAACAATGCAATTTTTCATTGGTATTGCAAAGATCTCTATACAAGTTGAAATTCCAATGACCTTTTTCTTCTTCCCCTTCAGTGAAAAGAAAGCAAGCTGCACAGAACTCTGCACGGCAGAAGAGAGGTGATTCTCCAGCTAATTTAATCCAGACTGACCTTCAGAGGGACAACAAACCCAGCCTAGATGTTCTCAACCACATGATCCATGAGGTGGAGCGTGAACTGGAGGAATATGAGCGATGTACAGGTCGTGAGGTCCAAAAAAAAGAGAGAAGTGAAGGCCTCTCCGGGTTTACACTGTCACTGGTGAATGCTCTCTGTCGTTTGATGCGCTACCTCAAAGAGGTGAGACACTTAGAACTGCTCCTGGAGACTGAATGAAGAAGGGTGTAAAGTTGCTTTGTAGATGTGAACTTCAGTCTTTTCTGGCTTCCGGTCATTTTGCATTGTACTCTGATTATCACCGCTTATTGCTTGGCTTGCATGCAATTAGGAGTTACAACTTTTCCCAACTTTTTGTTGGGGACTGGTTTGTTAGGAATTAGTATCCCTAGTGAAAATGGAGGAGTTGACCACAGTGAAATTCTCTGGGTCTAAGAGCAGAAGATGCCAATTGAATTAATTTTAAATTTGTTATTTACATATGCTCAGAGTTGTAGCAGGCTATTAACTACAGCATTGTTTACAAAACCATTTTCTTCCTTTGCCTCCCAAAAGTGATGCTATTGTCACTGGAGCAGTGTATCCAAATCCCCTATTTTCCTTGAGGGATTCCTTAGCCCTCTTTTTCTATCCATAACAGCAACTTTACCTTAAGGAAGAATGACCTGAAGTGCTCACTGTTACAATGCACTGCTGGGAATTAATGGAATAAAGAAGACCCCCTGTGTGCCATGTAGAAGGTTTTTTAAAAAAAGAAAAGGAAAAAAAAGAATGTTCTATTTCATTTGTATCCCAGAGCTATCAAGAGGCAGCAGTCCCTCCCAGATTCACTTGGTGACATTTTAAACCAGACTATCACAGTTCCTGCCCTCTAAAGAGGTGCAGCAGAATACGTTATCTAAATCCTAATGCTCTATTTCATAGCAAAGGTAATAGATCTCTAATAAATGTAGAACTGTCTTATTTTGGTTCCTTTTCAGAGTGTATAATAAGTGAAAGGGGGAAACCCATCTTATGTTAAAATTCTGGGTTTTTTTTCTTACTGGATTTATAATAACTTAATTCTTGTATGAAAGAATTTATTTTGATTAAGTCCCAGAAGCTAACAGTAGATAATCAATCCAAGAGTGAAAAGCAACTACCAGCAGAGGATGGACTTCAGCTGAGAAAGTCTTAAGTTTAAAGCAAGTTAGTACTGCTTGGACTTGGTTAAAATGGCAATACCAAAGCAGGGAATTAAAATTGGTGCTTTTGCAGTTATAAGGAGGGATCTTAGAATTTCAGTAGTTTGTTTATTAGGAATACATCAATTTAATGGAATCAAATTTGTATTGTAAATATAATGGCAGTTATAATCCTATTTAGATTCTTTGTTTTCTACAGAAATGAGTTATTCCTGAGCCTCAGTCTTCTTCTGAAGCTACTCCCATATTTTTTCTTGTGTTACCATTTCATCCTTCCAGAAGTTGATTATTGCTTTCATAATTGTCTGCAACACTCATAAATTTACTACCTTAATTCTTTAGTAATCTGAAGAAGTCACTCAAGCTGCATAATGTAATTAATTGTATTCGGGATTGCTTGAGGTAGACACTGCATTCATAATCTAAAGTGACTTTTCTCCTTTTCAGGAAGGTTTAATTACAATTAGAATTTGAGAATTTGCTGGGAAGAAGCACACCTTGTCTTGAGTGTTCCCTAAGACTGGGTTCCTGTGATGGCAGACATAAATCAAGCACTTAGATGCACCATCTGTCTTGCCTAGCCAGCAGAGTTATCAGAATTCCAATGCCTGAATTATAAAAGCCAGTGCCTTTTATGAATATGACTTTGCAGGGGATATTTTAAAAGATCCTGATTTTAGTCAAACAGCCAGACAGTCAGTCTTCATGAGGTTTCAAAGATTCTAGAGAGATTCCCTTCCTCTTCTTCCAGTTTTGCTGCAGAAAAGCAGAAGGATGTTGCTTAATTTATTCTCAAAATTGTATCTAAAAAGTAGGAAGAGAAACTTCAGGAATCTTTAATAGAAATGTTTTTATTGAGTGATGAAAAAACCAACACCTATAAGGATATAGTGAATAAAGAAGAGGCTAGAGAAAAGGAGAGGAAGAAACTTCTGAAATGTTTGCAAAACCATACAAAATTCTTGAAGGGAAATAGATAAATCCGACTTGGTTTCTAAGCTAATTTTTTTATCAGCTTCCAAATTTAGAGTGAATCATTCCCTCCCTGTCCCCATTCTGCTGAGAATGCTGTTTCTTTGCCAGGCCCACATGGCAAAAAGAGTATGGGCATATTCCCTGAATCTGTGCTGCTCTGTTCTCCCTCTCTGCTGCCTGTTCTGATGCAGTGTTAAAGCTCATGATTAGAGCCACACTTGGCAGTGGGCTGGGATGAAGATACTTTTTTCAGGGTATACTGGGCCCAAATCCTACCTGAGGGTAGGAATGGATGTTAACCCTGATGTTTTTCTCATGCATAAATATAAGACAGAGCTGCTTGGAAGCTTTTTCTCCAAGACTAGGTTTGTGCTGTGTCGGATTAGTAGATACAGTAGCTCATCCAGATGATCTAAGGCATCAGTAGGCTTCATCACTGCTGCCAGGGTAGAAGTGCTTATTTTGTGCTGTCTTCGGTTTCTGAGAAAAAGAGGACCATGTCCAGTTTTTTTTTAATACATTTTCTGAGCCAGCATGCTGCACTTGGATCGATACAAAAACCCCTGTTCTCTCTAGCTGGAAGAGAAACGGAAAATGGATGCCTTGTCTCTCATATACTTAAGGGAGATGTGTCCCGTGGCAGCGTCTGTGAGTTAGTCTCAAAAATATTTATCCATTCATTTCATGTGCATGCAGAGCTGTTTGGTCATAACACTTCTGAAACCCTCTAAAACTTTTTCTCTCAAGTGGAAAACATTAGAACATTAGAAAGCAAGTGCTTTCTCCTTTACTTAGTCAGATGTGTCTTCATTAATGAATTAGGGAAACTAAAGTTTAGGCACAAGAAGCATGGGATACAGACAAGTATCGGTACACCTGGAATTATTTGATTCCTGCATGAAGATTCAGTGACTTGAGAAACTGTATCAGTGCAGAGAGAAAATGCTTGTAGTTACATCCTGTACAAGTTGTAAAGGCAGAAGAACAAGGATGTCTAGGATTCCCTACAGTGTCCTGGAGTAACAAAGAAAAAACAGTAAGCTCTCTGACAGTTCTCAAGCCCTGACAATTAGATTTTGTCATGAAAATAATGAAGTCAATTTAGCAATAGTGGGAAGAGCTGTTACATGATGATGTCATAATGACTCATTCCTGTTTTCAGATAGGAGTCTGTATTGGTTAATAGTCTGCTTTTAATTTTTTCTCCTTCTTCAGTCTGAAATGCAGCTGCATGAGAAGGAGATGATGAGGCAGCAGCAGGAGGAGATGTTGAATGAACACAGAGAACTGATTGATGCTCTGACTGCAGAAGTACTTCAAGTAAGGGAAGAAAACATTACTCTGCAGGTACTGAACCCCCCTTGCTCCTTACCCATCAGGATGGCTTGTTAGAATCCTGAGTTCTGTTGCAAATATGGGCTGAGGTGCATTGTCTCATGTTCTGGAGATTTTAACAATAAACAGAAAAAAAAATGATAAAATAGAATGAGGACCCTGAAAATTATAGTAGCAGGTATGGGTATGGAATGTTTGTAAAGATGTTTATTTATCTTCATATAACTTCAAAGCCTGAGAAAGTGCTGGTTCTATGAAACTGAGCTTTACTTTATCTATAAGTTTAGGCACGTTTCTTCATAGTTCTACACTGTTAGCACTACTGGAGCAATGAGTAGATGTAATACCACATTTTCCTTCTTTTAATTTGCAGTGCAGGTAGAGCTACATTTGGGAATGGAGCAATTAAGAAACCTTAGAAAGGAAGTAAGGTCATGAGTAAGAAAAGGGAAAACAATTTATAAATAATTTATAAAATAATTTATAAATGAGAAAAATGGAGGCAATAATATTTAATACTTCACTGGAATCCTACAGACTCATGCAGTAGTATTAAGAGGCCAAATTTCTTCTCAGGGCTGCTTGTAGTATATAATTTTCTAATTTATGTTGGTAGAACAAAAATTTATCTAATTCTGTGTATGGTTTTTTTTCTCCTCCTTTAGAAGAAGCTTCAGCAATACATGATGGTAACAGATGAAAAGCTGATGTGTCTCACACAAGCATTTAAAGGCCTCCCTTTGGTAGAACCTGAAAGAGAACAAAGTCCAAAACATTTTGCAATTGCAGGCAAAGGGCCAGCAAACAGCCAAGGTGTGTACCTGAATGTGTGAAGGATGAAAGAAGAGTTGTGGCTAGTTTATCCCTGTAGTGGAAAATCGTGTGTTTAATAGATGTCTGCTTGCACAAAAACCTCTTGCATGAGCGTGAATGTCACTTCTGTAAATTCCCATGCCATGGGTTCTGCTGGGAGCACAAGCAAAGGAGGAGAGTAGCCTTCCCCCATTAAGATGGCTCCCAAAGTCAGTTTCATTCTGAGAGTCGTGAAAAAGCCCCAGAAACCCTAAGAAATAAAACCCAACAGAACCAGGATCTCGGCTTCCTGTTGCTGAGTCAGCCTGACAGTCTGAGATTGGTTCTTCCATAAGACACTGGAGGTCGCTGCTGGCCAAACCAGCAGCAGCTGAGGCCCGGAAACCACCCAGAGAGGTGCGTTACTTGGTATTTGTGACTTTGTGAGAGGGGCGTGACCAGCTGAGTGATGTGTGACATGGAGACAGGCTAAGCTAAGCCAGTAGCACTGGTAGCCAAACTACCCAAAGATGATTCACCTTGGACTGTTAACCACCTTTCACCACTGAGTTTTCTACCAGCTGTTTTTCCTGGTTGGTTGTTTAAGTGCATTGCTTTTGCTCTCAATGTCAGTAACTTCTTGTGAATCTCAAGATTTCTTAGAGATATTTGCATTTGATAGTTAAGTACTGGTTTTGTGCAATCTTTTTGTAGCTAAAAGCTTTCTTCCTGGAAGAATTTTCTTCTTGGTAAGAAGCTCCATACTTTTTTATTGTGCTTGACCTAGGCCTTGTAAAAGCAAACAAAAGGAAGTCATCCCCTGAAATGTAAAATCCAAACAGCCAGAAAATCACCCCTCAAAAAGACCGCAGCGTAACACCCAAACCTTTACATTCAACAATTCTGCAGCACTTTCCTTACTTTCCTTAGTTAAATGCAGAAGAATAACTTATTTTTTTTTCACTGACAAGATATCTTATTTGAATTAAATGATAAGAAGATCAGCAGAGCTCCAAAAAGCCTTGAATTGTTTTCTACACCACTTTTGCTATCATATTTTTATTACGGGGCCTTAGGATAAGTGCATAAGTCTGCGTTTCTCAAGAGAATGTTACCAAATGCACCTTAAATATCCTTTCAAGTCATTTATCTGTAAGTCTTGTGCATGAGCTACAAATAGATCTCATACTACTCTACTGAAATTTTGAGGCTGTGTGTATTTTACTTGCTCTTATAGCCAGTAAAGATTTATAACATACCTGAATGAAAGAATTCTGTACCTGCAGATGAGAAAAAAGGTAGGAGTGTGTGTGGAACATCTTCTACTTTAGTCTGTCTTTTCAGATACCTGAACATAAGGGTTGTTATTGAGATTTTTTCCCTATTTCACTATGACTAATTTTTGTTCCTTTTTTTTTTTTTTTTTTTTTTTCATTTGTTTTAACTTTTATCCTTGGTTTGTTTTTTCTTTAGAAAAACCTGATTTGTCCTGTTCTGAGCCCAGAACTGATGCAGGCAATAGGGAAAATATGCTGAAATTTCCACAGGAAGAACTACCTTTCACGTTTCCCCCAGGGCCAGGTGCCTCAGGTGATATGAGACCTGGTAGAAGCTTCCCAGCTCATATCTTTCAGCCAGCTGTGCTGTTGTCACCACCACAGCAGAAGAGCAGTCAGGAATTGTCTTCCTTCCAGAACGGTGAGATCGCTCTGACTGCCGTAGACCTAGGAGTCTGTGTTGTGTGTTACTGTTTCAGTCTCTCAGTCCCTCTGAAGATGTATTTTTTATGGAATATTTTTACACTGTATGCCTAGATGTATTGGCCCTATAGCTGGAATGTCCTATTGCTGCACCCAGATATGCATTTCTTTTGTTACTATGCCAGCTGCTAAACAGCCTGTACACTTCCTGTTTCCCATCTCCTGGCAGCAGTCCTGTCAGTGGCAATCCAGACTGACATTTTTATTTGGTACTGATTTTGATTAACCTATCAGTGTGATTGCTGAAGCTCTTTGTTGATGACCTACAGCACAGCATTTCAGATTTCCCTCTGATGACGGTGCAGTCCAGCATCCATCACCTTTAATGGTGAGACCACTGAAGCCTGGAACTTCTCTGTTTCTGCAATCCGTGTTGCAGACACACCAGCATGTCTGTAGGCTGTGTGCTCCTGCTTTGAGCCTATCTTCCCAGCAAAGGGGTTTTTGGAAGCTGTGGGAGCCAGGTTCCAATTGGGTTTCATTTAACACACAGGAAGTGGTTGAGGGAATTTTGGGTGAAATTATGTGGCGCCAGATAACTAAGCTCAGTCTTATGTCAGTATCCATGGGCTCTAGGGGTTTCATATTTTGGTAGCTCAATTCTGGTGAATGGGAGGAAGAAAGTTCATCAGGGTGATTAGGGAATGTATTTCTCATTTATCCTTACGGAAGTGAGCACAAGGAAGAGCCCTTTGTGATTCTCAAAATGAGCTGTTTCCTGCTGCAGCTGTCACTGTAACCACACGCATCCCACTGAACATGCCAGGGCCCAGCTCAACACCCTTGTTGAGAGGCAGATAATTACATCTATTGCCAGCCTGATGGTTGCTGACAAGGAGGGTACAGGAGTGGGTTTTGGGGTTTTCCTGCTTTTTCCTCCCTTTCAGCTGTGTTGTTTTGTATTCCTTTTCCAAGACAGAAAAAGAACTAAAAGTCCTTTTGATTTTTAAGGAGTTAGCAGGGCAATTGGAAGTTTATATCTAATTCAGCCACTTAGTGGGCTTCTGTGCTGTGAGGAGGTACATAAAAAATCTGGAAGAAATGAACTAAAGGTCTTGTTCTACAAAGAGCAATGTCTGGTTTCAGTCCTGTTGAGAGCTGTCAGATGTCTTCTGTCATTTGAAACAACAGTGCAGAACTGTATTCCAAAGACTTCTCTAAAATATATTGTTACTCTCTTAAGATTGATGCTAAATGGCTCAACAAATGTTAAACTTAATGAGTGTTTCTTTATGCTTGATGATTAATAAAATGCACTTGAGTGTAAATTTTTAAGTGTTTGTCTCTGCTCAAGAGGCTAAAGCTTGTGAAGAATTGGGCTATTTGGTGTATGAAGCATAGAAAATCTAATTCTGGTCACAAAACTCAACTTGGACTTAGCATGTAGCCGCTGACAGTGCTGTAACTTGAGTCATGTCTGTGGTGTGTTATCTCTTTGCTGATGATGACAACAAAAAGAATACCTAACTACTTTTGTTGGCCACAGTGCTTCCTCTTTAGGGGCTCAGTAAGTAGTTTATTGTAATGCCAAAAATCATAGGTTTTTTTTTTTGGTATCCTAAAAGCTTTGTTAATATCCTAATATAAATATCAGAACTGAAACAAAAACTTAGTTTATCAGGTAAGGTAACTGAATTTTCAAAAATAGAGGACTAATTAAGAAGTAATATTAGATCTGTCACTAAGAAATTGAACATAATTATCATTTTCTCAGAGACTTCTCTCTCAATCTGTAATTAAATCATTTAAATGGAAGACTGCTTGCAATAGGAAATACTAACCTGGTGATTTCTTACAGTAGGTTATTGAGTGGTTTTGATCAGTAACATAATACCATTCAGACCAGATGTTACAATTCAAATTCCTGCTTGATTATTAGTAACCTGATGCAGTAAAGTCACTGTTAGTTTCCTCAGTGAGGATCACACATCTCTATGCTTACTGTTCCTTTATTTTGTGTTTGTAGTGTTTGCAGCCATTTCCCAGTCTACTGAAAGAGAGCCATGCAAGGAAAGGAGCTTACCTTCCTCCCTGAGAACACAGAGCACAACTGAGGAAAACTGTCCCATCTCTCAAAGGCAACCAATTCCTCCTCCAGCCAAAGGCTTGGAGAGTTCCCACACGAAAATCAATCTGTCCTGCCCAGGTGACACTGGGAAAAACAGCACAACTGAGGAGTTACTTCAAAATGGTGATCTGCTGGGACAGATAGCTGAGCTCACACGGCAGAATGCTCTAATTAAAGCTCAACTGAGCAAATTCAGAGGTGTCTCTGGAGACAAAAGTGATTGCCTACATCAGCCAGGCCCGACACAAAATGCAGATCCTCGTCCGGGCTCTTCACAAGGGCAGGTGAGAAAAGGAAGGATCTCCCTTCTGCTTTCCTGAAGTGTACTCGTGCTTTTGTGTCTTTCCTATTGTCGGTTACTATTTTCATTTGTTTGCTTGGGCACTTGTGATTTTTTTTTTTTTTTAATTATTATTCCATGAACAGATCAGCAATAGTTCTTCATATTTGGCCTATGTTGTATATGGGTTCTGAAAAGTGTACAGCACGTTTATAAGTTTAGGATAAGATTGCACTGCAAAAAGAGGCGTGCTCAGTGCAGTGTGTAATCAGGTGTACCTCTTGTAGGCTGGATAATATTAGCAGTGAAAGCACTGCACCAACCTGCAGGTTCTGGTCAAGCTTGTAAAATGCTTATTTAAAGCCATGTCATACATCTCCTCTGCTACCCAAAAGCACATGAGATTAAAGTTAGTGTAGGTGCCTCTTTTGCAAATGTTTGATCATAGTGTATGTGCATGTTGGGTCTATCTTGTTAGTCCTCTTCTGTGAAAATCCCAAAGATTATAGGAGAGACTTGGAAGGCTTCTATTTACATGGAAAAACTTTAACCTGCAACTAAGCAGTTACTCAGTGGATCCCAGCGAGTGAAGTTAACATCGCAAAAACATCCCTGCCTTTGCTACTGTCTTGCTATTATGTGTTTCATCACAGTGACTGATTGATTGTTCAGTTATGGATCCTAAAGATTTAACATTTCCTCATTTAAATGTAGGCTGAGAGTCACTTTCCACATTGTGTTATGTTGTGTAATATTTAGTCATTTGGTTGTACAAAGTGATGCAAACTTTTAGTAAGTGTTGTTTTTGTGGAAGCAATTACTGAGAGGGAGGGGAAGAGGTCAAAGCGGATCAAGCCTGGCTTAAAGATGAGATTCAGGACACTTCTGCTAGAGACCTGGTTTTGCTTCCCAGCACTCTCCTGAATATGTGTCTCTCTGATTAAGTGTATTCTTAATTGTAGTTAATTGCTGGATGTTTGGTTTGATGGTTTGGGGTTTTTTTTCTTTCTCAAATTATATGGACAAAAGCTATATTTTTCCTACTTGAAGGAAGACCAGTGTAAAGTATTGTAATGTTTAATCAGTTAAGGACTTAGATACAGGACAGCAAAAGGGGGACAAAACCAGATTTTTCACAGGAACTGATATATAATTATATTCACTTTTAGTTTGAAAACTAAATGCTTAGAAGGACTTGAAATATATTGTATGCCCTCCTTGAGGGTGCCAGTTTTAAATTTTTCATTGGGAGTAATTATCCCATTATCCAAGTAGAGTCATCTCATGGTATCGAGGAGCTTGGAGGAAAGAATAGCAGAGCTGAATCGCCAGAGTACAGAAGCACGGGATAAACTCTTGCAGTTGATAGACCAACAGAAATCAGCTGCTGCTGACAGGGTCCCTCCAGTGCTGCCTCCTGTTCCAGCCCCATCCCTGAATTATACCGGTAAGTGCCCAGCTTCAGGAGAAACAAACACTAGTAAGTCTGCTGCAAGTACCGTGCTTCATGTTAAGTCTGTTCTTAAAGCTGTTCTTGTGTGAAGAACAGATGCTGCATTTGGACATCAGTAGGAATTTCTCCACAGAAAGTGTTGGCAGGCATTAGAATGGGCTGCCTGGGGACATGGTGGAGTCACCATGGAGGTGTTAAGGAAAGACTGGCACACAGTGCCTTGGTCTGTGTGACAAGATGGTGTTCAAAGGTTGGACTTGTTGATCTCAGATTTTCAACTTAATTGATTCTGTGATAGTCACAGGTGGGCAGCACTGGGCTTTTTAACCCATCCTCTATCATGCAGAATCTTGGGTGAAAAAGACTGAAGTACTTATATCAGACTTCTAAAAATCATAGCAGAGTGGTTATCCTGTTCTCAACCACATTTTAGTTTTTGGTCTTTTGGGTACTCTTCCCATCAGACTGTCTTGCTCAGTTACTGCCAGTGCTAATAGAAAGGAACTGAAGCTTCCAGTCATGTAAAGAGGTAAGGTAGCTTAGGGAGTATTCTTGCTGATTCAAGATTCATAGATTAGCTGCTATGTGTAACTGTAAAAAAATAGCCCAGGAGGTCAGGGCTGCTTTACCTTTTCATGGAGTCATTGTCATTACAAGCAGATATGCCTGTGACCATGTACAGGCTCTGTCTGGGACACCTGTCCTTTCCCCTTGTGAAACCACAGAGGATGTATAAAGGGAGAAGGACTTGGAGAGAGGAAGGAGGGGGAGGAGGGACCATTGTGTGTGTATTTGCATGCAGGTGCATATGCAGTGACTCATAGGTTGGGTCATTACACTTTCAACCCTTCTTTGGCTGTTGTCAGTTCAGCATGGTAAGTAAAATCTTAAAGGAACAAAGGTAAGAGATCAGAAGTCTCTAAGCCTCTAATTGCCAAAAACCACAGAAAATTTAACCGTGGAACAATCATTCTATATATGTGTACACTGTCAGTAGTTACTCTGAATATCTGCTCCCCATGACGTTCATTTTCAGAAAGTGGGTATGAGGTTGGTGTTTAACCTGATAGTTTATTTCTGGTCTGTATATTCTACGCAATTGAGAAGAGGTTGTGATGCCTCTGAAGAAAAATGGTAAAGGGAATGTTGTTGTGCAATGTTGCTGTGTTCTCGTCAGAATCAAGCAATTATTTATTCCCTAGAAAATGCACGGAGGACAGTTGAAGTCTCTGTTCCTGGGGCAGTGGCTGTGGACAGTTCCAAGGCTGACAGTGTTTCCCATGCCAGTATGACCAGTATAAGAAGGTAAAAGTTCACCCTTTACTATTTCATTTTTGTAATATCTTAATTACCCATGCAGCAGAAATTGAACACAGTGGAGAAATTGCCATGTGTTTTTTTGGCTTTGTGGATTTTCCCTGACTTTCTCACATTAAATCTGTCAAGTGGGACAAAAGTCCAGTAGCTTTTTCACAACTTCCTTTGTTTGTATTTAAAATATCTGCAGTCTGACACATGATATGTTGTTGAAGACTGCTGATGAGGGGTCCTAACTCAGGATCAGAGATACTGTTCTAGTAGTCACTACCATTTTCACTATTTTAGTCTTATTTTGATACATCTCCAGGTCTGTAGGAGACTCCAAACCTTGTTCACCTTTGAATGCCACATCAGAAAGTGCTAAATTAACTTCTGTCAGCCAAAGACCAAAGGTGAGACTGAAAAATCTTCAGCCAGAAAATTTTATTGTGTTGTCATAAAAGGAAAAAGATGATCATAAGATGGATGAAGGGAGGAGAGCTCTGTCTTGTTTTAAATATCCCAAGGTTAGTACTAATCAATTCATGGCAGTTCAGTTTATAGACAGTTGGTAAGAAGAGACCTGAGAACTAGTGACATTCATTATTTTCTGCCACAGAGATGTTTACAAGTGAGTAATGCTTTTCTGGTGTGGCATCTTTGTGTGTTAGAACTGGAAACCTTTGGAAGTCTTTCCCTGGTAGCTCCAGAGAACCTCAAGCCAGGATTATGATGTACTGGTAGAGCCAGAGTCAAGGAAGCTCTTACCTAGCCTGTTGCTCACGCCAGTTGCTGAAAGGATGAATAAATCCAAATGTAAAGAAAAAGCCCGAATCTAGATTTCTGACTCCTGATGTGCAAAGAAAAGGATAGTCTGTATGGTGAGATGCTTTCACAGGGAACTCTGCAGGGGGACAGTCTGATAAACCAGTCACTGAGCTGTTTATAGGCTTCAAAGCAACCATGAGGACATGTTAATAACCTATTTCCTGGTGTCCAAAGTAACCTAAACTAGGAGTGATAATGAGAACAGAGTTAGGGTCCAGGAGTTCCTATTCTGACAGCAAACTATACATCCCCAGAAGGGAAATTTGAAATTATTAAGGTTGAAGTAGCTGGTGTGACTCCCTCCATGGTGCTGATGGCAGACAAGAGTCCTAACACACAGGTCTGTGGGAAGTTTACTGTATATGAATCTCAACTGCTTTCTTCTTTTACAGGTAGAAAAGCAAAAAGAAGAAGGATGGTTTGCATTGTCAATGCACATTATGTAACAGAATCTGAGCTCAAGACCAGTATTTTTTAAATAGTTTTTTATGAACCACAAATAAATCACAATCACCCTCTTCAGTTTTAACTCTGAAGTGTTTTCATGTCAGTGCCATTAGTATGGAAAGGTCCATGTGCTTATCATATTTGTAACCTACAGAGCACTCCGGGAAGCCCTGGGAATGAGTTTCTGAGCTGGACACACTGCTGTGACCTTACACCTTTTCACCAAAAAAGTCTTTCATGAGGTTGTAAACTCAGGCTGCTGGAGCTTTACAAGTGAGGAGCTGGTAGCTCTGTTAAGTGTGCTGAAGGCTGGAGGTTTTAGAAATTGCTTGTGAAATTTTCTGGAGCATTTATTTGCACAAGATAAGGGAATAAAATGTCAGAACGGAGATGAAGGAAGGTACCTGCGTTGAAAGGAACCTGGAGATTAGGAAGCCAGTGTGTTTCTGGTGGACAAGGATTTGTTCCTCCTGTGGTGTCTTGGGAATGTTTTTTTATATCCTTTACTCTTTTTGTCTTGTGTCTGGGGTGGTTGCTGCCTGCCACCCTGGCTTGGGGAGTGTTGTGATGGGTGAGAGCCAGACTGGGATTGCCTGTGAGAGTTGGGGGGGTGGCCACAGCTCCTTCCTTTCTGGGCAGATGTGTTGGTTTTGCACAGCCTGGTTTTTGGTAGTGGGGGGCCCCACAGAAGTAGCTTCTGTGAGAAGCTGCTGGAAGCTTCCATGTCCAGCAGAGCCAATCCCTGATGGCTCTGAAGATGGACATGCTGCTGGCCGAAGCTGGGCTAGTTAGAGATGGTGGTAATGCCTCTGCAATAACAGATTTAAGAAGAAAATCAAAACAATGTGCACACAATTTTGCTTCTAGTCAGAGAAGAAGAGGAGGTGACAACGTGAGGGAAAACAACATGGAGACACCAAGGTCAGTGAAGAAGGAGGAGGAGAAGATGCACCAGGCACAGGAGCCAAGGTTCCTCTGCAGGCCACGGTGCAGACCATGGTGAAGCAGGTTCTCCCCCTGCAGTCCATGGGGATCCACGGGGGATGCAGAGATCCACTCGCAGCCCGTGGGAGAGGTGCCTGTGCCAGAGCAGGTGGATGCCTGGAGGAGGCTGTGCTCCAGTGGGACACTTGGTGGAGAGAGAGGGCCCTGCTTCCAGGCTGGAGCAGCCTGTCCTTGGAGGACTGCACCCCATGGAAAGAGAGAGCCACGTCACAGCAGCTTTGGGAGGGCTGTGTGCCTGTGGGGGAATTCACACTGCAGCAGGGGTGGCAGGACTGCTACTCATGAGAGCAAGCCCACTCCAGAGAAGTTGATGGAGAGCTCTCCCATGGGAGGGACCCCATGGCCTCACTGGACTCCTCTCCTGGAGCATTGGGAAAAAATCTCAGGTAATGAACTGACCAAACCTCCACGCCCTGTCTCCCTGCGCTGTTGGTGGGAAGGAGGGAGGGGTTGAGGAAGGAAAAAGGTGTTTTAAGGGCTTGTTTTATTTCTCATTATCCTCCTCTGACTCTTAGTAATAAACTCACTTTGCAACTTTTAAGTCAAGCCTGTTTTGCCCTTGGAGTGTTTTCTCCTGGTCCTTCGCTCATGAATCCTTCGTTATTTTTTTTTTTCTCTCCTCTAGGCAGCTGTGGCAGGGGAGGGTGAGTGAGAAACCCTCGTGGCTGCCTGGCTTTGGGCCAGCGTCAAACCCCGACAGCGGGCGATTCGGTTGGCCGCACAGTGTGGTGTCTCTGACAGGGGCCACGTTGCTTTATGGTTTGTGCCCGTTTCTTTTCCTTTGGCACTGTGACGGGGCTTACTGGCTTGCTGATTGGGAGCCTGGAGTCAGTGCATGCCTTTGCACAGCCCTCGCAGGTGAGCTACGCACGGGAGACATTCCCCGCTTAGCCCCGCTGTTTTTCTGCCGCTACGCCCGTTTTTTCTCTACACTGTAACCCAACACGCAATGCCTGCCGCGCAGGCTCACCCCGCGGCTCCTGGTGTGACGGCGGAGTTCCCGCTGCCCGCGGGGTGAGTCAGCCCCTGCTGTCCCGGCCGCTGCTCCGCGGTTCCTGCCGCCGCCGCTGCCGCCGCCGAGCCCGCCCGCCATTGCCGCGTGAGGGAGACGCGGCTCAGCTGGCGCCACAGCGCCCCCTGCAGGCGCGGGGGCATCCTCGCCCCCTGCCGGCTGTGAGCGGAACTGCACCCACGGGGAAAGCGCCGAGCGCGGCTGGAGCTGGGTTCTGGTTCTGGTTGCTGTCGCCGTGGTATCCGAATGCACACTTGTAAGGAACTGTTACTTCTTTTCCCTATCTTTGCCTGAAAGCCCCTGTATTTCAAAGTTATAATAATTCACTGGGAAGGGGGTAATGTTTTCCATTCCAAGGGAGGTTCCCACCTTCCTTGGCAGACACCTGGCTTTCAAACCAAGACTGATTTTGGTGCCTGAGGGCAGCAAGAGGAAAGGGTGAAAAAGGAGTAACAGTTCCTGGGTTACATTTTTTGTGTGCTGAATATAGAAACCTTGTTGAGCGGCACCATGTGGTTTAGCATCCCCTGCTTCGGCTGGCACACGGTTGAAAGGAAAAAGATGAATGTGTCTTTACAAACAGACTGCAAATCTGCTTGTCGATAGGGCTAGGAGCTTAAAGATAGGGCAGTAACAGACAAAAACTCTCAGATGTTACTAATCAACACAGACTGATGCTCAGCCAAGGCCAGGGTAAATTCCTGAACCTAGTGAAAAAGAACAAAGACTTAATAGAATTATGAATAGGTTTTTTTCTTTTCTATAACATAAAAGGGGGGTTCCTATTAGAGGGGGGCAGAGGATAGGCAATTCAATAAGTCTGTGCCTTCTGAGTACCTCAGCCAATGGGGAAAGGAAGAGGGTGTTGTGGCCAGGAATTAGGATAAAAAGGGCATCCCTCAGCAATTCCAGAGACCCCATGGGAAATGCCCATGGCCTCTCCCTTTATTCAAAAAAAAGTTAACAGGACTCCTCTTTCTCCTTTTTGGACATAAACTGCTGATGTTTGTTAATTAATTTTCCTTCTGTGCATGAAAGGCCGCTGTGGAAGTAAACCCACAGGCTCCCAAGTCACAGCAAAACTGTTAACATCTGAACATCCTGAAGTGGTTCCATCTGACATGGTGCTGCCTCCCAGTGCCTCCACAGGACAGGAAAGTAAAAGACAAATACAAGACAAGAGGATGTGATAGCAGCATCCCAACCACTTTCCCACATCTCCCATCTCCGAGGCTGAGATTTACATCACTGCATTTACCTGGCTGCCTGTGAAAGAGGTACATTTAGACACAACTCGTTTTTTACTAAAACAGAATCAAGGAAATTTTAAGGGCTTTTGTTTAAGCATAATAAAATTATGCTTTCAACTTGGTTCACATGTAATGTGTGATCCTCACTGATCAATTAAGTGCCTGTGCGGAAAATGCTGAATGGACCTGACATTTTCCAAGCATTAGCACTATCCTTCTCTAGTAGGAAGAGTAGTGGTGTGCTTATTTTTGAGGCCTTCTGAATACACCTTTTATCTGAAAATAGTTATATTAGTAAACAGATATACAGTATTTATTTTGTCATAATATGAAGTCCTGAGATGAAGAATACCTCACTTGATATGAAAGCAAAAAACGTTTTCTTTTTTAAGCTGCACTAATCCACATTCAGAATTCAGGCAACTTTTGACTCAGTAGGGTTTTTTTGTAAGCATTTGCCATAGCATATTTAGATTATACAGTCACAGTCTTACTTTGCTAATCAACCTCCAAGTAGCTGGTAACAAAATCCACTTGTTTCCATGGAATTGTCAATGCTATGAGGAAATAAACTTCAATGCAGCTGTACTAGAGAAAAGCTGATAAAGACAGTGGTATTTTTGCATAATTGGTTGTATAGAAAAAATAGGACTTCATGTGCTGTTTTTCCTCAGATTAAGTGAGAATAAGAGTTTGGTTTCATTTTGCAAAACTTAGTAATGCTATCTTGAATTGGAACTACATATGGCATCTAACTATATGTAGTTATATTTACTGTATACTTGTAAGCAAATATTGTACATTCCTTGTGCATGTGTTTGTAGATAAAGGATCAGTTAAGGAAAAATAACTTCTTTTGTTAAATTTCTGTTTGGTTCTCTATGCAGCTTCATGGTTAGGGAAGATGAAAACCATCTGAGGTTTAAATCTGAAGACAAAAAGGAATGCCAGGTAAGGATTTTTTTTAACCAAGCGAATGAAGATCTGAAAATATTTGTGTTTGAACTGCAGAACTTGAAAATAGTGAATTTGTCAGATATATCTTACCATGCAAAATGAAAGGAGAAAAAAATTGGTTGAAACAATGTAAAACTGTATATACAGCTCCTCGGAACTGTTCAGTGTCAGCTGGCTCAGAGATGTTCTGCATCCAAGATCCTGAAAAAATGTGAAGTTTCATAACTAGTTATTTAAAAAAACCCAACAAACTCTGCAACAGCATAGTGTTCCCAAGGGACAGCAGCTTCCTTGCACCCCTCTCTGCTTGTACCAACAAAGCAATTTGTCACTAGATAGAGTTTTTCAACTGCCACATTTATGAAGGAGGATTCAACTGCTATGTAGTGGATCATTAACAATTGTTTTAATTCTTACCTAAGGAACAGACAACTCATAAAGCTGAGTGACACTGGACTGTCATGTGCAGTAGAACTCCTTGGTGTTCATCTCCCCCACAGGTCAGCATCACCTGCTTTAATTATGTGCATTCTTTGACGTTTTAAGAGACATTTGAAGTGCCTGGTAGAGCAACAGCAGTTTCTTCCAGCTTGCAATGAGACACTGTGAACTCACACTGCCTTTTACTCATAAAAAAAGAGTAATTATGACTGTGTTCTTTATATGAGGCACTGCAGTGCTGGAATTCATATGAAGGGGAAAAAGCACAAGCAGCATCAGCTTTACTCAGTAACTGGAAAGAGCCACAGTCGAGTTGAAGGCTGAACCAGCAGCGCAGAGGTGTTGTGCTGCCTGGGCACAGGGACCAGCCCACCTCCTGCCAGGAAACTCTTGGAGACAGGGCAGGACCCTGTGTAACTCACAAGTAAGCCCAGCACTTCCAGACTGCAAATGAATTAGACAGAATGTAGGTGTTAACTGCAAACATACTGAGCAATACGTATGTACAGTTTATTAAAAATACTTCTTAACATATAAAACCCCCTCACTATTTATACAGTCTAACTCCTAGCAACATATACAAATACTGAGCAACTACAGTACATGCTGAGGTAAGAACATACATTCTGGGAGAATACTCAAGCCAAAAAAAGAGTGAAATACATATTATATACATGTCTTCACATATAAGAGAGACCCATGAAATGTACCTTTGCTTTACTGTACACAGGAAAATTCTAGTCTTAGTGTCATGCAATTAAACCCAACTGTTACATATTCAAATGTATCTTATCCCTAGCAGATAACATATTCAAAATATGAAGCAGGAGCAAAGCCTGGGACTAAATTCCTTCAGAAAAGGGGCTTAAATTTTAAAAACATCAATTTCTTTAACAGCTCATGCTCCTCAGATGATGAAGTTACATTATGTTTTCTTAAAAAATAACCCACTGTAGACAAACTGTTTAATTCTTACACCACCTTAGCCTCCAGCTGTCCACAGTTCTACCATTCCTGGTCTGGAGTAAAAATTAAATCCAGGTGTGTTTATACTGACTTGGAACACATCCATTTGTTTTTATGGTAATTTTTCTAAGCCTAAACTGCTGTATGTTGAGAATGGAGAGGATTCTTAACTTGGCTGTAATTGTATTGTCACATCTCAATAGAAACTAACAACTTCCCACTCCTTTCAAGTAGAATCAGCTCAGCTAATTTCAGTTATAGTTGCTGCTGATAGCTAAGAACACTTACTCAACTGTTTAAAAAAAACTACAATGATTGCAGACTATATTTTTGAGGCAGAAGAAGTTGCAGTAACATCAAAAGTACAATTATAGGCAAGAATTTGCTGTTCACAAATGGGTCTTATTTACTTCCTTACTTACATTCACATTTAGGCTTAAGACACCCAACTCTAAAACAAGTAATTAAAAAAAAGTCATTCTCAATGAATGAGAATGAATGATCAGGAATTGTAGAATGAGGCTTTAAGGTAGCACAGAATATTTTCAGCATCTTTGCTGGTGCTATGGACAGTGGGATTCAGCATACCCTCAGTGAGTCTGCCAACACCACCAAGCTGTGAGGTGCAGTCAAGATGCTGGAGGGAAGGGATGCCATCCAGAGGGACCTGGACAGGCCTGAGAGCTGGCACCTCATGGAGTTGAATGTATTGTCCTACACCTGGATCAGGGCAATCCCAGGCACGTGAGAGCAGCACTGCAGAGGAGGACTAGAGGGTGATGGTTGATGAGAAACTCAAAATGAGCCATCAGTGTGCTGACAGCCCAGAAAGCCAGTGGAACCCTGGGCTGCACCAAAAGGGGCATGGCCAGCAGGGTGAGGGAGGGGATTCTCCTCTGCTCTGCTGTGACCCCACCTGCAGTGCTGCATCCAGCTCTGGTGCCCCCAACATAAGAAGGACACAGAACTGTTGGAGCAAGTGCAGAGGAGGCCATGAGGTTGGTAAGAGGACTGGAGCCCCTCCCCTACGGAGACAGGCTGAGAAGGCTGGGGCTGTTCCGTCTGGAGAAGAGGAGGTTGTGTGGAAACCTCATTACAGCCTCCCAGTAGCTGAAGGGGCCTGCAGGGAAGCCAGAGAGGCACTCCTTGTCAGGAACTGCAGTGACAGGACAAGGGGAAATGGGTACAGACTGAAAGAGGGGAGGTTTAGCTGCGATATAAGGAAGAAATTCTTTACTGTGAGGGTGGTGATACACTGGAACAGGTTGCTCAAAAAAGTTACAGACACCCCCTCCCTGGAAGTGTTTAAGGCTGGGTTCAGTGGAGCTCTGAGCAACCTGACCTAGTGGAAAGTGTCCCTGCCCACAGCAGGGGATTGGAACCAGATGATCTTTAAGGCCTGTTCCAACCCCAGTCATTCTATGATTCTATGTAATATCATATTTTAGATGCTGAATAAGCCACAAGTAATTTTTGAGAGTTTATATACAGCCCCTCTGCAAACAGATTTTCAAGTGCTATGTGAGGATACTGTACTGGTATTAAGGCATGGTGGCAGCCCCTTGAACAGCACTGCAATTTCCATTCAGATGTTCTCCAGTGTTTAAGGACCGGGGCAGTCAACAAGGCTTTGAATTACATCACAAAAACAAACAGTAACCCCTGCAGTCCATAAAACTGGGCTACTGTGTAGGGAGGGGGGTCTCACACATACTAATTAATTCAGCATCCTTCCAACAGTGCTGTTAGAATAAAAATACAGCATTTTGATAGTGGGTTTTTTTTTCCTACTGCTTAGGTAAGAAAGCTGTGCTTTTTTTTTCTAACAAGATATAAAATGGCAAATATGACATTCATATTGTTTTCAGTTTGTGATTAGCTAGCTAAAATGAGTCTAAATTACTCCAATAAATGACTGACTGCAATCTCTTTATAGTACAGAACACTGGAACATTCAAAAGATACAAATTCCAATAAATATGTCTGAAATTGACACTCTTTGGAATAGTACTGGTGCTTTTGCAAAGGTTTTGGAATCTTTCATGCTTCTAATAAGAACAATCATTAAAAAAGCCCTAAGGCTAAATTTTTTCAGTTGTGCTAAAACGTACCATATGTGCTAAATGCATGTCTAACACAAAATGTGCACCATTAGAATATCTATGTGCTTCCTTAAGCACTCACAAAAGTATGTACAGATCTTTCCTTGTATAAACTCACACCTGAACACAGAATAGTGGACACTCTGGGGAAGGGCAGGGCACGGCCCTGCTCAATTTAAGTCACCTCCAAGACCTGGATGCTTCTTGCACTGAGCATCAGGGAAGTCTGACTTGGAGGCAGATGCTATTCAAGTGGCCCTCAGCATTGGAAAAATGTAAAAGCAATTGCCGGGTAGTTTGCTTGTGCCAATCCATGCCTCCTGGATCCCTAGGAAAGAACAAGACTGAGTGGCTTATGGAGAAGAGGCAGAAAAGAGATTGTACACACAGCAGCTTCTAGTTTTGGAAGGCTAACCAAAAAGGCAGGAACCTTCTGAGGAATACACAGCTGACAACTCCCAATTCTGTTAACAAAAGGTGAAATAACGTAATTCAGAATCAAACTTATTTTACACCATGAAGCTAAAGGGATTTTTGCCATCAGTAGCTTGTCAAGTCCAAAGTTGTGCAGACATTTTATAAGGAAAGAAGAATTTTAGAAGCTGTAGTGCTAGCACAGAAATTAAGAGCTTTGGGTTTTGGGGTGGGGTTTTTTCCCCAAGAAATAGTACCATTAGGAAGAAATGATGTGGGACAAATGGCTTTTGTACTCCAACTATTTCTCCCAATTTATCATTCACATCTATGAATTACTGATGCTAATCACGAAGAGTTCTTCTCTCATGTCAGACAGAAAATTGTACAGCAGTAATAAAAAAGTCCACAGTTTTGCAGGAGACAAGCTGTTAATTGTACAGACAGCTTGAGGAAAGGCAGAATTACTGTTTTCCCAGACCTCCCACGCCACATCTTTTGGTTCAACATTGTATTCTTTAAGACTAACAATATCAAAACAATGGAATTTAAAAAAATGAAACTGTGAGCTTTATGGAACTGGTTTTTAGAAAGAAGGCATCATTCTACCTTACTGGTGAGCTAACTCTGTTCATCCTTACTCCCGCTGGGATGGGCCACGCTCTGTGGCACCTGGTACACGAGTTGGTCAGCACTGCCCGGCCCCAGCTGCCCCTTTGGTATATCGTACAGTGCCTGTGCTGAGGAGGCACTGTCTGTCCTGGACAACACTTTACTGCATGTTCCAACCAGTGGGGGAGCTTGATTCCCTGCAGCTTTGAAGGTGGAAATGGAAGCAGCACCAAGAGGTGTGCTGGGATGGCTGGACATGTCCATGATGATTGGAGTGGCGTACTCAGGTCCAGTGACAGGCAGTGGCTCGGCATAGGCGTGGTAAACTTCTTGGATGGGGGAATTGTAAGGGTCCAAGTCAGCGTAACTGGCTTCTTTTCCTTCCTCTGGTTTGAAGGTTGATCTCTGGTGAAGTGTGCCCACAATTCCTCCTACCAGGGGCTGGGCATATTCTGTGTTGCAAGCCCCAACAAAACAAAATATAAACACAGTTAATGGATTGTTTTACAGACAACCTGTCAGTAGTCTCACAGAGATCATTATCCCACATCACACCAGTGGTCCCTCTCTGTGCACCAGTGCCAATCGCTTTGGAAAAGAATTCCTTCCCACCCAACAGATAAAGCCATTGGAATAGCCAAAACATTCCCACTTCTCTGGTTTATCCTTCTTCCCAGGTGAGCTGCAATTTCCTATGCTGCAAATTTGCCTGAAAATAAAGCTTATTGAAATGTTCTTCTCTTTAAATTAGATTCAAATAAAATTATTCTGCCTGTACCTGGATGACAACTGGTCCTTGTGGTGGAGGGTTTGTCTTTTGAGGAGACATGCATGTAGTCAGCTGAGGTGTTTTAACTCAACAAATAATCTGAGTTACAAAAGCTGGAGGTGAAAAGCCTAACTTTTTTAGCTGGGCAAAACCAGACAAGAAGCCAAAAGGAGAAAGTAATGCTGCCTGCCATGAAGCTGTAATTCCTGCACATCTGCCCCATTCTGCCATCAGCAGGTAAGCACAGAACCAAAGGCACAGTCAGTCATCCTCCTCTCCTGCCTGGGTCACCAGGGAAAGGGCATGTGCCACTATCCATAAATCTTCCTTTTCTAGATCAAAAGTAGGATTTAACCCATATAGTGAGGGTAGAAAATCAGGTGACACATTTCAGATCTGTGCATAAAAATATTGTGATGAAATTATTATACAGTGCATGAAAATATAATCAAAAGAATTCTTTAGTCTTTTAGGAGGTTTAAAAACAAGTTAAGAACTGCATTAACTTGGGCAAGTGTCTATTTGCAGCACATCAAATCAGAGAACAGACCTGAAAAAGCCTGCATTTTAAGAGATATGCTTACCCACAGAATTATT
>JACBWW010000006.1:32475747-32512897 GCA_020086605.1 Lanius collurio
GCTTGAATCAGAAACATGCTAGATATATATAAAAAGCATGGCCCACAAAGTACCTGCAGACTCTGTTTGCAACATTGTTGGGACTTCTCTTGGTCTTAGGTGACTGATTTCACTGCTGCTGTAGCGTACAGGAGTTTCTTCATGTTCCGCTGATTTGGTTGGGAGAAACTGCTTCATTCCTTTCCACCATCCTTCACATGGGTTAAAAAAAACAACAAACAAACCGCCCAAGATTGTGTATCTACTGTGTTTTAAGCTACTAAAATATTTTTCAGCACAGCTTGTATTTTGCTGAAGCAGGTAAATAACTCAATTATCACTATTTGGATTAACACCCTAAGACAACAAAGCTGTGACTTTTCAGAAACAGACCTATAACAAATCAAAGTGAGGTCATTTACAAGTTTCTTGTCTAAAAGGTAAGACATACTTAAGATTGCCAGTAAGGAGACCATGGATGTGCAAGTTTTCACCACGAGGCCAGAGAAGTGAAGCTCAATCATACAGCAGTAGCAACCCAACCACTGCAGCTGCCCTTTGCACTGGGGCACAGGCACTGCTCCAGGACCACTGCAAAGGGCTGCTTGGTGCAATTGTCTGATTCTAAATTTGTGAAGCATAAGATGGTAGGATGGAAGATATCCCTAAATCCCACATGCTTACTAGGGCAATGGAGACCAATTTTGGACAGAATTTATACACCAAGGTAAAAGATTTTTTCCAGGACCAACAAAGTAGCAAAAATTGATATAGAATGTATAAGGACATTCCTTATGATTTTTCCCCCCCTCATGTTGTATAATTAAGAGGTTCTATACTTTGTTCACTAAAAAATCCTTTGAAGCTGTCAGCTCTAACAGGAGTCATGACATTTACTATTTCTGAAAAAAAAAAGAAATCAGAGAAGGGAGGAGTGAAGTTTGTCCAGAAAAGACATTCAGTGTTTGCTAGTTAGCATTAGAGAAGCTTCTTCTAGTGGAAAATGTGTCAGTGCAATCTGAAATACACATCAAACACAAAAAATTGAGTAAATGGTTTCAAAAAACCATTTCGTTACCTGCACGGTCCCAGTAAGGTAGATCATATGTGCCCTCAGTTTTTTTCTTGCTGCAAAAGAAAATAAAGGAAAAAAGGGTTATTTTAGCCAGTCTGCTTATCAAAAGATGCATTAATTAATGCTAACCAACTATCACCTTGGCTGTAACTGGTCCTCAAATTTAATGTACAAGCACCAATAACCTGGCTTGCTATCACCAGTCTGCTGCTACCAGAGAAACCAGATTTTAGTAAAAGCACTTCTAATGAAAACAGTTACAAAAAGCTGTTTTGTCCTTTCTATTCAAGTGAATATTTCTCAGGAAGAATGCAATTCTTTCCACAAATGCAGACCACAGAGTTCCCACAGCAATACATGCAGTATTTCATTCCCACACACCAGGCTAACATTCATTTAAAGCACTTTCATCCATCCATTCATTTACCGGTTTCTCCAATGCCACGCACAAACTAAGATAAGAATCAGAGTAGTGAAGACCATCACCAGAACTGGAACCAGAACTGCTGCCAATGCCACATCTGAAAGCCATTAAATTGAGTGGTGTCAGACAGAAAGAGCTTCTCATAGATGAGTTTTTGATTTGAAAATTACTTGGGTAAAGCACAGAATTTTCACGTTTAGTGTCTACCACACCTGATCCCCCAGCTAAGCTACTCTGCTGGATGCTCCCACAGTGCAGACATCAACTAACATCTGCATGTATGCACAGCTGGTGTTTTTGCAGGGTTTTTCATCATAATCAACCAGTTTAATATATGTTTTTTTGGTTACAGTGTATTCTATTATTTATGCAGAAAATCCCTTAGTGCTACCACTTAAGTTTGAACCTACTTTAACAAGTAAATTCCACAGTACCTTACTAGTTAATCCCAATCAGCCTGTGCTGGGTCTGTGTGTGATCCTGTCCCCTGCCATCCAAAGGACACTTCAGCAGTGCCCACATCTGCAGTGACTTTGCTCCCTTTTCTGACCATCTTCTTCCATAAACAAAATGATTACACCAGGTGACATTTTTCAAATTTCATGTCAACAAGACTGCTCCAGAAAATACTTGCTATGTCAAAGGTGCTTTGTTCTAAGAAATTATTAAATAAAGCAGTTACACCTGATTAACTCAGAAGGGAAGTCCAAGTTGCAACTTCTTTGTTCAGTGATTAAAAGCTGAACTCAGTTTGAACAAGTTCTGGAAGATGGAACTATTTTACATATACATATATATATATACACAAAATATAGTATATATATTTATATTATATATATTACTTGGCAGATTGGTTTTTGTTTTTCCATGCAGTATGCAACTGTACATGTTTTATCATATTTGTATTTAATAACTGGTAAGTATTAGAAATCAAATATTGATAATCTGCTGTAATATGTTAAGTTTTGAGAAAATTTCAATTCAGAAAGCACGCTTAATATAAGCCAAAGCTCTATAAGGAGTTCCAAACACTTCTACTGTTTAACTGTGGATACCTTTGGTTACACTTGGAGTCACTGTAGTGTTTTTTATTTCAGGTGTAAAAGTTGTTTTATCTGTCTGCAGTGAAGTCTTCACTGAATGAATGAAGTCATCCATGAAGTCAGCATTCTTCTCATCATTCTTGTTCCGAGGTGGTGGTGGCAAGGTGAGTTTAGGAGCACGACCTTCAGAAGAAAAGAATTTAAAAGGTAAGTTCTTGGAAGTGCTAGTTTTCCATTTCTCCTTTTTAGGAGAAGACAGCTGGAACAGTTTGCTATAAAGCTTTTGTTCATGTTACATAATGAGGAAATTCCACCCCCCCCCCCCCATGAATCAATGGCATGGACAGCAAGTGATTGGTGTCTTTTGACACACTTATTTAGTAAATTACCTTGTGTACACTGAAATTCAGTCTTTTCCTGGTCAAATGTAGTAAATTTTGGATAAACTCGGAAGTACCAGTTACAGAAGGATTATGCAGCCAAAAAAATACATCAGTCTCATTGAAAATATACACATGCTATAACTTTTAACCTTAATAATTTCACTTACAACCTTGAAAGTTTCACTTCTTGTCTTGCACTGTTGAAAGCTCTCAGTTGTCTTACCTATACTAAACTGACATCCTAGCAATTCTACTTTCATTGCAATTTTCTGGTGCCATTTTACGGGGTTAATCCTAAAAAAACGTGCAATAATAGGTGGAATGAAATTATTGCGAACTTCTTGGTACAATTCAGTATTCCCTTGAAATATCTAGAAAAGAAGGGGAAAAAAAAGAGAGAAATATTATGTTCTACAAACACAACAGCAATTAAGTAACTACTATCAATTTTGATGTTTCATTTAGGAAGAAAAAGCAGTGAAGGATCCAATTCACCCCAGAACAGTGCTGCTGCCTGCACTTGTCCATTCCCTTGGCCCCATTACATTTACAACTAAATAAAATAAATAAAGAAAGGTGTGTGTGCATGCATGCACACAGCTACACAGTTCAGTGTAAAGGTACCACGTAATATCTTACTGATGCTCCCCAGGCAGTGCCTGCTGTAACATACATCTTGCATGTTTATGGCACTGAGTCATTCCAACTTGATCCTTTTTTGGTATTTTGCTCTTAACTCTTCAAGCATGCATGGATAGCAAGGAGTTGGGACACTGTGCTGGCAGGAACTGAGCGGTGCCTTCACCCAGCCCCGCAGTTCAGCAGTCTGTCCGAGGATGGGATTCATTGGAAAGCATTGGGAGGCACCCTCCAAGTGTGCAACCACACTGTCCTCTCGTGGCTGCTGCCTGCAGGTGCTGAGCCGCAACAAAAGAGAAGAATTTGGGCTCACAACGTGAAAGCTCCTCTCAGTCTCATACTGAGCCACGAGGTTCTGCAAGAGAAGGGCACTGACTGCAGGAAGGATGAGCTCCAGCTGGTCCTTCACTGCCATGCTTGCACACAAAGAACTCATCAAGAATGTGACAATACAGAGTGAGTCTGGCTGAAGTTTAAAAGCAGCAAACAGAGTCCCTGCAAGATGCAGTGGAAGCACACCGACAAATTTACAGCCAACCATGGGTTTTTCACCCCCAAGCTGCTTAAAACAATACAGCAGCTTGGCCCAGTACTCCAACCCTCCCTCTCCTGTAGGAGGACTGGTTTGGCACCATCCCTTTCAGTAGGAAATGAGCTGTCTCTCCATGTTAGTGCACAGCAGTGGGGCTTTGGCCCTGCCCATGCAACTCCGTGGTGCTGCGGCCACACAGGTCACCACTGAGGGGACAGTAAATGAATTCTTTCTATTGAAGGCATTCTTGATACAGATACTGCAAACCGGACACAGTGAAGAACAGAATTACTGCACTTGCCAGGAAGAAGTCAATATTACAAGGAATTTTCTGCTCACTCACACCATTTGGTAACCAATAAAGCACCCTGCCATTCTTAAGGACAAGCACTGCAGTGTGTAACAGCTGATGTGTCTGCATAACATGGAGCAGTTACAAGCTTTTAGCACATTTCTGATCAATGCAAATCACTGCTGTTTCTACCTCAGTACACAAGAGATTTCTGTATTGCGCTCACGAGTTTAAGGTATTTGAACAAAATGACTAGAATATCCCTAGAGGTCTGAAAAATTATTCCAGGAAACTATACATTCAAAAGAAGTCCCTGCTCTAAATTTAAGCTTTTTGTTCTTAAATATACTTAGTAGCAACAAATGAAGAGAGTAAATGCAGGGGCAAGCCTATGATGCTATCTTGGAAATAAGTGAATAGTAATTGTATTTCATGTGTCCACAGCAGACAGGGGTTCCAATTTACAGCCACTTTTACTCCTTTTTTTTTTTTTTTTTTAATGAAAGGCTTGTAGCTACAGATCTCACCAAAGAATTATTTGTTTTGGTAAGGATGCAACTGAGAAACAAATTACAGAGGTGACTTCCTGAGGGGATGCACCCAGCACGAAATGCTGTATTGTATCCTTGCTTGTGCTGTGCCTGCCAGAGCCCATTACCAAAAGGAGGCTGCCCAAGCAACACAGCAGAAGTTACAAATTAAGGACACAGATGCTCAAGTCTGAAAGTTAAATCTCATGTCAGGTTTCTGAGGCTGAGGTTTCTAAGCATGTAACAACAGCAAGGGCAAAAAGAATCAGTGACGACTCTTCCCTTCAAGGAAGATTAACAGTAAAGATCTTTAGTCCAGGCTTTTATCAGTCAAGCTTTTCATGTCTGGTGCTACAGAAGTAACTTTTTACCTGCAGCTCCATATTTTTTGTTACCCTAATTTTTGCATTAAAAAATAATTTGCTTCTGAGATCAAGTACAAACTTTTTCATGAGAAATCACTTTCATATTATTTTTATTATTAAACTCTTTCCATTTCTCTCTGTGCTGTTAGACAAAGCTTTTCCAGCCTGCAACTCAGATTTTTTCCCAGATTCAAGCATTTTACTTTTTTTTCATATATGAAAAGTTTAGAAAAGTTTTTCTTGAGTACTGCTGAACCTATAAAAGGTATTTGCAAAAAAGACTATAGGAAAATCTTGGAAAACCTTCTAGTCTCTTGAAAAATGGTAGGAATTTCAAACATGTTTCAAACAAACAGGGAATAGCACCTCCCAGTTGGTCTGCTGTGCTCAAACGGAGAAGCCTGCAGGCAGATGCCTCCAAAATCACATCTGTATCAAGTGAGGTGATGGCAGATGGAGAGAAAATCTGCTATTTTGAACCAAACTGAACAATTTTTTCTATCATTTAAACACAGCTGCCATTACTTGGTACCTCTGATTCTTCATGCCCTGTCCCTTCATGACACAGAGCGCAAAGAAAGATCTGTTGCCTGTAATTTCAGGCTCCACAATTTGTTTCATTTCATGAGCATGCAATTGGAACAAAACATTCAAATTCAAGGCAATAGCTGCAAAGAATTTAAAAGAAAATTACCAAACTAACACTGAAGCCTAAATCCAGGCAGCTTGCTAACTGAGATCTTATTTTATGGCCAGAAGAGGGCAATCAAAACTAGCAAAATATGCTGGATTTTTCCTTGAATATTTCACACCAACAGTCACTCAAGTTCACATGTAGGCTCAGACTCAACAGTAAATTCTCCTCTCTTTCAAGGGTTTCTGACTGTAATTATGTTCAGTGTTCAAAAATCTCTTAATTAACAAACTTCAGCCTTTTACTTCATCAACAGGATGCTACATCCTAACTTGAAACAGTCTTAACCCAGAGGAAAGAGAAGATGACCAGCCAAAGAGTGACCACTCTTAAAGCCTGTTTCTAAAAAAACTACCAGGCTAGTAGTTACATTTACATGTATGTAATACCACAGGCCAACAGAACTAAGGTAAAATAAAGCAAGGATTTTAAGAAGGACAAACTAGCTGCAGTCCATTCACCACGAATCCTGTCATTTCTTTAAGAGAATATGATCTGAACCACTGGAAAAACAGGGATTTTCTCATTTTTACTGTCTATTAAATACTGTAGAGATTTAAACACACGGGAAATAAGACTACCTTGCTGCTAACATTAGGGACTTTTTCTGTATGGCAAAACATTTGCAGTCTGAACATACCCCCTCTGCAAAGATTGTTCTCTTATACAAGAAACTTAACAGTATTTGGTTAAAAATTGAGATTGACAGAAACATAAAACATGAAAAATCATACAATCCCTAACATTTATTCTGTAACCACAAGAGGATAAGAAAGTAAAGCTCAATTTTAAAACATATAGCCTATTTTAAAAGAAACACAATTATTCTTGAAGTGACGCAGTACCAGGCAGACTACCACTGGCAACAGAAGTTTCTTGTATAGAATATTCCTACCCCAAATAGTAATAAAAATAATATCTGAGTTTTAGAACTGTCCAAATCCTCACATATTGGCATATTGTCATATTTTCATCTGCTTATCTGCTGTTTATGATTCAAAATAACACTGAAAAGGAAAGTTATTTAATGATTCTTCACCATACCAAAATGAGTTGTATTTACAATTGTGAAATCTCTATAGAACATACCTAGAAAGCATGTGGTATTTTTACCTTATCTTTATCTATGCCAGGTTCTCTGTACACTGTCCACTTCTGTGCATCATCACTGTATAAAATTCTGTAGGCTGAGACATAATAGTAATGCTCTGCTAAAGTTGATCCAGTAGTTATAATACCTGTGAAAATTGAGGTGCCCAGTTAAGACAAAAAACTGGTACCACTTTGTAAAAATTAACAGATCAGTTTTTGAATCCAGAGTTGCACAGTTGAGAGTCTTCACGGGTCCAGTTAATTTCAAGACGTTTTATCCAAAGTACCATGGTCTGAAACTTCCACAGAAACTTAGTAATCATTTTACTTACTCTGCATTTTAATTTTCATGATGCAGCCTTGATAAGCCCTTTCCCCCCCACTTCTTGACAGAAATAGCCCATTCATTTGACCACAGCCCACTCCTGTCCCCCACTGCTGACACAGCTCTTCTTGTACTGCCAACCTAAAGGCACCACTGAAAGAACTGCAGCTTCCTACAGCTGACGCTGCAGCACAACTCACACAGGAAAGCTGTTTTGGAAAAGCTTATTAGCACAGGAATTAGAGGAGTAATGCAAAATCCAGAGTCCCTGGGGAGGTAATAACAAAGGCCACTGGTAAACTGAAGTTGCTTAATGGCAGGAAGCCATGCTGCTGATAGCAGGGTGTGCAGCTGAGATTACAGAGACCAGCTCAGGCATTTTGGAAAGAGAAAAATCCAAACTGATCAGCGGAACATGTTTCACAATAGCCTTAAAGCCCCGGACTCTATGAAGTCCTCCACCAAAATTCAATTTATTTTTCATTTACATCAGATGACAAACATGCCCATTAACAACAGCAAATCACTTCTGAACAATTAAATCAGAAAATGCTAACACTGGCACTGAAGATACAACAGCTGCACAGCTACCCTGGAGATTAAACCCAAAATGCCAACACCTCATGAAGATTAAACCCAAAAAGCGAACCAGTGCTTTGCCACTTGGAATGGGCAACGCTACCGTCAGTGGGAATTGCTAACAGAAAACAAACCATCCAGAGCGGCCTGGGAAACAGCACCTCCAGCTGCCTCTCCAAATCAACACAGCTGCTGAAACCACCCTCTCTGTGAAGGAGCAGGGCCTAACCTGCCTAAGCCTGCATTTGTGGCCTGTTTTCCCAGGGAAGGCCCAGCAGAGACTGCTGGTGGGGCTGCAGTCCCCAGCTCTGGGCCCAGGCCCCATTTGAGGCGAGGAGGTGAAGGGGAGGCTGCCAGCTGCTTTCCTGTGTCTGCTGCTTCCTCACACTGCACTGGAACTCCTCCTATCCCTGCTGTTGGATTCACTGTGGCCATGATGGGCAGTAGGGAAAACCTAGGAACACAAATGAGTACACCTGCATCAGAAGTACCAGTGGGCTGAACTGACTGGACTTCCATCTGCACCTTCAAGGAGACAGTAAGTAGGAAAAGGGAAGTATCAAGGATCCAATAAAACCACAGGAAACACTTCAACAAATTCTGATGGAAGAGATGTCTTCTGCTATGGAACTCCAGGTTCCTCAGTGTATTACCTAGGACATGGAACCAAATTCAGTGCCACCTGAGCTTTATCTAAGACCCAGAACTGGAAAAAAGGATGTCCATAACCAAACTTTTTGAAAGCTGCTGAGAAGTCACATCAGATTTACTTACCTGTTATTTTCTTTTCTTTATTCAAGTCAATCTGCAACCACTGATGTTCATCACTGATAAAAGCTGCCCAAGGAGGTCCAATCCTTTTTAGTCTGGCATTTTCAGGTTTCCAAATGTTTACTTGTCCTGTTTGGTTAGGCCACTCAAGAATAGATGATGATGTGATGTGGGAATCAGGAATCACCCCAGATTCCATCCCCAGTGTCCCATAGCAACCTGAATGATAGAAAAGGTGAAAATGAGATATGAAGTTACACTGCTTGGATTTTAAGATTTTACATGCAAATATTAAACTGCTGTCTAAATTTATTCTGTAACAATACCAACAAAACACATTGTCTTTTGCTTTCTGACAGGGATACTAGAACCAGCCTAGTCATGAGAATGCCATGATTTATGCCTGCTCCAAGAACACGTGGATATTCTCTCAATCACCACAGTCACACAGAGCACTCAACAAGAAGCACTGGGGAACTTTCATGGTTTAAGAATATCTATGGTTCATGCAGGAGTAGGAAACACTACTGGTTGATTTGTCCCTTTTTTGTGTCTATATATCTTCCTGGGTTTTTAGACCAACCCCAGTATGACAGTGTTATTTTGAAAAAAACTAAAGCATGTAGGAAGTCACGTCATAATCCTGGCCTTGAGCTCAAATACATCCTCGAAATTAGTTACATTTTTCTGGTCATCATTCTTATTAGTTTCTTCCCATGCTGAATTCTGCTTGTGAATAAAGAACATCTCCTAAATTCAGGGCTTAATTTCTTGTCCTGTAATACCATCAGTTTTCCCCTCTCACATGTGTAGTGCCCAGAAGTATCAGCAGAGAGCAATCTTTGCCTTCAGTCAGGCCTGCAGAACAACCCAGTCTAGTTTCCCTTCTCCTGGGAGCTCCCTGCATCTCGTCTCTAGCTTATTCAATAATTTCCCACATGTCACTGAAATTCACAGAGTCTAGATCAGCATTTTGTCCTATCTCTTCCAATTTTCAGGCCATTTAATTACTTTCATGCACACTGTCAGATCATATTCTGAAAGACAAAAGAACCCAGCAAACCCTGCCTGGGATCACTATATTTAGTATTCTTTATGCATAAGGACACCAGATGTAATTCCTTCCTTCAGCTCTTGCAGAGGTCTGGAAGAGAAATAATTTTAAAAAATGTGCATTGTATTTTCTAATTTTCACTTGTTTATACATTTCCATCACCAAACACTCCTGCCCATTCCTGTCTTTCTATCCCCATTCACTGTCACTTCTATTTATGTATTAGGAAAAGTATTTGTTTACTTTTGAAGAATAGGTGCATGGTTCCCTCCCTTTCTTTTTTTAACGTCATCTTTGTGAAAAGTAGACATGATGGTTGTATGGTTTTTACATTATTATTAAAACAGTTAAAGAGACTAAGGAAAGGCCACTGTCTTCACAGTATTTCCATCATCCACTCAGAGATGGCATTTAAAGTGACTTACAGGAAAACTAGCTTCCACTTAGAAAACTGCAGCCAATTTATTTGAAAACCAGGTAAGAGAGAAAGAAAAAACACGTAAAGCAGTAAAGCTTCAAAAAGGGTCAACACTTGTAACACCAATCATCAGCCTGGTACACATGGACAAAACAAAAAGATAGCAGCCAAGAAAGGACACAACTCAGAGCAAGGCCCAAGATGCCCTTCCAGAGTTTATCACACAGCATCCAGTTGCACAAAAATGGGAGATAAAGAAGCCAAAAGGAGGGTGGACTAAGGTGAGGAATCATTTCTTCCAGCTTTCTAAATAGACAACCAGGAAAGTGTAAGAAGTAAATCTGGAAGAAAACTAGAACACACAACTTTCGCAAATACAGAGCAACTCCCAAGTGCCCAGCTCTGCTTCAGCAGTGTGTTTTAAGTGTAAGAGTCAAGGCACTTTAAAATAGACTACAACAGGGAACTTAACCTTAAAGAATCTCTTCCTGCAGATAAGAAAGGCTTAATTTAAACATCAACTGTACCTATAAATGGGGTGATGATTAATCATCAAATTGAGCTAGTAAAACAATTTAAAAATATACATTATTGAGGACTGCACTAAAAAAAAAGTCTCACAAATGACAAAAATTAAGACATCAAATACCTACACACTTATTTCTATTCACAAAGTTTGTATGGAAGCTATAACATGTAATAAATGTGATAACACTTACCACTTGTCTTAAAGGTGAAGAGACTTGTAGATAAGGGTCCCCTGCAGAGAACAAAAGATAATGTTTTGCAGTACCCAGTGAGGAAAACTGAAACAGTCTTCAATTTATTTTTCTTGTCTGACTGCTGGCCACTGAAACCTATGCAATATGCCTGAACAAGTACTTAACATGCTGCCAGCAAGTTGCAGCACTTTCAGTACAAACACCTTCTCAACTGAAATCTAGTCCAGAGATAGTGGGTTACACAATTTCAAACAAACATCTACCCAGCAAAATGCAAGACTTCAGTTAAAATGCTTTCCTTTCAAATTAAGCTAATCATAAAAACACAAATCAATCTCCTGTGATTGCTTTCATTTGTGGGATGTAAAATACAATGACAAGCTACACTCTTTCCCTGCCACTGAAAAGAGGCCATTAAATTAAAGTTTTTCCACAACCTAGGGGAATTTATGGCCAAGATGGTAAAAATTCTTTGCAGAATTAGGAAAATGAAAACTTCTGATCTAGAGATTAAAGATACTTGGTAAAACAATTACACCACATCAAAAGTGTGAGAAACTTAGCAAAGAGAACCTGTTCAGGGAATGTGTAGCTGCACTTGCTGAAATCAATCCTGCAATGAGACACTGCCTCTAAGGGGCTAAAGACAAGGAAATCATAGAAAGTACACTTACACTTCTGAGGTGACATTGTTAGCCAAGGAGCCTTCATAGTATGGAATGCCCTTGCTGATTACAACATTAATTTGACCTCCCAGAGTATTTGACACGACGCCTGCATGAATACCAGCCATACAAAGTGATGATGACTTGAAGAAGGGAGGGAAAGAAAAATGTAATATTACTAAGTGAATAAATTAAACACCACAACATACATTGTAAATGTTACAGTGTCCAATTACAGTCTTTGTTATTATTACATTAAAATACTCTTCTTAGTTAACTGTTACCTTGGTTACTCAGAAACCATTCACCTTTATTTAATATTGAAATAAAAAAAACATAAAAAGAAGGCCCTACATTTCACTGTGTCCTTGCCCAGATGTATATGGAATGTAAGTGTTGTAACTAAATAACCTCAAACCAACACTGAGGTGAATTGGTCTGAAAAAGCCAGCCAGCCAGGCTCAGCCTGTAACAAATTATGTTAGACAACAGAAGTTGAAGATGTAAACACATAGACAACCTTTTAATACAAAGCACATTGAAAGTATGTTTATTTTCTCAAAATTAAGGAGTGATGCACTGCAGATTTTGTAGCTTTTAGCCAAGGGGTTGTATTTTTTATCTTAATTTGGGGTAAAACATGATTTAACCATCCAGCACTCTGATCCATATAAAGCCATGGTAACACATGCATACAACTCATCCTAAACAAGTCAATTACCTATGTTGTACAAGTCAGTGAATATCAGTGATAAAAAATGATTTTGCAGAGTATCATGTTCTTGCCTTCTCTCCCTGGATGACAGAATCTACTAAGAGATGTCCCAGTGACACTTCCCTGGCTTGCAGGCTGTCTGTGCCACAGAGAGCAGGATCCATCACACCAAGTCCTTCAGGCTTGCACAGAGTAAGCTCACATCCAACAGCTCTGGAACCAACACAGCTCCCCTTTCCATTCAAGTAAGATTCTGCAGGAGATGCAGCTCTCTCCTCCCTGCTCACCAGATGTCAGCAATGAGAGCCCTGAGCCCTCAAGGACTGTGGACATCGGGGTCACAGAGGAAAGAGTCAAGATTTTGGATATTTTTTAAAGCAGCAACCAGTTCCCGTACATTTGAAAGAGATGCATGAGAAACCTCTACCTGAAACTTGGTCTAAAGTGCTGCACAATTTCATTTCTTTCCACACAGCCTGACTTCAAGGAAATTCTCTGCCTTTTCTGAGTGATAAAGTATACAAAAAGAAAGTCACAGGGCATTTTTTTCCTTAAGTTTCCTCAAGTGTCCTTTTCCTCCACAAAAAACAATTATTCCAGATTTTGGCAAAAAAACTCCCAACAAGTGAAACTCCCATAGATGCTGCAAATTTGTGAGGCAGAGAATCAATTCCATCTTGTTACTAGCTACAAAAATTACCTTGCAGCCATTTAGTGAGGACTCACTGTAGACCAGGACATATAACACAGTTAGTTACACTGTGGTGACATTTTTACGTGGAGGTGATTGTTTAGGCAAGTAGCCTTGGATTTACACATATTTGGGAAAAGAAAACCAGACAGGCACATTTCAAGTTCATATTTAATACTAAAATCTTTGATTACTAACATTTTTACATTTTATTTTCTCTGTGCTAGATCTACGGTCTTATTAAAAGAGTATTTTAAGATAAAAACCAGAGATTTAATGTAATTTTTAGTAGAGTGCTAGCAAAACTATAATCACCTAAAAATAAACAAAGTGAACATCCTCCCATTCTATGGCAAGCTCATTAATTGACCTGCAAAGGCTTACATTAGAAAAATATTGTATAGGGTTTTGCAGTGTTTTAAGTAAATAGTACGTTATTAAAGATGCTCATTACCAAGAACTACTGCTACACTATTAACTTTGTTGGGCAAATTATTTTACAGCTGCTGAGCATAAACAATATTTCATCTATCAAGTGTAACAAAAATTAAGATAGCCACCGAGACACTGCTGAGAGAGGCATTACAGTGTCATAAACTAGAGGACATCATTGAAAGAACTGGTTCTTTCTTTATAAATCTCACTTTCACAACCTGAGAAAACCAACAAAAACAAAATAGGAAGTAGAAAAAACAGCTAACCTTTTGATTGATCCACCTTTGTCTGCAAGCCTTACAAAAATATTTAAGACTCCACTACACTAGACCACTTCTTGGAGATGTTACCATCTGAAGCACCTGTCATTTAGCACCAGTGCTAAAGGGTGAGTACCATATTATTCACTTTCAGGAGGTACAAATCCCAGTGTACAGGAAGTACAACTAATGCCAGCAACTAAAACTGACTTGTATTATCCATCATGTATCAAAACTCACTTGAGCCCATGGTATTTTTACTTACATCTCTGTATCCATGAGGAATAGTGCCTGAAATATCAGCAAAAGGAATCACACATCCAGCTGGACAGTACTTACTGAAAGAGAACAAAATAGCAAGTCAGGATGTGCATGCACCTACATGTCTCCTACTGTTATAAAACAGTTATTATGTTTTGGATTTACAACACTCTGCTATTCATATATCACTATGTAATGATAGCTCCTAATGGAAGAGCTCTCAAACCAGACCAAAAATAATCACAAGTACACAACAGCAGAACAGACGTTTGAAAATGTTTTAGAACAAGTTTCAGCTGAAAGTACAGTCCCCGTCTCAAGATCATGAATTAATAAAGCCACCATTTTATAATATAAATACCACATGGCTCCTGTAAATTCAAAGTCATTTAAGTAATAATATTAATGAATTTTATTTTATGAACTAGAGACCTGCATATCTATTCGTTTTGCACCCTTAAATAAAACATCTGAAAAGTAATGTTATTTTGTAGCAGCTTTTGGCAATGCTTTAATAATAAAAAACTGGCCAAATTACCACTAGCACATGAAAAGCAAGAGGCAAGATACCAGCACCTCTGGAGCAAGCCTGTGTTCATGTTCCAGGGCTATTTCATACTGCACACATGAAAATTATTACATCTTCAAGAGCTAAAAGTAAAGTGGAGTAAACTCATTAACATCTTCACCACAGCTCAGCAACAGCTGTAGGTTCCATGAAAACAGCAGGATTCAGAGACTTTGTCACATGTTAAGGCCAGAACCTACAATTAGAGTCCTGTTTTGGAACCTAAGAAAATGAAGGAGAAATAGAAAGGTACTTTGAAATGATTCATGATGCCATGGCTTCAGTTCTCCAAAAAGTAAGCTTAAATACTTCACAACAACAGTCTGTAGCTTTAAACACTGTCTTTGCTTTAGATGGAAATGGAGAAGGAGAAAACAGGGAAATGACACATTTCCCCCATCAGAATGTACAGCATTCTGTGTCCCCACAGAACCTCATTAATGAGCATCAAACTGTGAAATGGGTTTGCAATTTCTAATACATTTCAGCATTTAGTGCTCCTTAGGTAACTAATATGAATTTCAGTAATTAAGTCGTGTACCTGCTGTAATATGTTTACAAAAGCAATATTCTTTCTATGGAAATGAGATATTAGCTCCTGTGTGTTAGTGCAAATTAACGAGGTTCTACTGTATACTGCATGTATATAACACAAATGGGAGAGACAGGAGGAGGAAAGAGGAGTGCAAATGTCAAAATTCTTCAGCTCTAACCCTTATTAGTGTCTCAAGTTCTCTGGATAGCCAATTTTCAAGCTGCATCAGATATAAGTAACAAAGCCAACTAGAAACACTAAAATTACTTCATTAAAGAGACTGGGAAGGAAACAGGTAAAAATCAGTCTTACTTGAATTCTGGTTCGGAAAAGTGACTTGCATTGTCTAAACAGGTAATTAAGTCTGGAAAGAAAAAATGTTAGGTCAAGAGGATGATAAAGACAACAAGCTTGAGTATGCTTTTTAAAGTGCAGGAAAATATATATTTAAACCTCTGAGGCTTAACCAAAAGTCTCAGAATGAAAAAAAAAATCCTACTACATTTTCTTTCAACAGATTTTGTATTACAGTAGAACCTTGCTAATTTGTCTGAGTAACTGGGAAATCACTGAGAATATGACAAAAGATAAGGAGACATACTACAAAAATTTGTTTTCTGTGCAGCCTAATTTTAATTTATAGCTATACTTCAGAGTAAATCAGAGGCAGAAACATATGTTCTTTTCACAAAATTAAATTAATAAGCTAAAGAAGCCTGTGTTTTCAACATTTAATGGTTCTGCAGTGCTGAACCCAAGCACCACAGAGAACAAATGTTAGAATGCCATGTTATTGGCATCCATGACTGATATCACAAATTTCATGCTTGTGTCTGCTTGGACACATACAGTCCAAAATGCAGAAAGGAAAGCATCAAAACCTCTACAAAATTAAAAACTGAAACTCTTTATCTGCTCTTTTTAGAATAACTTCCAGATAGGGTTTTTACCCTATGAAGCAGTTGCAGGCACTCCTTCATTTCCTTGCAGACCACATATATCACTCACCTTCACAATGAGTGGGAGGAGATGCAAAACAAATACAGCAATCTCTTTCAGAGGCTTAAAGTAACCAAAACCATGGAAAAAAACCCAAGAAAAACACAAAAAACTAGTCAGCAAATTATGTAATTAAAGAGCTGAGGGAGTAGAGGACAGTGCTACTGAAATAAAAATTTCCATGAGGTTAGTCTGTATAACACAAACAGTTTGATAAGAAAACTTGTTAGCCATCTGCCACCTTGACTACTGCCTGAAAAAATGCATTTTGTCCCGAATCTAAAGCAGTTCTTTCATTTATAACAGACAACTGACATTTTTCCTCTGCTATGCAAGGTAAGCTTTGATACCATTTCTTTAAAATTACAGCAACTTTCAGGTAACTGGCAGTCCAGTTTTCTACACAGAAGTATCATGAAAAGTATATTAAGTTTTTAGAAGTTAATTTTTGAGAATGAGAGAGTAAATTATTTAGTTCTTTAGTTCTTTAGTGTTTTTAATAGACAGCTCCAGTTTTGCCAGCAAAGAAAAATCACCAAATAATTATAAATACCTGATTTGTCAGTGGTTGAATAAGCTGCAAGAAATCCACGTCCAGAAGTGTGAATTCCACTCATGAACTGTACTGTGACTTCATTACTTTTTGAAATAATTAAACCATCCATTTGAAATCCAAAACCACAGTATTTTCCTGTGAAGAGAAGGAGGAGAACAAATATTGACCCAAACCAGCATGTGTAATAAGCATCTTATCTAATTTCCAGCCTCTTATTTCATCTGCAGCGTAGGCTCACATTAGATCTGGTGCATATTAAAAAGCAAATAAATGAGCATGACACTAAATAATGTGCTTAGTGACTATTTAAAGCAAATAGCAGACTGTGAGTTCCACATTTGTTTTGTCACTGTCAACAGGTCTCTCACACCCCAACACTTGCAGATAAATGTGACCTTATCCCATTTATCTCTAGCCATGTGTAACCTCCACAGCCAGTGCTTCAAAGAACACGAGGAATCTCTCAAGGAAAAGGATCAAGTTAGGGCAATAAGAAGCATCTACAGGAGCAAATGAGAAAAAAGCCATCTTTTTCCCTCAGCTGCTGGAGCACTTCTTCTTTACAGACTCACTCTTTCATGGTTTCTGTCAAGTACTTTCCTTAATTCTGGACAACAGCAAACACGACTCGCTGCATTTCAGCAGTATCACATCACAGGTGAGCACCATTAATATACATTAGCAGTTAGTTCTCCTATTTTGTCACACCTATAAAATCTAACAGAGGTTCTGTACCTGGGTACTTCTCCTGCCATATTAAATGAACAAAAATAACACAATTTCAGCTGCTGTGGTCTACAGATGCTGATAGTATTTACCCTACGACGTTCTACAACTGCTACCAAGTCACATTCATGGATGAATGGCTGTTACACAGACCCCAGTCAATATGGAATTCTCCAGTCCTACTAACTAGAAACTGTAGAAAAGATACTGAGCAGTTAATTAACTTGTTAAGAAAATAATAATCTTCTATTCTACTGACTACCTTGATCATTTGATATTGTAAAAACCACCTATAACCCTATTCAAGATTCTGCAGTGGATAATCAAAGTGGATAATCACCAGCAGTAAATGACACTGCCTCTGTTTCAGCTCATCATTCCATTTGCTTTCCTCATAGTAAGTATGTTATCATATTATAAAATAGCAGAAAAAGAGGCAAGACTCCTTCCTCAAATAAAGGCAAATTACAACACTAAAGTAGAGGAAGTGGAATAACACTGTCCTGGCAGGAATAGTTCTTAACAAATATATTACAAAATAAATAGAATATGTCAATTTCCTTTAAAAAGTGATCTGCACTTCCAAACTCTAATAAAATAATTTTTAAAAATTTTAGAAGTTAAAATAAAAATTCCTATCATTATTCAGATGGGTTTGTTTTTAACAAAGCAAGGGTATCTTCTAATAAAACCCAGAAAATAGATTTTACAATACTTAAATGCAATTTATATTATACCAACACAACCCTTTCTTTTCCCTTTTTAAAGTTTTGTTTTCAGCCACTGGATCTTGTTACATGACTGACCATCATGACCATACTCTCAAAACACCATTTATCCCTTTCTTCAGACAAATACACAGTGCAAGCCACTTAAATCTAGCTTGGACAAACTCTCCAGTGCTGCTTGCACCATGGACATATGGCCTTTGACACACTGTAGTGTGATGCACTTTATGATTCACGGCAAGACATACTTCTGAAACTATAAATCATTTTTCTACCTCTTCCCTGGCCTCCTGCCCATTTTTTTTCAATCTTTGAAAAAGCAAGCACCAGGAATGGACAAAGCATGACTGCAGTAACACCTCTGTCACCTCCATGTGCAGAAGGTGCAATACTGCTCTTTTGTCTGTAGACATTATGCATTGAAGGATCTCGAGTATTTTTGTACAGCAACATTGCAGCAGGAGAGGGAACTCCCACATCTTAAATAAGTACATTTGCCTGCAGATGCACAGTGACTGGACTGTAATGAAATCTAATAAACTCCTCTAGATCTCACTTATACTAGAGACAAACCTAACACTGAGCATTTGAATCTTCTTTTGATTTCTTGATAAATACTCAACAGGCTTGGAATAAGCACTAGGCCTTAAAAGCTTCATTAGAAACCCTCTCTGTTTATCTAACAATTTATTTTTTAATCTAACCAGCCAACCTTTAAGTAATTCTGGGTTAAAAAATGTATGACTGAATTTCAGATTTTATTTAAAACGAGTATTTTAACGTTAGACCACGTCAGTAACCTTGAATGGAAAAACTTAGGATAAATACAGATTTCTCTCAAGAAAATTCAAGCGACTGTTTAATCTCTCCAGTGTCTGTTGCTTCAAACATGAAAAAACCCCAAACCCTGCATGATCTGTATTTGCCATTGTTAAGATCACTGTTTGTCCTGTGATACAATTTATTAAGAGCAGAACAACACACACATTTGCTCGACTGTGCTGCTACACTAGCAGACCACAGCTCAAAAGCAAGAGAAACAAATGAAGCAGGCATTTACTCGAACCCATGAAGTCCCTTGTAAAAGTGAGTAATAGACTTATCAGAACTTGACGTTCCTTGCCATTTAAGGCATTCAGTGTTTCCTATTTTAGACCAAGTCTGGCTCAGCAGCTCCAAGCACATACTCATTTTCACACACACTTACCTAGGTAACAGCTGGAAAAGAGAATTAAGTTGACAAAGCTAACAGTCCACTAGCCTCTTTAGAAAAAGACTCAATTTAGCGGGATCAGCATTTGAAATGCACAAAAACAGTGAAGTAAATCTCTCTCTCTCCAAATTAAAGCTTCAGGAAAGAAAATAAAGTTTATCTGCACAATAACAACTAATTTTAGAGAAGGAAGAACAACAATTCATTTTGAGCTTTATGCAAAGTAACCCCAGGAACCTTAACATTCTACATATGCTTTGATGTAGATGATAACATCACATTGCTATATGAAAAAAATCCCACTGACTTCTAATCATGAAATTCTCCTAAGAGAACAAAAATCTAAGAACATTATCAGAAGATGGAGGATATTTGCACTACACACCTTCTGAAGCTTGGCATCCTTTAACACCACCAAGATGAACAGCTTAAGTCAGAGTGAATCCATATAAAAAGAAAGGCATTTCCGGTAAGATATGTATCTATATATATCTATAGATACATACTTATACATATGTCTTTTTTTTACAAATGAAGATGCTTCTAGTTTTACAGCTCCCTCTCCACTGCTTATAAGAACTTTGCAAGCTACTGGGAAATATCTGAGAAAAAAACCCCACATTGCAGTGGAGCTTCCTTTGAGAATCTCAAGAATGAAAGATTATTACAGGATCTGTGCTGCTTTTAGCATACAGTTGTTGTCAAAAAGTAGCAAAAGTACCAACAGTGCACCAGAGTTCTATAGAAGACAACAGTTCTCAAATAGTGATAATTAAAGCTCCCACCTATCTCTGTCCTGTTGGGGCCAATGCCATTATGAACTCGTAGGTAACTGGAATGACAGGAATCTGAGTCATCAATATCAAAATCACCAAACTTGAGCTGAACTCGCTGCCCAGGCTTCACACGGATTTCCCATTCGCAAACGGTGCTGTTGGGAGAAGTCCGGGGATAGTTTATGGAGGCCAAGGTCCCGCTCTCAGGGCCCAGCACTGTGTGTCCACACCCATCACCTACAAAAGACAAAAAAGAAATCAGCCCCCGTGTTCATCTTCAAAGCCTCACATCACACCATACCAACCATTGTGGGAGAAAAGCAAGGTAACTCACATGCAAATGACACAGCAATGGTGAGAAAAAAACCATTTAACTAACGTTGCCTTTTGCTTAGCTTATCATCACAGAGGGCTGCTACAGCTTCCTCAATGAGATGGAAATTTAACCATAATGGCTTAAAAAATGGCATGGACAATACAGGAGTGTCCCTGCTGCTTTGTATTTCCTCAACACCTCAGTACAGAATGCAACAGGTGCTGTAAAGGACAGAGAAACCTGCCAATAAAACAAGAGCACATTGGTTTTACTGTGTTACTGTACTCACAACATAACTCTTTTTCGTAGTAATGAAAAAGAAGTAGAAAGCTAATGGACAGCAAATAAAATGCAGCAACTTAAATACAGCTCTGACATTACCAAACTGCTAATATGTTGTTTCCTGCTGTACCACTATTTTAATGCTGCAATTCACTGTTATTTGAAAAACATACTCAATTTTTTGGAATTTGCACAACAAATGAAATCATAACTCCAACCTGGAGCCCTCTGCCTAATGTTTGAGTATTAATTTTAAACAGCTGTAACAGTACTAAAAACAATTTGTTTAACAAATGGAAAATAAGGGCACAAATTGTATAATGTCAATATCAAATTATGAAGAGCAAACAAATAAATTCAGTTACTCAACAGCTAGATATGCATTTCCCCAGTATGCAGCACAAAAAGTGTAAGAATTTCTCTGCTGGTTGTGAATGTTCTCAAGAGTAATGTTCACAGTGATCACCATGATTTGTATTGACAGAAGTTTGACAGCTAAAAGTGTTTCATATTATACAATAATATGTGTAGTTTCTCTACTAAATATGAAAAGGTAGGCGAAGCCTTAGGTACAAAAATTGTACACGTATTTAAGAATTCTAGGTAAATTTCAAAATTCTTAAATGTAAGACTGAGTGGATAAGTAAGTCCAATGCACTGAAGTGACGTGGAACAAAAACCCCTGCGACTAATTTAAGTAGGTCTGATTAATCTGTTGGCAAACACACCCAATTTCTGCTAACAAAAGCTAGTCTCCTTATAATCTGAGCACATTGAAAGATAGATGCATGTTATAAAAGCTAAAGTGCTGCTGGTATACACAGAATCATAAATAGATGCAGATGCAAACTGCAGCTTATCTTGCTAGCAGATTTGAATGAAAATGATACACCCTCGGAAAAGTTAACAGCAGTATCTGCTTAGTAAAATGTAAACTTTTATTTCTAAAGCTGTTGTACAGCCACGTTTTTATTACTGTGACTTGCTTTGAAACACTTTGTTCTATCCCATGGCAAATATTATTTCCTTTTGGGGGACAGCTGATAAATTACTCTTGTAAGTTAGGGTTTTTCTAACACAAGACATCATTGTCCAACGTTACAAAGAGGTAACTTAAACTGCATGCTTTATGTATCATTGTAATTCTGGTTTCTTTCAAAAGGCATGTTACAAACCTAAGAAAAGTGAAAGTTTTATCATGCAGAATCTCTATGGCCTTGGTTTATGAGCCATTAAGCATTCAAATGTCAGATTCGTGATTAGTCTAAACATGTTACACTTAACAATAAAGGATTCCTCTTCTAGTAAAATGGCTTTTTACAGGCAAGTACTCACATATATTACAAAATGCATGGGATTTTTTATATTAACAACAACGAAAACAACAAATATCTTCATGGTGAATATATTTGGGGTTAGCATTTTAAAACACTTTATATTGCAGATACAAAAATAATTATCAACACAAGCAGCAGTCAGTTTTAAGTTGTCCTAAAGAAAAGCAATGAGCCATTAATCAATTGTGTTTTTCCTATTCCATGGTAAACAACTGGTTATTAATTCATAGATTGAAAATACTCTGCAGATACACTGACATGGTGGCCTTTTGAACATGAAATCATAGTGGCTTTCACCTGTATGGGCAGATACATGGTTCTGAGTGCATTTTAAGGAAAACAAAAATGCTTGCATGAACTACAATGCTCAGAAGTCAAGTATTTCTCATTTCTATAGGGCTGTTCATGCAATGCAGTAACCACACAATTTCTTAAAACCAGGAATACCAATAATGCACATGATTCTGTATCTATGATTCTTCCCCACATTCTTGTATCTTAAGCCTATGCTGCTGGAAATCAAAGACAAAGGAAAGCTTGGGTCTCCTCTTTGACCCAAAGTGCATTTAAACTGTAAATTTGTCCAGTTAAATGTAGAAAAGATCATGCCTAAGATTCATTTAAACACTTCTCTCCACTAGCTTGCTGTTTAGCTTTCTCAAGCATCAAACAATACCTGCACTATGCTTGCATGATGAACAAACAGGGCACAGCTTTCAGATGGGAGAAGCAAGAGAATTCCAAAACAACTAAATCATTTAGGTTATAAAATACAAATAAAATATTTTAAGTTTTTTTAAAACATTGGCCTTTTCTTTTAAAGACACATCACAAAAAAATTAGAACATTACCCGCGTAGTTTGGAACAATGTCTTGTTTCCCATGGCTAGAGAGAAAAACTTTTTAATTTGCCTCACACAATTTAATAGAAATGCAGGTCTTAAACCACCCTTTTGTTGTAGGTTTTCTTGAAAACATGAGAGGACAAATACTCCTTTATCCATATTAAAGAAGCTGCTGTCAAATCATACTAGAAAGGTAGGGAAAGGAAAAACAGTTGTGCTGAACTGCAGCATCTTACTATGAAGTCAATTTATAAAAGTAGCTCATTCTGAATGGACATTTTAGATTGTTTTATTGTATTTCACTTAGGTTAGTGATAACAGAAATGCCAGACACTTCATGCCTGAACAATTTAAAGATTACTGTGGCATATACAGTCTGCTGAGGGCAGCAGCATCACTCATGAGCTACTTGAAAAATTTTTTAAATCAAAATTCCGGTGAAACTTGCAGAACAATGAAACCACACTCTGTTGTACTGGTACTATAAAAGGGCAGTTCTTGAGCCTCTCCATGAAACGTGGTGCTTCATCATTTCTGCCATACTTATTTAAACACCACTGATGAACTCCAGAGACACAAACACCCATGCAGCATCAGGGGAGCAATCTGCAATACTCGGCAATTTCTCCAAGAAAAAGTACAATTCTTTGCACTACAGCAGCACATATAGGTCAGTAGTCACTTTGTTCATCTGGAGGTCTTTAAGTGCCACAGAATATTTTGCTTCTGTTAATCTGTGCACGTGAGAGTAGAATATTTGAGAACACGCTGAAGAGAAACATCAATTCCCTAATCAATTATTCCTGAATGGGCTAACAACCTCTGTTGTCAGTACACAGCTGAACAAGCCTCCTGTTTTCTTTCAGACTTCTCTGTCACACCACAGACCCCCTGCACTTGCAGGATAGATAAAGCCCTTTGTAGAAGCACAGATCTCTCATGTGCACACATCACACCTGACACTTGAAAGGCCTGCAGATGTGCATCCAATTTCACATGTCCCGGGCACCAAGTTCTCAGCAAAGAGGAAAAGCTCAGCTCTTCACCAAAACTTGGGTTACAAACACAGGCATCTCTTAATCAGCTGGCAGAGGAAGGCAGACTGCTGTCATCAGGACAGTGATCCATCTCTGGATGCATCTGCAGGCACCTCTGAGTGCAGTCTGGATGAAGCCTCCTGACAGATTCCATATGACCCCCAGGCCATGGCACATTGATATCTGACACAATCATGCAGACGACTGAAAGTCATTTCTTAAAGCCAAGTTCTTTACATCAACAAAACAGAGGACTCAGACCAACACAAACATACCAAATCCACAGGATTTTGATAATTGAAGAAAATGTGGAATTTAATAAAATGAAGGAATACTGAACATGCAGGAGTGGGTCCTAAGTAGTCTATTAATACCCACAAAAAAAAAAAAAGAATTAACTGTACTTTATAATTGCGGAAGTCAATTAAGCAGAACTTTTCCCCCCGAGAACAGTTGCTGTTAGTGACTGCTAACCTTGTTCTCACTATCAAAACATGTTAAAACATAATTTTTTAGACCAGCAAATACTTTCCCATTCCTTACTTGGAGAAGAGTGAGTGATAAAGACATTAGACAGTTCAATATTATAATCTATAAAGCATATCAAAACACCAATCTCAGTTTTAACACATGGCACTGCCTTTTGAACAGGATCAATTTAACCAGTGGATTTCCTAAGACTTTACATATATTTTATATAAGCTATGATTTTCTGTATGTTTGTGACTAAATATTGCATGTAATTAAAACTGTTTTAACTAAGCAAAGGTAGAACCCAAATCTATTAAGAGTTATGTAAGCAAAAAAGGGTGTTTTAAAGCATTATTTTAACTTCAAATACACAACTCTTTCTGATTCAATGCAGCATATATAATATCTCCTCTTCTGTTCAGCCCCTGTGCTCTGGATTTCCCTGCTGTTTATCAGCATACCAGTAAAAGACACTGCATCTGCTTTTTGCTTTTCTCAGGGCAAGAAAGTTTACACAAAGAACAAAAGAGTTCCATGAATAAGAAAGAGAGGAATTAAGACCACAGAGACATCAAATTCTAAATAGCTTTTTCAAGTATTTTTAAATGCCCTTATTGGTGTATCCAAACTCACTGCTGTTTCCACCAAATTCCACAGAGTGATGCTCTTCAGGAAGGAATCTGCTCCCCTGTCAGAATTAATGTTGTTAACAAGCCAACAAGCACACAGTCCACTTTGATCCTTCTGCCATTTATTTGCTTCAGTAACACTCTGGTTTGGGCATTTTGTCCCACTACAGACGTTTCACAACATAAAATACCCCAAACTGCCACAAGTGAGGTCACAGGTCAATAAACAGTTGAAGGCACTTTAAATTAGCACAGCCACATACAAAAGCAAGCCTTGTCTGCTTCTCACTTTTGGCCACATGTTCTCACACCCTTCCTGGTACTGGAGGCAAACACTTATGCAGCCACATGGCCAACCAGAGCAGGGATTTGGCATAAAAATAGCTGCTAGTTTTAACTTAGAGCAACCCCCTAATTTATCTGAGTATGCACATGCAGCAGAGCCTTCCTCGACAGAGGGATAAGACAGTGTGAGAGAAGGGAAACACCAGCAACTGCTTATTTCACCAGCACTGCCAACCTGTGCTTGCATTTTGAACAGCCTTGAATGCCAACCAGAGAGGCAGAAACCATCCCAACCCTGGGAAGAGCAGACACACAAGAGTGGTGCACTGAACCTTGCTGGCTGCAGAGAGTGCTCTGACCCACTGCCACCACACAGTGCTGAGTTTCACCTCTCTGAGGCAGCTCTGGGTGCCACTGCCAGTGGCAGGGCAAGGAATGGAGGACAGGTGGGATTATGCCTCAGCTTGAATTGATTTACCTGCTGTGGGGCACCCTTAGACAGTTAATGAAATTATGGGTTGAGATTTAACAAAGACAGGAACAGGACACAAGGACAGTAAGCATTTTGCCTTTCAAAATGTTGGCAGCTCAGTGGGGTGACAGGAGAGGGTAAGAGGAGACAGAAGCTGATTCTTGTTCTTACAGCAAAAGTACAAAATTTAATATGCCATTACAACAAAATTTTACTGTTTTCATTTACAATATTGGCCACATGCTGGGCTAGTGATAATTTGCACTTTATTATTTTAATCTGTAAACACAGCTTTACAATCATATCTCTGGAACTCCAGTCTTAGCTTTCAGCCACTGAATTTTATACAAAAGAGTAACACTTAGGAATCCTAAATTTAGCATCCAAACTATGATAACATTTTAAAATAAATTATCTAAAATTATTAAATTGTTAGAGCAGGTAAGATGTGCTTCCTCTGCTGTCACATACTAACTGAACTGACTACTTCAAAAGAACAGAAGAAAGATCAGCTGTGTCAGAGCTGACACAGTGTAAGACTGCTGAGTGTAAGACTCTGCTGCAGAGCTTTTACTTACTGATGTCAGAGAAAACTATGTGAGTCCCCAGGAACAGCTATGACTTGCTTATATAGTATGCTGGCAAAAGGAGCCTATGAAGACAGGCTAGGCATGGTGAAAAGTGATTTACATGAGGAGTCAGTGAGAGGACTCTGTGCTCAAGGGTACATAATGCAGAAGCCCTTCTGATGTGCTGCCCAGGCTGACTCACAGTGACAGCTCATGTTGTATGTCGTTGGCTGGCACATGCAGCTTGCCCTCTTCTCAAGACACAGCATTTACTTTGCAATCTGCACCAACACTTTCTTAAAAATAAACACTGTTGTGCTTCAGTGCTTTACGTGCTATACAGCAGAAACACAGATGATGAATAAATGAAAAATAACACACAGATGGTCATGCAAAACACTATGAGAATAAGCAGTAGGCATGGTTAGAATGAGCTTCAAACCTCCTGAAAAGTTCTTCAAACTCCTCACCACACTAGGACTGCATGAAATTTCACAAGCCTCACAAATGTCAGCTAAGAGGCAAAAAGTTGTCCAATCATACCAATAATTCACATGCTGAATTTTCCCCCTTCCATTTCATAAATGAGACTGCACAGCCTAAACTGCAGATCCATGGTGGCAGAACCATCTTGCCTTTCATGAACAGCTGCCCCTTCCCTGCCCCATCCACAGCCCTGTTGGGCTGTACCACAGTTCTGGGTGCAGGTTCCCATCCCAGCTGCCTTCTGCTAGGTGAGGGATGGGTGTGGCCCACCAGCCACTGAAGCCTGAACAAAGCAGAGGATGCAAGGCAGGGACAAGGAGGAGGCAGCAGCAGTCACAGGTAAGAATAATTTTTGGTACCATGGGATTGACAGAAGCTGGCAGGGAGGAAGCTCATGGTTTGGGTACCTGGAAAAAAAAAAAATCAAGTGTGGATGTTTTCAAAAAGAAAACCTCAAAGCACAGCTGTCATTATTTGCACCCCACAGTTGCACCAAGAAGAGACTTTAAGAGTATTTCCAACCCTCTTTAAAGTTTGTCATCCAACTGATGAAACAGTCCCACTCTACATCTCTGCACCAGCAGTTCCTTCTCCTGGTGTAGGTGGCATACACCATCATCTTGATTTCTAACAATCATTTTCTAATCTAATTTCAAAATTACAATGGGGACTGTTTGGAGTTTCCCCATTTTGAACAACCTGGCTTCATTCTAGCATCATAAAATTTAATATACAATCTGTTCTAAAAGGCACATCATTCCTAATTTTGCCCTGTAGATATTCCCTTAAAACAAAGATGTTTTCACACTTTTGACCCTCTATGAATACAATCAATAAAATAATTATTATATATTACTGAATAACGAGATGATTATCTAGGAAAATGATAGTAAATTTAAATGTTTGAGCCACCATTTTTTAAGTGCCAAATTTATCACTAAAAGTATAGCAAGAACATGTAGGAAGTCAGTGTGTGAAGCTTCAGTAAAAACTATCTGTGAACTTTAAGCCTGCCCATCAGCTTTGCTGTACCTTCTTTGTAGCAAGAAGAAAATGATACCTTATGTAAGAGGACTGGAGAACTTGAAAACATCTCTTTAAAAATGAAGATATAAAGTAATGCAAATGCTTTATTTGAAATGTTCAAATATACTTAGGAAAAAGACAAAAACTGATCATCACTAGACTGTGTACACAAGTGTTCAAAAGCACTCAATTTAATGCATTCTGCTTTCTACCCTTGTGATAATGAGATGTACCTTGACACCTGTACACAATAGCACAGAAATAGAATTTAACAGATAATGTGGTTTAGGGCCTCTTGGTTTATCACAAAACTCACAGATTTGCAAAAGAAAAATTAAGCACTTAAGGCTTCTTTCCAACACACTGAACAGGGCAAGATGTCTTTCTCCATATCTTAACCATTCTGGAGCAAAGTTAAAATAACCAGATATGGGCTTGAACTGGCCACAGTCCTGCTAAAGATGCAGCAGCTGCCACCTAAGAAACCCTGTGTGGAACCTGCAGGCAAACATACGTGCACAACATACTCAGCATACATGCTACATCTCTGTGATGAACAACCCCTTCAGAGGCAAAAGCTCTGAACTCTGAGGAGTAACCAAGCAAAATTGCACCACCAAAATTCATCTTTCCACTCAAGATACTGAGGACTTTTCACCAGCCTCATTCCTGGGGGGCTTCTCTCCAGAAAAAAACCAACATGTTTACATGCAGGTAGCTGTACAAGTGGCTTGTCTTGCCAAGTCTGATTAAAACACTTTATACACCCCATTTTTGCATTTTTAATTTTATATTGGAGTGAAACTAAAGAGAACTGTGGCACAAACAGTTCAGTGTTATCCTTCAACACCCAAGGCTGCAACTGGGCACTGAAAGAGCTCCTACATCTACTTTAAGAATTTGCAATGAAGAGGTCATGCTAAACTGTGTAATATGATTGACAGCATCACTCTGGGAAACCTTTACACCAGCATCACTTTTAGAAACCATGACAGAACAATCATCTGCTCACCACCATTTTCAGAAGCATGCCAAGCTTTTCAAGTTCCCTTTTCCACCGTTAATAGTATTCATCAAGGATGTATCAAATTACCACCTCTTGAGAGCACTTCAAGTAAAGAACTAAGAAAGTCAGGGTTTTTTTAAGAAATGGTTCTATCAGAAAAACCACTGTAGGGAAAAAAACCTGAAAAGAGAATCTATGTGACCTCATGCACAATCCATCAGATTCCAGCAAGACTGACAATCCAGAGGTGAGCTGCTGGAAAGGATTGTCATTCTGATGGATAACAGTCCAATCCTAGGTAACAAAACCTCTTCCTTGAGCTAAAAGTAAATTTAGAAAACTTCAAAAATCTGGGAGAAGATCTAGAGGAAGAATTAACAAGGGAAGATATAAAGTTGAAAGGGAATAATAAAGTAGTACATAGATGATCTGATCATTGACTTAATTTTCACTTTTCAGTACATAAATGATGTGTGATCTCTGGAATAAGGTTAATAAGGTAGTATCCTGTGATTAGTTGAATTAAGCTTTCACATAATGAACAATGTTAAAATGTAATACACTGATTTAAAACTTTTACTGAACAATGAAAAAAATGTAAACAAAATCAAAGATACCCACACAGAACAAAAAAAAAATTCTTAAAATAGTTGTTCGGCTTTTTCCCTAATACTGCAATTAAAAAGAACACTGTAATACAGTCTGGCCAATGAAAGACAAGCTCTGGCATAAAGAAAATGCCAGAGAAATATTTCCTAAAAAAAAAAAGAAAAAAAGAAACAGAAAAACTACACAAAACACTTCCACAGTCTCTCTCTCATAAAGAAAAAAAGCAGCAAGTTTGAACCTGTTTGATCTTAATTCATAAGTCATTTTAAAGAATGATGGAGTCATAGAGTACTGAAGACCAGAAGGGCTTTTTAAAGTACAACTTCTTGTACACCTCGACTACTTAAGAGTTGCCTAGTGACTATTCTAACTAAGGGGAATTCAGGATGTTGCATTAAATTTCTTTCCAGAAAGTTTTCAGACTTAAGAAAAGGCATCTTGAGAAAGAGACTTTTAAACTATTTCTAAAGTTAGCATGCTCTAAACACTCGGAGAAGTAAACTATTTAACACTTGGAGAAGGAAACTATTTACAAAAACAACCCCCCACCCCATCTGTTTTTAAGACATTCTTAAAAACACACCTACTGGTACTGCCAAGAATGACACAACCGAGTTCACAAACTTGGGCCAGCTTCCACATCAACATTTACTAATGTGATAGCAATGTACGCTATCGCAGCCACGGTGCAGAACTGGGACCTCCCAGCTGTGACACCACTCAAAAACAAGAGGCATGGAATTTGTAATAACAGGACAGAAGTTGTGTTTTCAGTAATATACTGAGAACAGAGTCAAATAACTGTAGGAAACTAACATTAAGAGTCAAGTAACTGTAGGAAAACAGTGATTACCAGAGTCACAACGCACAAGATATTGTACAGGCACCTCTTGTCCAGAGGCCAGTGAAGAGGCCAAAACATCCTCCTCACACCAGCAAACATTAAAAGCAAGCACCTCTGACATGTACATAGTCAGTCCCCATTTACACATATTCTGCTTCTTTTTGCTTCACAAGAATGTACTTTTGTAGAAACAATTGCCAATAGCTGCTAAGAATCCTTGCACTTCTAATGGTTCATGGACTTGTATTTCTTATTGCTACTGCAAGCATATTCCAACTGTTTTATAGTTAGAGAGGTCAATTCAAATCACAGTCTCACTGCAAACTTGCAACAAAATATTTAGAAGTATGAGTTGTCACTTACTGCAAAGATAAGCGCTTATATGCTTGATTTTTCAGGATGCAACTAAACTCACCAAAATCAAAAAGATAACTAATCACTGAGCTTCAGATTGCTAACTCACTGAAAATTACTTTTATTTTGGTATTTTCAGAGAAAAAAAGAATATAACCAAACAGAAGTGACCACTGCAAAACAGAGATTTTGTAAGAAATGCCAACAGGAAGCATCCAAATGCCATAAGCAGTACCAAATGACTGTGTTACAATTCCATGATCCCACTGTTTGAAATACTGAGATAGTTCATACTTTTTTAACTATCTGCTTTAATTTCATTTTTAAAGAGTTTAGCAACCATAAAGAAATGTCATCCTCTTGCAACTCTTCACCAAGGGAAACTAAGTGGTCATGCAGGGAAACACCAGAAATTACACGCCTGAAAAGAAAGCATCAGTTAAATGCCTCTTACCCATCCCAGGGCTGGTGTTTTTGGGGGCTTTTTCTCAGGCACTAGACAAAAGCCATTTTCAAAATCAGTGTTATTCTGTGGTCTAAATGTCAAGTCACCATCAGATTTTCAAGTATAATTTTTGTTTCAAATAACATAAAATGCTCAGTTATAAAGCAACAAGCTCATATAGAATATGAATAACACAGCTCAAGCTGTTTGCCTCCAGTAATGGATGGCAAAGGATGTAGCTAAGCAAAATCTGGCATTTCAGTCTTGCTGCATTAATGAACAAGCTTCATAGACAACAACCTACCACCCTGCATAAAAACACCCCACCACTGAAAATTTTATAGATCCTATCTTAATGCAGGTTACCCCATGGCCTTCTACATTAATACTACTCCTGCTCCCTCTCTAACTTCAGTTTAGTAACAAATCCATACTCTATGCTTAGATCATGGTTTCAACTACACTATTTTAAATAAAAGTACCATGGGTTTTCCATGCTATTTTAGAGAAATTAGTCTAAAAGCAACTCTATCAGAAAATGCAGGAGGAGAAGGAAATTCTTTGCAAAACAAATTCCCAGTAATCCTAAGTACTTTCCCCAAAGCACAGGGTGCAGTTACAAAAGTGGGGGTGACAAGCAATGGTTTTTCTAAAAACCTTTCAAAATATGGATAAAATAACCAATATAGAAACATTTCACAATACACTGAGCAGCAATTCCAACAAGGATTGCATTTGAACTGATGACTATCTGAGCTATGAAAGATGATGCATTCAAGGCAGCCCTTAACCAGCTGATGACTGAAACTACACAGAGCAGCACTGGTCACATTAAAAACTTAATGCATCATTTCCCACAGCATAAAGCAGGTTGGCAGAACTGCAGAAAAAAGAGACAGATTATTTTTCTCTTACACGAACAACGCAAGAAAACATTCCTGAAAGTTTTGAAAGCTAAAAATCTCCATTCAGTAGCAGGAAAATAATTTTTCTAAAGACTGCACTAACATGCTGGAAGGTCACTGGCTTGAGATGCACACAGTAACAGCATACAAGCTTCTAAAAGAACATTTACATTGCCTTTTTAACACTAGCTCAGATGCTTGATTTTATAGCCACACATACACATAAATATAAACCCAACATGCATTGTACTGCTTAAATACAAAATGCAGTACATTCTTATGAGAGCTCCAAGGAGTATTTGACACGAAAGGGTGATTCCTGCATTCTTTACAGGAAGGGACTAGGCTAGCACGACCTCAAAAGGCTCCCAGATGAGCTGGACTAAACCAAGCCAATATTGCAAGGCAACCTCCCAGGAAGGATGCTCTGCAGAACACATGGATGTACCTTTTGCTCACTAGATCCACATAACCGCTTCAAATAAGGCTCATTAAATAGGGGAGGAAAAATAATGTTACTAAGGTTCTGGTTTTCAAAAGCAAAGTATATTCACTCTTTTTAGGTCTATACTTTCAATATCAGCTCACTTCCCTTCAGGAACAGCATTCCTCCTTAAAATTCTTTAGGGCACTATTCTCCTCTCTAAATCTGTCTTCAAGATGCAATACTAGGAAGTTAAAAAGAGCATCAGAAAACCTAAATAAGCCTACCCTAACTTTAAGCCCTGGTCTTGAAAAATTCTTCCATACTTCTAAACATGGGGATGGAAAGGGATTTGCCTCAGCACTCCTGTCTAAATGGTACCAATCCCTGAATCCTGAAGCTGCACAACTGCATCTCCAAAATGCTCTGAACTCCTAAGTAAAACTGTCCCATTAAAAAAGCAAAACAGTTCATTAGAGCACTGCCCTCCTCATCATAAAACACTTAATCCGATGTTAATTTGAGGGATAATAAATCCCTCATGCAAAGATCTGAGAGTCTTTTTAATCAAAATAATTCCTTGTGGTTTTGGCTGTGACTCCCTTCCTCCCAGAAGAACCCAACCAAGGACAAGGAATACAAAAGGCAGTGAGACACCACCCAATCTAATTTAGCAAGAATAGAAAACGGCACTGTGTGCAAGGCAGCACATGGCAATTGCTCATGTGACAGACTGCTCTGTGGTACTGCTTTGTTTTCATCTGCACAGAGCTCTCTGCAGCAGGAAAAGACACACCTGCAAAGGGCTACCCTGGCAGCTGGCACCCTTGTCAGTCCCCTGTTCTAGAGAGAAATCATCTCTTCCAGGACCCCGAGGGAGAAGCTGCAGTCTCTTGCTGAGATGATGGATATGTAGCCAGAGCCATCTTCTCTTTGCCCAATTCCTTCTCCCCAGACTACGGCCGACGGATCAGCACGTGCCCAGTTCTGGACTGGCCATGGTCAGAGCCACCACTGCCTACTGCCCTGCAGGAGGGACAAGCAGAGGTGAGACCAGGAGTGCTGTGGAGAGGAGAGCACCCCGAGGAACTGAAGAAAAACAGGGAGCACACAAATGATCCACAAATACTGCAGTTGAATCCCAAAACACAAGGCCATGGAAAACCATTACATGAGACTCAATATGCACAGAGCCATTAGCTCTTTCATTTCGCTTTTCAGATGATGGCAACTCAGTACCAGACATTCAAAATTAATTTTCTCTGCTACACCGGAGCATACATTTGTAAACTACAGTGGTGAATCACTTTTTGCACTTTCTTCAGTGAGGTTTGAGCATGTAACAACATCCTCATGAGCCGCTATTTCTTTAGAACAAAATGTGGGAATCACATTCAAAACCAAGCATCCAGCAGTATTTTAAATAAAAGACTGCAAACAAATCTGCTTCAAGTCACTGGGGAATCAGCTTCAGAATAAAAGGTTACTTTTAACTTTGAGCACTTTTTTTTCAGTTTTACAGGTACATTGGTATCCACCAGGAATCCCAACAGATGGCTACCAAACTACACGTGTCATAACAAATTCCTTGCTCTACAGACCCTATAAGATTCATTATTTCAGAATTACTGACACATTATTCAACTTCTGCTTGGATGAAAGCTAAGCAGCCATTCCTCCTGTAGCTGTGTTTTTCTAAATTAAGAAAAATAAAAAGAGGTTAAACTTAGCTAATGAACAGACCATACCAAATTTATGTTAACACCTAAACATCTGCTAAGAGCACTGTTTCTCAAAATGCAATCCACAAAGAGCAGGAAGTTTACATGGTGCTGGCTTGCTTTCATTCACACCTGCCTAATTACATGAAAAACAAAGAAATACTCTAAGAATTTTTCAAATATCAATTTCCTTGTAACCAAGGAGCTAGAATCACTACAGAACCGTTTCAGAAATCACAAGAACTGACTTGCACAGCCATTGGCTGGACCAAAGCAAGAGATTATGAAATGCAGCACAGGGCACTTCTGAAGGTGTTAGAACTAACTAAAAATGCTTATAATTTTCCAGGATGGCAACACACTCAAGTTCAAGCCTTGACCAAGTAATTCTGAACTACATAAACTGAATGATTTGAAATATGACAGACTGAAAAAAATCCCACTTGATTCCTACAAGATAACTGGGCTACTAAGTGAAAGACGTATTAACCACTCCAATACCTGCAATCTCCATTTTTCAGTTTGCTGCTGTCTGGAAGGAGAGGATAACAGCATCTGACCCAATATTAAAAACAAGCTCCACCTTGACCAAAATAATGCTCTTTTTAAATCAGTTTGTAACAGGAAGGTTCTCTAGAGAAAAGCATGTGAGAAATGAAAACACTATCTTCAGAAAAAGATTTAAACACCATGTTGTATATGAGGCTTAGAGCTGCTGAAGGAACAGTAGAAAAGAAAATGAACAATTGCTTATTAACAGAGGATCAGACTGTCTAACATAATGAATGAGGCTAGGTTCCTACTCACTGTACTTTTATAAAAGAGCTTAAAAGCAACCTTAATTGTGGAATTTCCAAGTCTTAGCTACTTTCATTGTCAATCAAGATCTTCTCTTAAAAGCCTGTTCACATATTTAATGCTCTAATTGAGTAATAGCTTTGTGCTGACCCTTCAAGAGCAAGACAGCAGCTTCATTTCTGTATGAGACTCCTTACCCAAATCAGAATTATGCCAGCATTTAGAGATACAGGATATGGGCTCCCCAACCTTCTCTGGAACAAGATAAATGAAAATATTTTGGCCAGGAAACAGTCCCTCACTATCAGAACTCTTCTTAGAAGCTCTAGCAGTTTCTCATACTGAAGCATTGTACTCAACAATACCAGAGTCTCTCACTTTAAAACAAGCTCTCCTTCTTGTTAGCAAAGAATATGAAGCTTGTCAATAAAGAGGTTCCCCTCTTGCTCAAAAGTGAGACTTCTGAGCAAACTTAAAGCATTAACTAGAGAAACACCGCAGACTGAAATGCGGGTTAGGAGCTCTTCAGCAGTTTCCCGACATACAGAAAGACAAAGTTTCACTCATACCTAAAAGCCTGCTGTCCTCGCAGCGCCACTTCTGGTTGCATGGTCCCGCCCCCTCTAACACATCCCTGACTACTCAGTGAGCCAGTTCGACTCAGTCATCTGGAGGTAAATCATGACTCTCCTCCCACAGTTATTTCAGTTTTCTCCTAGAATAACAAACTCAGTCTGCTCACCAAAAGGTCGGACAAGTGTCGGGTCAGCACAAGCGCGATGCTCCTACAGCATGAACTAACACCTTGCTGCTGCCTGCCTCACTCAGCAGCAACCTTCAAAAGACTGAATGTTAAAATAGCCCAATTTCCTCTCAAAAGCAAATGGGCCTTCTCCTCCTCCAATGCAAATTACAACAAAACAAAACTAGGTGTGTCAAATGCTTATTAAGTATTAGTTTTGTATGCATATAGGAACATACTTAAAAAGAAATTAGCTGGAAATAATAGGAAAAGGTAAGTTCACACAACTAGCTTGGTCCATGGACACATCGCTGAACTTTTTCCATTCAATCAATTAATTATTTAAATGTTTAACTTATATGCAACAACAGTAGCATGCATATAGTTCCTATTCCCTTTGTGTATTTAAATATAGCATTGCTGAAATTCAACCGTGTTTCCATCTCTGAGAAGGAAAAACCCAGAAAGTTGTGTGACAACTTAGAACAGTTTCTGAGGAGATCAGTTTCTGAAACCATGCAAGACCAGTGCAAGAAACAAGTGGTATTGAAAACCACAAAATTAATCTTCTCAATCCCTTCCCAATCCCAGAAGTGAGTTTCAAGATGCTGTCAAAACACTCACTCCCACCACTTTGTCCCAAGCACATGATCAAAGTGACAGCCACAGTGCCATCCTCTGATCTTCTGCCATGAAGTGACCAAACTGTGCCTCGTAATTTTCACAGTGCTAAGCCTGATCACTAACTCCACCCGAGGGGAAGAAATCTCGTCGATTTCTCTAAATAAAAAAAAAACAAAACCGAAAACCCAACAGCGCCTTCTCAGTCTGTCACACGTTCCGGACTCTCACCCCTATATACACTTCTGCACACTCTTGGGCGAGTGTAAGTTTATTTTCACAAGAAGCAGATTCTCCCCTTTATCCGCCTCTTGGCTCACACCTGCAAGAAGGGGTCAGCCGCAGATGGGGCAAACCAAACCCCACACACGCCCTGCCCTGTGCCCCGAGCTGCCTCCTCAGCCCCGGCTCCCTGCCGAGCCCCGGCCGGGTGAAGCCCTCCCGCCGCCACCTCCCCCGGGAGCGCGGCAGCGGGGAGGAAAAAACGTTCCTGTTTAGTTTTGTTTGTTCCTTTTTCTTCAAGCCGGGGTTCCTCTCTCGCCCTTTGTTGGCCAGCGAGGGGGCAGGTTCGACGTGTGGGACCACATGTCGAGGGGCTCCCCCTCCGAGCAGCGGAGCCCCGTAAGGTTGGTTTCCCACCCTCGGCCGCCGGGGCTACGGGGCTCGCCCGCTGCCGCTCTCGCACCCACCTTTCTGCGCCTCGGTGCCCCGCAACAGCAGCAGCAGCAGCAGGAGGAGGCTGGGGCGGAGCAGCGAGGCCGCCCGCCGGGTCCCCGCAGGGAGCGGCCGCCCCGGGCTCACCATGCCCCGCGGCGTGGCCGGCGCGCCCGGCGGTCCCAGGGCATCGCGGGCAGCGGGGCGGCCGCGCATGATGCCATCTC
>JACBWW010000006.1:32513252-32639696 GCA_020086605.1 Lanius collurio
CCGTCATCAACTACTGCGCCGCGCACGGCCGGCCCCAGGCGCCGCGGAGCCCCGGGCAGCGGCGGCGGCTCCAGCGCGGCCCCGCCGAGCGTGGGGCCCCCTCTGCTCCCCGCCCCGAGCCGCGCCCTCTCGGGCGGCCTGCGCGGGGCTCACGGCCCCAAACCGAGTGCTCAGGAGAGAGCCCCTGAATTCCCGCTCTGTTTCGCCTCCGTCCTCCTCTGCGAGCTGGCTATGAATATTTCAGGCAGTTTTATGCCTTTTTTTCCCCAAAGTAGAGATGAGGCAAAAATTTCTGGGAAAAACCGAAACAAAAGTCCTTGGAAACACGAGTATTGCTGTTTTTAATAGAAGAGGATAATCTGGTGTCATAGAGCACCACACACAATGTGAATTCAGCTCTAGATGTGGGAGGGCTTGGCTATGGGTCCCAAGCCATGACAGCTGTAGTCCTTGTCCTCAGTTTTTGAGCATGCACAGTCTGTGATCAGAGAGCTTGCCCTATATACCTGGGAAAGAAAAAAAAAAAGGTAACAAGTCTTAAAATCACAAGATTTTAAGCACTGGTAGGATCAAAAAGTCACCTTTCTAATACCATCATTAGGGAAAGAGCACTTTGTTAGGTGTTTTTCAGTGGTAGATGAATGCTATTTTCAAATGCTGATAAAACCTCTAGTCCATGCTTCCACAGCTGCAGACACCACCCAGATTCCTCCCAGCCAGGTTTAAGGGTCAAGAGGAAGGGTGGGAGTCACACCTACTCAGACATCATTTCACATTTCTCTCAGCTTCATGATCTGAAGCCTACTCAGCACTCCACTGACCACACTGTCTCTCACCACAAAGCAGAAGGGACTTAGGACGCCACAGCTTCCAAAGATCAGCCTCTCAGCCAGTATGGGCCTCATGGTTCATCCTGTCTGCTGTGGAAGGGCTGTTGCAAGTCAACCCCTGGTGGCATCCAGATCCAGTGGTTGCACTGTAAAAAGTGTCTTAAGGAAGAAATTGTTACTTTTCCCAAACAGCTCTATGAAACAGCAGGAGTGCCCAGTGCTGGCCCCACCAAAACAGCAGGAAAACCATCTCAGGAGTCAGTCTTACCCAATCCCGGAGTTGCTTGAAGAAGTATTTAGATTATGTGTAGTAATTGTTTTACCATTACTATTCCTTATTAAGACGCTGAAAACAAAACTATGTCCAAGGGTATGCTTACAGATTATTATGGGCTTTGTATAAGGGCTATTACAGCCTGTTCACAAAGAAACACAAAGGCTCTCCTTCCCTGAACATATCATCCATACCACTTGTGCCAAATCACAGAAGATTCCGGAATAGATTTGGTTTCTCAGGCTAAAGACAGCAAAATTCTGTTGCACATATTTTATTTGTTTGGCCCATACTTGTGCGACAGCTCGTAGGAGGTGGCTTCTCCTATATTTAGGGAATGATAAACATGAGGATTTTAGAACATTTCATATTTTTCCCCTTTTGAAACCATTTAATGACATGGGAAGAGAACTCAATGAAAGCAAAATCAGTGGAAGGAAATCACAGATGAGTCTGTTTTAAGTCATCTTGTAAGATGTAATAGTCACCGAGGCATTTCACAACCCATAATGGAAGGTGAATCAAAAATAATTTACATACATTCCTTTGTCTTCCATTCACCAGACACAAAAGTTCATTCCATAGGTCACGTGAAGCAGTTATATCACTACAATAACATCCTTTCTGTACTACAGAGACCACATTCCTAAGATCACCAATCATTAGTGGTATTTGTTGTGTACTGGAAAAATCACTTATTGAATAATTTGTGGCTTAGCATAGCTGTTCATTAAGAGGAGCATCTGAACATCCTATGCAGAATTCAGTAACAGTCTCTGGTGGACCTGACAGAGGTTTCCTCCTGTCTTAGGTTCTGTTGTCAAGGTATTTTGTTAACTTGATTTGACTATTCTAAATATTTTTATTTGTGCTTGTAAAAAAGGAGTATCTGAATCTGTGAAATGGTTGATTTCTAAATAGAGTATGAAAACTTGCAGAATTCCTAAGAGCAGCCAGAGGCCAAATTTGCCTAATCTATCTTGGAAGTTTATACCAAAGCTACATTCCCCAACCACAAACAGTTTTTGTGGACCCTAGCTTACATATTTTGCAAAGGGAATACCACCATCCTGACAGAAGCAATGAAAAACTATTAAAGATTATATACCTTAGAAGGCTCACAGATTTATAGAATCTACAGAGCCAAAGGATTAGCAATGCAACTGTTTGAAAGGCTTGTCTTAAAACATTGTTTTCATGCAATAGAACAATCTGAAGAATTAGATAAATTCAGATGGTCACTATGGCTTTCAGAATCTTCCTTCTGAGAAGATTCCAGCACAAATTGAGTTTAGGTACACCAGCAGCAGAGTACTGCATATTTTGGTCTGTGAGAGTTCCCAAGCAGCTCCTCTGGGGTGAAAAATTGTGTAAGAAATACTCCATTTTAGTTTGTGACTTAGAACTGTCCCTGTCATCAAATCAAAACAGATACAAAATTAAAGTGCTGTGGGAAGCAAATACAAATATAATAACATATGATACCAATCTCATAAGGCAAGTTGCCAACACATCTTATGAAATCAGCACAAATACTGGTTTTTTTCAATATAGTAAGGCAGAAGACCAAATCAGTGCTGATAGAAGGATGTTTAGCCAACTAAGCATTTCTGTAATGTTTCCTTCCCATTGTGAGTAACTTCTAGAGGTAACTGAAACTATCATCTCCATCTGGTTCTCTCATTTCCCTTGAGAAGCTTCTGAGCACTGGGCTTCTTTCCCACCATAGCTCTCTAGATTTTACATTCTTTTGTTGCATTTCAAAAGCTGAATTCAGCTGGAGGGCAGGGCTGCTACTCAGAGAGAGCTCCACAAGAGCAATTCCAAGGTCTTGCATCTGGGAAGGAATACCCCCATGCAACAGTACGTGCTGGGAGCTGCTTGGAAGCACAGAAGGACCTGGGTGTCCTAGTGGACAGTTAGGATGTGTGTCAGCACCGTGCCCTTGAAGCAAAGGTGGTCAGCAGTGTCTTGAACTGTATTAATGTGAGGGCCAGGGGAATGATCTTCCATAACACCTCATCTCAGTACTGTCCCTTGTTTGGGGCTCCCTCCAGTACAAGAACAATATTGGCAAATGGAGCAGAGTCAAATGAAAATGCCTCCAAAGCAGGCAGGGCTGGAGAACATGATGTGCATGAGGAGGCTGATAGAGCTGGATATTTGCAGCTTGGAGAAGAGAATACTAAGAGGGGTGCTGCTCACAACTACCAGACTGCAGGACAGGAAAATGGAACCAGCCTCTTCTCAGAGGTGCACCATGATGGCACAAGAGCCAACAGACACAAATTGCAACATGGTAAATTCCATATTCTAGATGAAAGGGGAAAAATATACCAGGAGTATTGTCAAATGCTGGACTAGACTGCTCAGAGAAGTTGAAGAACCTCCCTCCCTATGTAGAGATGTTCAGGACTCCCTTGGCCCTTATCAGCTTGATCTGATGAGGTGTTTTGAGCAAGGAGTTGAACTAGATAACCCCTGAAGGTCTCTTCTGACCTGAGTTATGACTGTATGATTCTAAGATACCAGGTAATGTGCTGTGAGTCAAAGTCTTACAGTTCCAGGTGATGTTCTAGAACCTGGCTTTTGTTGCTCTTGGCTACTCTTCTTCATCTCATTTGGGATTTTTAGTTTTTGCTACAGCTTTCAGTAAAAATCCTTCTCCTCTCTTTGCTCTCATTTTTTCTTTGCTCCAGTTTTTATTGCCTATTATGCTGATTTTTTAAAAGAATAACAACAAAGTTTTAGTTGCAGAATGGGTTTAAATTTATCCTTTCAGAAAGGAAAATGGGTATTGATTATATATTACTCACATCAATGTACATAATTAGTCTCATCCTCAGAAACACATTTATAAAGCCATCATGATATATTTACCTGAGGTTAATTATTAATTAACTTCAGATAGGAGCCTCATGACTGTACATAAAGCACATTTATTTGACACTGTAGAGTTATTTGGTTGTTGAGTGGTTTGTGTTTTTAAAAGAATAAACTCTTAACATTTAGTTCTGGTTTATTTTGGTAAGAAACATCTGTTAATTTTACTGTGCTGAAAGTCATTATCAGGGGAAAATATAGCATAAATTTCAAGAACAATTTTTTTTACATTTTTACTGCACTGTATATATGAAAAAATTCAGGGGCGTTGGCAATAAAAAGGAAGCTATTTTTTTTGCTTATTTAAACATGGTAAATAGACAAGGAAAATATTAGGGAGGATCTTTTACTGTCTTCTACTCTTAAACATGTTCATTTTTATTGGATCAATGCCCAATACTACTAAGATCCTTCAAGCAAAAACAGTTAGAAAAACATTAAAGATGAACTGTGTCTTCTAACTGTGGGTTTGATACATTTAAATAAAGGCAGTATTTCAAAGTATTGAGCAATTTAAATTCCCCGGATACAGCAAATCCTATGTCTCAGTGAAAACTGAAGGAGGAACCCATGATTACTATAGGATTAATTAAGCACTTCAGACAAAGTGAATATTTCACAGGCAAAATTTTAATCATGGCTTCTGTGGGAATTAAGAACTTACTTAAGTCTGTATCTATTTTGCTGAATCAGGAACTATGAGTCTTCTGCTTCAGTTATTTCCATACATTTCATCTCTATTTTATAGTTAAGATACTGTTCTTCACATTCTCTTCTAAATATTGCAATTTTCTCTGGATTTTAGTTTTGTCTTTTAGGTTTTCTTCTTTCATGCAAAGCCCAGGTTGAAACAATGACTTGCACCTGCTCCAAATTCTGTATCTTGCCTGTATTGTTCTACTTCTCTGCCTACATTCTTATTTGTTCTTACCTCTGAATTCATTTAATCAACGTGCCAAGTTGAATCATGATTTGATTTATACTGATTTCTGCTTCCAACCTCACTGACCAGTGGCAACTAGAAAAATTTTAGATGTCTGGCTCCTGAAATGCTGCAGCTCTTTACTGATATATTTACATGCTTGAGGAGAACAGATCATATTTAGATTAGGAAAATAATTAAGAGCACCCTTTCTTTTGTCCTTTTGAAAGTGAAAGAGAGGAATTAAGTGTGGCACGTTTCATGGCTTTGGATCCAGTCTGAAGAAAATACTATGACCATACATCAATGTCAGAGACCAATGTAATGTTTAGTTGTAATATATTTGTGCCTAATGCTGTCTACAGGGAAGCCTCAGATGTCAACAGAACCTTGAGGTGAGACTACAGTGTTACAACCTGGGACCTGTGAGGGCAATGTCTGGAAGCTAAGAACCAAAAGGAAGAACTTCAAGCAAATTTTCTGTTTCAGAAATAGATGCAGATGAGATTGGCAATTTCCTTAGCAAATAAATTCATTTGTTTCAGGTGTTTGTACTTTGCCTGTTCTTAAAATTGTGACTCAGGGTATAAACATGTTGATATCAGCTCTTTCTCTTCCAGATAAAGAAACTGGAGAGCAGCTTGCTGCTTTTTTTTTTTTTTTTGTCTGATTGCAGTCCCACCAACGCAAACTGAGCTGAGCTGCAACCGTATCAGTACAGTGATGAGTAAAACGAATTGTATTGAAAAGAGGAGAATCAAAATGTGAAAATATGTTCTAGAAATGCCAGATTAATGGTGAAAAGCTGGATATTTTTTTGTACAGATTTAAGGATTGTTGCTGCTGATGGACAGCCCTAACTGGTGCTGATAAAATTCAGAGCTAGAACTGCAGGCAAAAATGACATAACTTCAAGAAAATTGGTGTAGCATTTAACTGAAATAGCAGAGAATTATAATTTTAAATGTAAGAAAGCTTGAAAATATTAAAAGCTTTAAAGGAAATACTACACTTTACTAATAAAGACATACATGAACATTAGAGCATATGATCAAGTTTAAAGAATTAGAGGTGTTTTATGTGAAATCCAAGCTTTGTGCACAGGACTTATTCTTCTCCCTGGAGAACAGCACTGCCAGTTACTAAAAAACCCCATAAACTTGGTTTTTTTTCTGTTATTGCCAGTACTGGGTTGCAATGACTGTGCAAGAATTTCAAGAATCAAAATCCAAATTAAAAAAAAAATACGAGGGAGGGATATAAAAGATATCAAAAGGGTAAGTTTCTGGCCTTTGTGATTGTTAAAATATTTTTTAAAGATTCACATATCAACCAGAAAGTTTGATAAAAACAAAAGATAGAAGAAAGACTCCCTGACCCTGCATCTTCTTTAAATAGTATTGTCTTTTCAGCTGCAGTGTTGTTTTGTTTTTAAATTTGTGACAGGCAATACTCAGTTCCCTCATCCCTTTGCATTTTCAGACATAGGGGGCAAATGACACTCTCTCCTCTTGAAGTGCAACACCACAGCTTCTGTAAGCCCCAAAGTGTCCTTTGGGCAAGACTTCAGGAGAAGGATGTGAGTTGTTTGATGAGATATTGCAACCTCATAGTGAGAGATTGCAATCTCTCTTGTGAACAAGATAGGAGTAATACAAATTTTAGTGAAAATTGATTTGGAGAGACTCCTGAAGAACTTGGACAGCCAGTTGCAGCAGATGGCAAGGAAAAGGTTCACTAAATTGTATCTTCTGGGCAAATGTAAAGGGGAAGAATTACCATATTGAATATCAGGAGGCTTCCTGAGATGAGGCACAGCAACACAGATGTGCAATGTTTTCCTGCAACGTCCTGGACTGAGTGTGTATGTGTAATAATTCTGTTAAGTGATAGAGGAGCTATGAAAACCCAGCCTGCTCTAGCAAAAATTAAAGTTAGGGAATCCTTGTCAAAAAGGTTGAGTAGGTGTGGAACCTACACTCTTCAGTCTGTTTCTGAATGTTAGGAATAAAAGCCTGCAGCTACTTGTATGCTGAGAAGGAAAAGAGGGTCTTTCCAGACATAAATATAAACAAATATGTAAAGATAAAAAATAAATACATGAATATGATATATAAATATATTTTAAGCAGAATGGCTCAGTAAAATGGTGCAGATCAGGGTGGTCTTTTCATTAGGATGTGACCATTAAGTACATCATTATATCTCAATGTAAGATAAAATCTCTGTGTTTGCAGTGCAGCTCAGTCCAAGAGGGTATCAAAAATGGGGATTGTTTTGGTGGTAAGTTATATACTGAGCTATGAGGTCCGTCTCTTAAAAAACTTTACAGCAATAGGTGAAGGGAGGTGAACTAAAAGAAGCACTTCTTTCAGCATGACCATTAAAACCTTCTGCAGGCCTCTCATGCAAGTTGCAACAACAAGAATCAATCAGCAACATTGATGTTCTTCTTTTGTCACCTCTGGTATCCTTAGGCAGCAATAGCACCTTCATTTTTATGTCAGTGAGCAGAGAGTGTTCTCTCAGAGAGAAAGAACACACATTTTATGTGTCAGTAATTATTTATGTTCAATCTACTGTAATAAAGGCCAGATGATCAACTCTGTTGTGCAAATGGATGCATGGAGAGAGCAAGGAAGTCAGCAACTTGAAATGGCAGAAGGAATAAATGCCATCCTGTTCATGGGGCTGCTTTTCTTTATCCTTTGACCTTTCAGTAGCTTTCTTGCCTGCAAATTCTTATTCAAGGGGAAGGGTGCAGTCAAGTGGAAGGTGAGGAATTCTGTTAGAAACCACTTCATGTCACAACTGAGACTGAGCTTACACAGAGAAAGATATACAGGATATTAAAGGTGTCCAGTAACGAAAAACCTTGTTACTTTTAGGCTTTTAGTGCATATAAACTCTCAATAGTTTAAGCAAACAGGGTGCAATGCTTAGTGATTGTTAAGATAAAGACTTATTTTGCTAACATGCAAGTAAATAGAGTATCTATGGGATAGAATATAGGGAAGTAAATAGGGAAGGAAATACAAACAATCTACATGTAATTAACAGGAAATATACTTAATATAGGTTATAGTCTAGTTATAATTATATGTCTTTGTCATTTTACATTTGTCTTCCTAGGCATGCGCATGAAATATTGAACTAAATATTCATCATACTCTTCACAAGCAGACAGTGACTGTGAACCTCCAGGGCTAAACCCATTCTCTTCAGCTTAAGCTAAACAACCAAGCTCCCAGGAACTTGTGGGACAAGAACAGTTGTAAAGTAAGAGGTCTTCCTGACCAGCAGACTTGTTCCAATATAATTGTATCATTATAGATGAAGTAGCTTACATTCAAACATTTTATTCCATAAAATGAATAATATAATACTTCTGGTATTTAAATATCACAAGTACCAAAAATAATTTTATAAAACCTCTTTTGAAAATTTAGTACTGGGTGTTAATAGAGGTTCAGTTGGGAGCCAGACCCTGAGCATTAGAGAGGGCTGTAAAACCTGAGAGCATTGTGAATATTCATATCTTGCATCCACTGAAATAGATTAAGTTTTACCTGTATGGGATTAATGCATAGAATTTTGGTTTTCTTTCTCCCTTTCTGGCTAGGATGGATAAAGAATTCTGGGGAACAACAAACAAAACCAAACACCCCACATGTGAACTAAAAATTGATATCTTGATAATTATATACACATAAAAATTATATGTGTATAATTATACACACATAAAAATTAATACATTGGTAAATTAAATAAAATTAACAACTCCATTGCCTTTTCAGAAGGTAGGTAGATAATAATTCTATTTCTGTCTGTGAGAGTATCATATGCAAAATCTTTCTCAGGACAACAAATAAAGTAGGCTTACACCTCCATTTTGTAATGTAAAAGCTCTGGTTCTGAAGGCTTCCTGAGCTTTGGGAAACTTCATACCTGACTCAAAATTCATGGCAAAATGTTTCTGACATTTGTATCAATGCTCTTGATTCTCTTCTGCCAGCTGTAGTCCTACTTCAGTGGATTAATTTCTGAAGTTTAGCCCATGTTGAAGGAAAATGCTTATGTATGGCTTATTATTTCTTCTCTTGCTAACATTTCCTATTTTTCCTAGGGCTACTTACCCAGATTTTTCTGAAGAACATTTTCCTTCTCACTCTGTATTGAACTTGAAGTTTGTGGTTTCCATTTCAGACCTAAAGAGGGATTTGCATGCCTAAAACATTGGGTTTTACATCTCATTGCCTTGGTGAAAATACATTACCTCTCCCTACAGCCCCTGCCTGCATGCGCCCTGAGAGGAAAAAATGCAAGCATTAATGACAGCACCCCACAACTGGCTCAACCTGAAAATCCTCAGAGAAAAGATTACCCTTGCAGTGAGCCAATGTTTTGCCTGGTCTAACATGTCAAGTTTTGGCCCTGTGCTTCTAGTATAAAGCCCCTCGCAGAAGAACTGAATCAAAATATCTCAGATTAATCAATATCATGTTTATGTGTAAAACAGACTTATTGACCTTTTGGTAAGTGACCTACTAACAAAAGCAATGTCTCAAAGGATTTACCCCTTCATGCTCAGCGTGGGGCAACAAGCCAGTATAACATCTGCTCAGTATGCATTGCAAAGCAAATGAACAACGCTGACACCATTAATCAGCTTGTCCAAGTGAATAAAATTTCAAAAGCTGATGTAAGAAAGCTTGGCTTTAAAAGCAAACATTTCATGTGGATCTGCATGGATTCATCTAATGATGGATTAGTTAACCCTGAGAGATGAAGAATGACTCCAGCCTTATGTTTGAGGGGGGAATGCATGTAAATCTGACAACGTACAAAGAAAGATTGTAAAGAAATTAGAGATATGGGAAGTAGTTTTATGAAAATTAATCACCTGCCATTGGTGCCTCAAACTTCAGTGTATGATATTAAACAAAATGAATAAAAACCACCTTGTTTTGAGTCCTATCCACTTCAAGCTGTGATTAAATGTACGTTTTTTTCATTCACCAAACTGTTACAATGCAGGTAGCATTTTTTTCTTCCTTTCCCTCCTTTGCTGAGCCACAGAGAGGAGCTGTACCTCAAAGAGAAAAATTACCTGGAATTAATTTCAGTGGAATAGATCAAAGCAGTGCAGCAGCAATTTAAATCTGGGGTTAAACTATAAGTGAAAACTGAGAAAAAGTCAGTAAAAGGAGCTGATACTTCCTTATTTAATAAGGAGTAGAACATCTGTCAGGGAAAGAGAAGGTAGGGAACAAAGACACATGGAAGCTACACAGCGAAGCTACAGATGGAAAAAGTCTCTGCTAGCCAGCTTAAAAATGTAGGCCCTATTCTATTGCTTTGTCAAATCTGATTTTAAAAGTACAAGAATTTTCTCCTTCCAAAATTCCCTTTGGAAGATGTCTCCAGGCTGCAGTGTATTTTGGTCACAGTACATTTTTTCCTGATATCCTTTTTTTTGACCTGAATTTCTTCCCTAATTAGTAGCACACTCCTTTAGAATACAATAATAATTCACCTCCCTCAGTAATTTTCACTGCCTTTGTTTTAGGATCTGATTCTCTTACATCTTCCCAGAATATGATGCCCAAAACTTACTCCATTGGAAATTATCAGGATTATTCAAGGGGCAGGGCTCTAGCCTTATAGAATTAAGAAGGCATCACTGGAATAGGTACAATGTGAATTAAAAAAACAGAGACAAATGCTTTTTCATTGTGGAAAAAGACTGTATATTGAATGCATCAGTCTCTTAATCACTATAACTCAGAGACTGGGTAAAGACCGTGGCCATCACATGAACTGAAATATGTGCTGTTCTAACAGAAGAAACACCTTATTTTTCCGTTGTATTGTTTTTCATTTAGCTTAGAAAGGAAAAAGCTTGAGAATTTACTGGAAAAGTGCTACTGAGTAAGGACTGTGTCTTTTCTCCAACTGGCTAAAGAACAACAGTAGCATAAAATAATTTTGTGCCTGATGATTATAAATTACATCAGATCAATATAATTTAAATTATTGTAATTAATCAAAAAGAAGTGTTCAGGAAAAGAAAGACATTGTACAAAAAGAAAGAGAACCATTTGGTAGGGTGGACAGAATAGTTTGAAGTCCTGAATGTTGAAAAAGTTTGGGAGGATTGGTAAATAGGAGATGCAAAAAGCCTCTGTAACTCTTAGAGGAGGGATCTTACTGTAACTGGATGAGCAGCTACCTGAAAAAAAATGTTAGAAATAAACAAAAACTTAGGCAAAAAAATCTGTCTTGGAGATGAGAAAAAATAGCAACAAAGTATGAATTGTCAAAAGACAAAAAAAAAAAAAAAAGGGAGAGGAGGGAAAGAGACTTTAATTGTTTAAAAAATTAAAAAACTGTGCAATGTTAGCAAATCAGAAATGAATTATTATCTGCCAAAGATGCCACAAGAAAATGTGGGCTATTTTTTTCACTGTCTGTAGGAAATAAACCTCTGTATTTAAGAATACAGAAAGAACATGATGATGGCACTTGTAAACTTAGTACAGTATACAAGGCTTTAGAACATGTTGCAAAGGAAAATACGAGGCATAAGGGCAGTAAAAAATAGGACAAAATGGAGTTTGGGTTTATGAAAGATAATGGATTTGGCTGGCATTATTTTTGACAGCAATCAGCTTTTTCTAGGGAAAGAAAATACAGAGCGATTATCATGACTTCTGTAAAGTATTCTCATACAGTTCATAAATTAAAGTGGAAAAGATATGAAGTAGCATAGGAATCGCCTGACCATGGGAATACAAATGAGTATGATAATAGCGAGAGAATTTGGCAAGGCGAGTAAGGGAAAGAGAGAACGAGGATTTTTCACTGAGAGTTCAAGGAAGATTACAGGGAGACATCCTGCAGGACTGTTTATGGAACTCAGTATTATAAAATACTCTCATGGATGGCCTTGGCACAAAGAATAGGAGCACATTAATGAAATCTGCTGATGACACAGTTGAAGGCATTTTCAGTACAGTGATAAAATATTGTATAAGGAAGGGGAACAGATTATCATAAAAGAATGATCGATTTATAAGTCAGGAGTAATAGAAACATGATGAACTACAATAAAAAGGACTAATAAGATTTTCTCATGTAAGTTGACAATTTATCATTTGGAGGCAGGGACAATGACCTGCATGTTAGGTTGATGGCCTAACTGTGAGATATTACTGACATGAAGATATGAAAAAGAGAAATGCATTGCTCAGCTGAGAGACCGGATATTTTAACCAAGATAAGGAAATATTAAATTAATTTTACATAAAATAATAAAACATCTTCTGGAATGTGTAGCCAGTATTAAAAAAATTAATTTGGTCTGTATTGAGTGGCACAGAACACCTTCAGAGATGGGATACTAGGCTGCTCAGGAGACTGGATTCTACATTCATGAGGAGCCTATCTGGATAAGGTGCCTAAATGAGTGATGTTGTTCAAATGAGCAAATAGGTAAGGTCATAGATAAGAGGAATTTGTTCTTCATTGCACAAGATGATACTAGCAAAATGAGGGGTAAAACAAGATTTCAAAAGAGCAGAGCAGGTAGTTACCAAACCAGACCTCTGGCATAAGTGCAAGAAGACTAATTATGTTTTTAAAGGACTGCTAACAGTTTGTGAGTAGATTTTTATTAAAAGACTGTTTGCCATAACAGGAGATAGCACTTTGTGGACTTCAAGGCTTTTATACAGATTCTCATGACCTTTTCCCCTCCCACTTTCTTCCAATGGAAAGCAGAAAAAGCAAAGAGGAAAAAAGACTTTTAAAATGGCCAGTGCTGTTTAGGACTGAGGAATCTACTTAAATACAGACAGTTTGAAAAATTCCCTATGGCCTCAAAGAGCTGTAAGTAGTTTAGCTTCCCCTCAGGCTCTAGTAAATTCACTGCTTGCTTTTTGACTTCCCAATACCTCTCTGTTGTTCTGTAGAACTCCTACTTCTTGTTGTAGTGCTCATCTAGGTTCAGTTTGTCCTGGCGAGGCTCAAATAGTTCTTGTCTAGGCTGTATTTGGGTATAATCTTGAAAGAGTTTGGAAATTCTGCAACATCCTCTGCGTATGTCTGATGCCGATGATACCAGATGCACCCTTGGCTATTGCCCTCCCAAGACAACTTGCTCCTTTTAGTTTAGCTTTCTTAACCTGAAAGTTTTTAAATTTTAGCTCTCTTAACCTGACTCTATTCACTTTGACAACTGCCAAGTGTCCCCCAAACACGCACTAACCCAGTCACGGCAGGACAACGACAGCTCCTCCAGTAGAGCTGTGCTAGTCTGGAACGTCATCAGTCAAATTTGGGATTCATAAAATCATGGTTAGAAGATTAAGGCAGAGACATATCCACAGATTCTCTTTCCAAAAAAACTGATGTCAAAACCTGACTCTTAGAAAAGCTCCAGCAGAGATGGAGGAAGAAGTTCCAAGGCATGCCCTTGTAAACTGCAGTGCCAGGCTCACTGAACTGGAGTGCTGGTGATTAACACTGCTCGATTAACAATGATTACTTCCACTCTGTTTGTTTCCTTTTCACCTCCTTGGGCACCTCAGGCTCTGCACAGGTGTCCTGGTGTGATGCTGTGGCTGCTGTTTCTATAGTCTGTTCCCAAGCTGAGGTGGCACAATGTAAGGGTAACCAACAAACAGATGTCAAAATTTAAATAAAATGAGAAAGGAATCATCTGGGCCTCTGTTAATCACCACAAAATATTATCAAGAGGGAGTGTTAATGAATCTTAGACCTGCTAAATGGGAGTTGCAGATGGAAATTTAAAATCAATCTATTAAAAGAAGTCAGATTTAAATTGAACATAAGATATGATTACATAAAAATCATAATGTTAGATGTGTACCTAAGAACTCAGTATGAAACATTCTGGAATATTAGAAATCTCACAGATGTTTAATTTTTATTTTAAAGAGTAAGAGTTTCTAAATAATTATTTTGAGCATTAACTCAAACAATCCAAAGAAGTTCTTCAGTTTCATACTCATTATATTTTTTTTTCATATTCAGCTATTGGCAGTTACATTTGCATGACAAACTTCTGTAATGGTAGGAGGGGCAGGCTTATGGGGTAAATATGACCAGAAATCAGAGTTATAGAATTACTCTGCAGTAAGATGGTGAATTGTGCCATTTCTAAAGAGAATTTTTCCTTTCCAAATTTGCCTTTCACCCCTTCCAGATTATCAGAGCTCATCCTTCTCACAGCTAACATTAAAAGTGTAGTTCAGTACCCTGATGATACTTAGCTGGCACTGTCAAAGGTATTTGAATACTCATATTGACTAGAACATTACCGACTTGTTTGTTTTCTCTTTTAATCACAGCCATTGCAACTACAGTTGTGATTTACACCTTCTGGTGCAGTATCCTGTTCTGTAGTCTGTGTTCATTTACTAGACGTCTGCAAAGTGCCCACCACAGAGACTTCCCTGACAACTTCCAAATTCCTTCTCATGCCCTTTCATATAGGAACTAAAAATAAGCAAGAGTCACAATTCTTCAGCAAATTCCATTGCTATGGAATCATGATATCCACAATGTCCTGATAATATCTGAGTATTTTGTACATAATTTTGTTCCTAGACAACTGCACACAGGGTGAGATACCTTGGGAGTTTAAATCATTTTGTTTCCTTTGCATTATCTAAGTGAGGAATTGCATGCAGGCATAGAGTGCCTCCCATGTTATCAGGAAGCATCTTGAAATTTGACCTCTGAGAATGAACTTCTCTGCACTGAATTTCTGATGTAAAGGTCATGCCTGTTCAAACTACTTGTCACCAGACTTTACTATTTGATCTACTTTTTACCAGCTTTCTAGATACTGTGTTAGTTTTTAATTATACTTCCACAACACCAAAATCTCCACTCTTAAGCATTCAAATTTATTTAACTATCTGGATTGCTGTTCTGAAACAAATTCCTGAAACTCTACTTAACAATGGTCTGAAAGAAATACCAAGACCTGATTTACTTCAAGTAAATAAAAAACCCCCCAACTCTACCAAAGTTGCTGGAGATCTGTAGATACAAGCTGGTCCTTTATACGCTGTCTCTGGAGAACCCAACAGCACTAAAATGTAGCAACATTTCTGTAGCTACAAGAGGCTACAAAGGAAGTGACCTTTTTCTAGACCACATTGTTAATTTGGTTTTTTGCTAAGCATTTCTAGACTGGTGAGAAGGGAGTTTTGTCTCCCTTTGAATATGCACGGCACTTGTTCAAACATTCCCAATCCCTAGTGTGCCCTATTACTTTTTCTTTATATTCTGCTTTACAGAAACACATGTTCTGTTGTATTATCTGATCATCCTCTTCTCAAAACAAACCACAATAGAAATATTAGTGGTTATTTCCCCAAGACTAAGTGGAAACCTGAAAAAAACCCTCAGCATTTCTTGTCTCAGAAAGTGCTTTGGGGTACTACAATATGTGGTGTGCTTCTAGAGAAAGTACGATCAGATCTGCATACAATTTCTTGATATCCCAGGCATTTTTTTCAAAACACCTAATTTTCATTTCATCAATCCAAATAGCCACATATAAATTACTAGAAAATGTTTGTTCATGAGAAAGCAGAGTGTGCTCTGTGTTGGGAACAGGCTGGAATTGTGGAATGTGTATTGCTCTGACTAAGAACCCTGGAATGAAAAGCTGAATCCTTCTTTAAAAGCCTGCTTTCTTGCTTTCTGTTTGTTTTTTTGGCTCAAGAAGGATATTGACACGATTTGCTGAGTGTTCCACAGAATTGCTGAGCCCTGTGTTACTTTGAAAAAAATTCCTCATCACAGAAAAATACACTCCTTCAGTTAGAAGGAGGCAGTAAAAGGACCAGCACACAGTTTACAGAAATATTGCATCATAAACAGGTAGTAAAACATTTAAATCTGTAATTTTGAGAATATAATTTTGTGATTTTTGGTGAAAGATTGAATGGAAAAATTCTTAGGATATAAGAACAGGATCAGATAATCAGCATATTTACATTTGGGAAAGTTGTGGCCCTGTGTAGCAATTTAATAGGTTTTCCTGAATTAACTCACAGCAGGAATGATCAGCCTAAAGGAGATTGCAGCATTTGTTCCAAACAATCTGCTCCCTTACAGAAAAGTAGAATCCTCAGAAACCTGTCAGTTTACCACAGATCATTTTCAGCTAGAATCAATCTTCCTGCTGCTTTGTAGGCTGAGATTGCAATCTTGCTGGAAAACTATCAGGAAGCCGGGGAAACAATAACATCTTTTGAAGGAAAGATGTATCCCAGAGTGGATGGTTAAAAAAACTTTGTCGCCTGTGACCGCTCCACCTATTTCAGGAGTTGACTCAAAGATTTCTCCTGTTTCACGACTTGACTTTCTGCCGTTGGCCAAGGGCCAGCATTCCAATTAGGCACGAGCTGGAAGACAGCCTGCAGGTCAGTGCCTTTCCCTGGACACCAAAGGCAGACTTAAGATAAAATCTTAACTGAGTTCTGGCCAAAATCAGACTGCAACCATTACTTAGTCATTCCTCATCTTTCACGATATTGCAACTGGATTTGTACATCTGAAAATTGGGAGACAGTAAGGTGTGAAGCCTGAATGAAACTTTTTTATGTATGGGAAACAACAGGGAAGAAGCTCTACGAGCAGGAGAAGCAAAAAAACAGTGGAAGGACTCTTTTTGCAAAAGATAGCTTAGTGGATCGAGTTCATGTGACAGAAATAATTTCCATCTTTACAGCACATTTTTGGAAGCATTGTAAACAACTTATTCATACAACTGCCCCTGGAAATAAGAAATCAGCATTTTTCTCCTGTTACGAATGGCAATAATGGAAAAAATAATTTGAAGCCCTACAAAACAGTGATAGGGCTGGGACTGGATCATCAAAACATTAAGTAATTAACCATTGTACACAGCTTAAAGTCACATTTTCATTGAACTGGGCCATGCAAACATTCACATAAACTCCATGAACTGACCGCCTCTGTAAAACAATAAAACAACACGATCCCCGCCTTGTAGATGGGGAATTGAAATGCAAATATATTTTGTCACACAGGAAAAGGCAGGAACTGAACCAGATGTTCGAAGATCTGGCCCAGTGCCTGAAGCACAAAATAATGCTTTTAACTCATAAAAGTGCTCAGACAAAACTGCTCTTTCTCACCTTTTATGATCTGGTTTAGTAAAGAAAATAGAGAAAGATCAATAAGTAAGCAGTTAACTCAAAGCCAGCTTGGTGATAAGAGAACATGCTTTGATGACTGTGGAATGTTATTTGACTTTTTCTTAACTTAGGCGAGGGAGAAAGAAAGTGTCTGTTTTGTGTGGAGACGATTTCCAGACTTGAATCCTTTCCCTCTGTAAACTCCTTTTTTCCTTTGATACATCTTTTCCAAAATTACCCAGGGTCAATCCATACGGATGGTACTGTATACACTGCCCAAGCTGCTTTCCAAAAACTGCAAATTGTTGTGAAAACTTGATAGGACAGCTACCTGGATCCATTATCTACACTTCCTAGTCTACACTGTGCAAATGTGTTTCAAAAGCGGTGTTTCTCCAGAATGTGTAAATAAATTTGATAGGGCAGTTGCGCAGAGAAATGCTGTTGTGCTGTCATCTCCTCACCCCTCTGGATGCTGGATGCCTTGGCCCTGATAATTAGCCTCAGCTCCTGTGGGAGCAGAAATGTGCTGACTAAACGATTGTTCCTGTTATCTGGGTTTCCTACTGTGCTGGGAGTTCTGTACTTTAATTCCGTTAATGGCCTCAAAGCCCAGCCATGTGCAAAATGTCATCTTTTTTTCAGCAAAATCTGCATTAAGGCAAAAGACTCTGTTTAATAGCCTAGTTAGTGGGGTGAAGGGAACAAAGAAGCTGCATGACAGGTTCTTCGTGCGAGTGCCAGTTCAAATCTATTTAAATCTATGTAAATTGATTTGAAGGCAGCACCAGATGTGCCACTAGATTTCCATTTATTCCTCACCAAAAGTCAATTAGATGCATACTGTCTGGAAATTGTCCCAGGGAAGCAGATGTGATATGTTTCTCGAGGCTTTGACAAAAGACCAATCCCTGAAGCTCCAGGTAGGAGTTAGGGGTTCTCAGCATCTCCCAGGAGACTCACAGCATAATGGCCAGCCACAGTGTAAGTGGAATCTGCTTTGTATAATATGACTTAGACTCAAGAAGTCTTTTGAGTAATTCTGTGAATGGAAGACTAAAATCAAATCAGATATTTAAACCATAATAATCCTTTCCTACAGAACCCAGATGAAATTACTTTGCTTCAATAATCAACATCATAATTCTCCAGTTCTATTTTATTTTGCAATGTTCATTTCCTGTGGCCGTTTTCTAAGATCTCAACATTCACAGGAAACCTAACTCCCTAACACATCCCAGTTGGAGAGAGTTTTCACTGCTCACAGAAAGGTACTGAAAGGTACAAAAGTTCAAACATACTCAGCTGCAGATGAGCTCACCCTCACCAGTTCACTGCAGCTGATTATAATAAAAACATCACCTCCCATGTGACCAGCTCTTGCCATTGAAAAGTAATAATGTCATCTCCGGTGGGATCATGGATGACATACAGCTAGTATTAAAACACAGATATTTCTCCAGATTTCTCTGCAGCCTGTAATTTCCTTTAGGGGAACAACTATGTGATCAGGCAGAGTTTAAAGAGGGTAAAGGAATAAACACTCCGTTAATATTAAGGGGAAAAAGATGACCACCTTGGTAAAACAGATTGTAGCTTGGCAGTTGGAGTAAATGTGGGGCAGCATGGATAATAAGGGTTGATATTTATTCTAATTTATTATATAGGAAGTTATATGGCTTTGAATAAAAAAAAAAAGTTACTATTAACATTCATTCCTTCAATCTAAAGATGTTAGTGTCAAGTCTGATCAAATAGCCCATGAAACTATTTGCTTTATGGGGCATTTGATCAAGTCATCAGAACATTTAGATTAGTGTCTGTAGTACAAGAAATTTGCCTTTCTGTGCAAGAATATTATCTCTAAGAAATATTACAGATTTCTCTGGAGTTCTACTGTGCCTGGTGGCCTCAAGGAAGAGCAGAGGCATTCCTATGAAAAGAATAAAGCCCAAAGTACTTGCTGAGTACATGTCCTTGCTCATTATAGATGCATGATTACTTGCCTAGCATTTAATTTTGGCAGTCTTCCTTTCTTGAAAAAAAAAAAAAAGAACCATTATATTATGCATATCTGTCATGAAAGAGAAGATTGAATACTGTTATTTGCAGACAAAAGAATTCAGAAACCTTAAGGAACATCAGATAAGAATTACAATATACCCCAGACTTTGCTTGAGACAACCAAAGCCAGGGGGAGGCTCTGCAGTTTCCAGACACTCCTCTCAGCTAGATTCCATCACCAGGCAGGGGGATGTGTTGTAATAAAAATGTAATATCATCCCTCATGGTTTTTAGGAACCTATCTCCCATCTTTCTGGGAAGGCAGTAACATAAGGCTATGACAGGAATCTCCTCAGAAACATCCCACCCAAACTGGAGAGTCTGAATGTAATAAACGTGATTGAATAAATATTCATACTGAGTCAGACTCTTTTTGTACACAGACAACATATTTTGAAAATAAAGGACACTGTGTTATTTTAACAGAGCAGGAGGAATTCCTAGCGTTGCAGACTAATCAGTGCATTGGAAATTGCTGAATAGGTACTGCTTTACCTTCACAAAACCAAAAGAGACTTTAGAATGTGGATTAGCTGCTGATGGTTTTATGAACTTCTTTAAAGCCATCTGTAGCTCTTCACAGCTCTTTATTATTTATCTAAGAAGAGATCACAGGACTAGGTGGGCCTGAGATGATGCATAACTTACTGTGTACCAGCTATCATGATTTCTTAGGATTACTTTTGGGAGGTAAGAGGCTACAGAAAGTGTAAGGTAGGCCTACAGTCAGTACAGCTCAAAATGTGAGAAGATATGGGGCATTTGGAAAGAAATCTTCAGGGTTACTGCTGCCCGTACCATCAGTGCTGAGGCAATACTTGGGATGCCTTAGAGATATGAAAAAAGAGGATTAAAAGGTCTATTGAGATTCCCCTGCAGGAACTCAAGGAGAACTTGTAAGTCAGGTAAAGCATAACTTTTCATTCAAAATCAGTACTCAGAGTCATACAGACTTGGGAACTGAATTAGAGATACCTAATTATGTGCTGTCCCCAACAACTGAAAAACCATTTTTGAAAAACTGCTCAGTGGATACCAATTGTACTGCTATGAGGAAAAGTGGCTGTGAGTGTTACATGTGTACTCAACATGGCACAGACAAACATTACAATTCAAATTCTAGTAGAGACAAACCCTGAATTCCCTGTGAGTCCTGAGAGTGACCAGACTCAGTGCATTATATAGTGAGTGTCTGCAGAGAAGCAGCAGATGTGGCATGTACTGTAGGGATGCAACAGCAAGACAGAAATACAAGTACAGGCAGACAGAGCCACGGGCTCGCGGCTCTGCTTGTTAAATGAACACAAGAACAATCCAATGTCCCATCAGAAGGGCATTAGGCTCCCCTTGACTGTCCTATTACCAACTCATTTTTTTCAAAAAGCAATAGAAATTCTCTCATGAACCAAAAGAGATTTAGTGTTTGATAATTTCTTTCCAAGTTATTGGCAATGTTGTGCTTCATACCCTTGTGTAGAAGCTCACAACAGAAACCCAAACTACAGAAGGTAAACCTGAAGTAAATGTGTAATAAAACTTGCAGTTCTCTGTGTCCCATTCTAACCTGTCTTTGATTAATCTCATGTAGAGTTAGGTGCCCTAAATCCTACAAAAACTTTGAAGTTTTGCCAAAGTCTAATTTGTTTCCAGCAATTTGCCCACTACAGCTAACAGGAGAGCATTTGACAAACTTAAAGCTTGGGTGGTTTGAAATCATCCTGCAGTTTCACCTCAAATATTCATGGTTAAACAGCTTTAATAAAATAATGCAATCATTCCCTAACAATATCTACACCATTTTCTATATCCAGCCATAGCGCACATGTACAGCTCCAAACCTGCATTTCCTAGAAGATGTTGACTTCAGTTTGGATTTCTGGATATAAATAGTGGGAATAGGCTTTTTTCAAGTCACAAAAGAGTCCATTTGAGAGAAAGAATTATTTTAAAAACAATCATTTCATTAAAGCAGCCTGACTTGGAAAAATTCTTGTCACTCACTTTGAAAAAAGAAAACCACAAACTTAGACAAGTAGGACTCACATAAGCAGGCAGATGAAAGTACTACACAGGCAATATTCAAAGAAAAACTTACATGTTTCTTGTATGTAATTTTTCTGCAGATTTTGAGCTGCTGTGAGGTGGGTGAATGTGAGGATACAGTAAAGTCCAGCTGTTCTCCAACACTAGGAAGCAGCTGGAAGCCAAGCATAACAAGGACAATAGGGCAGAAGCCATGTCAGCCCCATGCTACCGGAGTAAACCAAGCAGGGCCAGCAGCCAGGCGTGGCAGCCAGGGACAGCCCAGAGCCCAGATCATGCATAGGCTTGAGGCAGGCCTGAGGAACACAAACAAGAATTAAGGCAAAAGCTGAAACAATGAGGGATTTAGAACAATTCACTGCATCTTCTGAATTAGGCAGTAAGTAAGGTCTCCTGTCAATCCCTAGGTAGAAAGGAAGGACCAACCACCTCCTGTGATTATCCACCGTGAACTGCAGTGCAGAATCTGCAGCTTATCCTCTTTCCAAGATTCTTTCTAGCTGCCTGAATGGATCAGATTTGTCTAAGGTAAGTTAAAATATGTTTTAGGACAAAGACACAGTTTTTCTGTGTGCTTTTCAAGGATGATGCAGTTCTGTGATTCCCATCTTGGAAAGCAATATTAAGCAAAAAGCAAACTGCATGTGACATCTGCAAACTGCAGAAGAACAAAACTTGTTCATCTGTCAGCCTCTCAGGCTTACTGTGATTTAACTTTCGTATTTTCTGTGTCTGTGAGACATGTTAGAGGATCTCCCAGGTCAAAGTCATCTTGCAAGGAAGAAAACAGGCACAACAGCAGCTTTGTACGTTGATCATTAGAGATTTCTGCCAGTGATAAGACATATGCTTAAATTTTACTTGACTGAAAAACATTCAGTAGGGAGACTAGGTATTCCTCTTGAAAAAAAAGGTAGCAAGGAAACTTTAATTGACTTTAGCTGTTGGGTGAAGAAAGGAGAAAAAAAGGTGGAGTAACTTTCGAGACAATAGCTGGGTTCATGCTGTCCTCTACTGGTGAAGAACACAAGTTACGGTCCTTGTGTAAGCAGTACTTGAACAGTATGAGATATTTTAATAAACCTTAAAAGAAATGAAAAGTGTAATAGCTGCACAAACTAATATACTGTCAGTATTAAGATTAAATACTTAACTTTTGTATGTGTCTAAAAGCATGATTTTGTCTTCAGACTGCAGTTGCTTCAAGTAAATCCATCAGTTCAATGTAAACATTGTCATTACTGTGTATACTGGAAAATGCTTCCCATTGCCTTCCCAATTTCCTTCTTCTTTTTCTTCTTTTTATTTTCTTTTTAAAATCCAGCTACAAAACACAACCAAAACAGGAAAAACGCAGTGTATGCCTATACAAGCAAAACACCCCTCTCTCTTTCACCTTCTGTCTGAACAGATAACCTGATAGACAGCATTTATTTAAGCAGAGATGCTTGCAAAGATGTTCTATAGAGATTGACAATGGGTTTTGATATGGGTTGTGTCTGTGTGGTTCTCTCCGTCACTCTGCTCACATATCCAAGCGTACAGTGGAGCTCCAATTCCAATGGTGTTGGCTGAGCCCAGCACGGCCACCCAGCTCAGTGCCCATGGAGCAAGGTAACAGCAGTACCACGTATTCATGCAGAACGACAAAGGAGTCTCCAAAAGACATTAGGAAATGTCCTACAGAGCCTTGTTTAACTGCAAGAGTAAACAGCAGAGGAGGAGAAGGGCATGGCACACAGGCAGAATTCATCACAACTGATTGCTCATTGTTTTACCTGAAGTGAGATCCAGGAAGTTTAAACATCTGCCTCCTGGAAAGCTTGGATCACAAAGTCTCTTGAGGGTCTCTGCACAGATGTGAAGAACTTATAGCTGGAGAGGTTCAAACATGGTCTGATTCCTGGACCTGTGTAATGATTTTAGTTCTTTTTTGACTTACACACTTGATATGTGGCTTGAATATATGTTTAGTTCCTTGTTGTACCTTCCTCTGTGGCAGCCCTGTTTCTTCCCATCCTCAGGAAGGATAGACAGTGATTAAGACTTACGGCCTCTTCTGTGGTGATCATGGGGAGTATACAAGGGCTGATGAGAAATTCCAAGAGTTCAAAAATCACAGCCCCTGCTGTGATGCAGTATAAGACTATAATCTTTTTCCCCTACTTACCTGGAAGCTCCTGAGCTACACCAAAGCATGGGAACAGCACGTAAACAGCTGTAAACTGCCATTAGAAAGGGACAGTTTTTCCTCAGGGCAATCCAGAGGGAGCATGAGATGACATAACATGCCTTCATACATCCTTGAGCTGTTTTTGCACTAAACAGAGTTACACCCTAAGGACAGAAATGGAACTGATGAAAAGGTCATCTTTGTTGTGTTTGCTTTCTAAAAAAAAAAATAAAATCCATTAGAGGTTACCAGAGAAGGAATTCATTTTTTAGAATGCTCTTGTTCCCATGAAACTCAAGAGAATTTTTATCTTTGACTTGAGGGGTAACTAAGTCATGCCCTTAGGGAATGACTTCTTACATTACCAAAAAAGAAATATGATTAGGAAAACCTGTGGAAAACTCCAAGCAATTGCTTTCGAAGAAATTTATATATAGAGAGAAGTGTTCATGCTAATTCTGAGACATTATTTTGTCATGCTGTTAGTTTTATAAGGTACTGGTTTATAGTTTCTTCCAAAACCTATTAAAATTAATGGGGTTCACAATTTTTAATTAGCACTGCATTAGGTGAGTGAGAATTTTACAGAGGAAGAGAGAGACTATGATTTCATTAATTTATTTGTTTTTTTTTTTTTTTTAATAAGTGAGAATATCTTCCCACACATACAAATATAAGTAAAGATAAAAATGCCATCCAACAAAGCTCTATACAGTTTAGATGTGGTAAAGCATTTGCACATGTACTGGAGATACTGTTTTTGTCCTTGCATAGCATTCCTGATATTGAAAAGCCTTCACAAATTTCTCCTTCTGCTATTAAGTCACAAAAGTCAAATTATCTGTTAGCCCAGGCTTGTAAAAGTGTTGATAAACTACACTAAGACTAAAAATCATTGCTTCAGACAAAAACACAGTTAAAACTGACAGTAGTACCTTTTAAAATGGTTTTCAAGCAACAACTGAGAAGAAGGAACATATGACTAGAAGATAATTTTCCTCTGTTGGCATTTTTGCTGCCCTGTAAGCCTAATTTCACAGGTTTTCCATGCAGCAGTGGAGAGATGATTAGTCTGCAGGTGATTAATTCCATGGTGGAGAGAAGTGACTGGTTACAGTTAAGGTTACAATTATGGCTGATGCTCTGGAGGGGAAGGGATGAGCTGTATGGCTACAGTTAAGGTTAGGGTTGAGGAAAGGAAGAGCAGGACAAATACATTTATGCAGGGTCCTGTCAATGTGGTGTGTCTAGGATGAGGGCTGGTGGTGGCGAGGATTTATAGCTTCTGGCTAGCTGGGATAGGAAGAGGAGGTCAGCGGTTTCAGGACTAGTTCTCTTAGGAATGAATAATGTGTTATTCATCTCTGGCAGAAAGCAGGGACTGGGCTAAGCATGTTAGAAGATTCACTGTCAGGAATGCTCTTAAGTGACTTAGGATCTCAAATCTGGTAAAAGATGGTTAAGGAGTTGGTTTTACATTAGTTCCTTCAGAAGCTAAGGAAAAAGAGCAAACTTTGTTATCAGAGAAGCTGCTCATGGTATGAACTCAGTAGAAGTTATTGGTATTATATTTAAAAAACATCCTGATTTTGAATGTTATGGAAACTAAAAGAGCAAGTTAATAGGTGGACCTACAAAGTTCTGTGGGAGGTGTTATTTGTAGTGAGCTGTGGTGGTTCTCTCCAAACTTAATTTTTAGGGTGTCTGAGTAGGTCAGGTTTCATTTTGTTTATTTGCTAACATTGTGTTTAAGGTAAAGAAAACTGAATGTAGATAATTATCTTTCTCCTGAAAGAGACAGGTTGTGGCTGATCCTTCCTGTGAGAGCAGAATGGCAGGAAACACTGAACAGGTTTTGGATATGGTAACCAATATCACTAGATTTGAAACTCGGGATCTGTGAAGCAAAATGCAAATATTAAGTGTGGTTTCAAATATAAGTGTGGTTTTCTTGCCGGGCATTGAGGCCTAGAACAAGGAGATTATCTTTCCAGACTTGGAATTTAGACAATATTAAAACTGCAGTTCAAGAAAGCAGGGGCTGCAGAGGTTGGCTTATTATTGGAGTCCTTCAGTTCTCTAGGGCAGGATGAATGCTGTGGTTAGGAAGGGTGTGTGCTTTCTGCAAGGGCAAGTAAGGATTCTTCTGAGAGGGGAGCAATAGTTGGTGCTGTGTTTTACATCAAGTCCAAGAAGCTTGTTCTGTGCCTGGCTTCTGTGAGATCAATAATTCCCATTTCACTGTTGATCTAAGTAATAAAAAGCAGGTATGTAATCTGTGAAAGAAGCTGGGGCATGGATAAGACTCTGGACAAGATTTTAATTTGGGATTTGCTTTACGTCTTTAGTAATTGCTCCATGTTCAACATGAGTTTTGATAAAGCTGAGATAAAGTATGACATAAAGAAAGTTAATTATTATTCATTTCAGTATGGCTGGAAAGGAGGATGTGGAGAGATGTGCTGTTGCCGGTTCTGTTGGGATGGGATAGGCATTGGACTTGGGTATGGACACTGGATTTATGCCTTCTGGTTGTTTTTGGAGAGAAGCAGGTATTGACAGGGGCCTGATGAAGACTAAGATGATTCCTTTATGGAGACTGTATAGAATTATGTGCTGTAAAGAAAAGAAAGCAAGCAAGAAATCATAGTTTTGAGCTGTTTGTGAAGCTGGTAAATAGCATTGCATGTTTTATTTGAACATTTAAAAATATTATATTCTTTCCTTTTTATTTTATTTGTAATTTTTATATATGTTAAAATGTAAAAAAGGTTTTTAAACTAAACACTATATTAAATACTGACAGCTGGGAGAAAACAAATGCTTTCGTTAATGCTCATTTTTTTTAAATTCCTGTGTTAGGTTTTCCAAAATAGATTTTTCTCCCCAGCTTTTCCATTTGGCCAAATGGACTAAAATCCCCTTTCATAGTGATAAATTCCTTTGCCATACCAGATTTAACTTCATGCATGAAGACAGATACGGATACAAAAACTAAAGAGAAAAATAGAAACACTGATAGTGTTAGTGAAAAAGAAAACACTTTGGGTGTTTGATGTATCACTATAGCACAGCACAGAGAAGCACAGGAAGTGTGTTAATGGGATTTTCTACCTAAGCTTCCACTGTTCACCTCTGTTGCTTTCCATGTTTTGCAGATGAAAGCAAAGTTTCAATATTCGGAATAGTCCTCCTTGCAAATGTTATGAATATTAAATATTCATGTATGAAAACTGTTCAGATCCAACCTTGGAATAATTTTGAGTTTGCTTATGACCAATTAAAATGCCATATAAATTTCAGATTCTGCCATCTGAGTAGGCTGAATGCAGAGAATGAAGGACAATATCCTGTACTTCTAATTTAATTTTCCCATCAGTGTTTGTTTGAACTCTATCTGTGGGTCAGGACAATGGATGTCCATGCAAATATTTTCTGCTTACACCAGCCAGGACTGGCTGCATAATTCCAGTTAAAATTTCAGCAATAGTTTATAGTCAGTTAAGATGACTTTTTCCACATAGAAAATAACATTTTCAGATTGAGAACTTTATTAATGAGATATATGTGTCACTTGCCTGTGGCAGAGCTTTGGTTTTATGCAAACTGGACCTCCCTCTGGCTCCAGATCGCGACTGGAGTTTGAGGAATCTTATAATCTTCAGAAAATGAAATTTTATTGAACTTGGAACAGTCCCACGAGCATCAGGGATTTGCTGTGCACACAGAGAAAACAGAAGATAAGTAATTGGCAGAAGAATGTAGTGAGTCAACCTGCAGAAAGAAGGTAAAATGTGAAAGAAGACAGCAGTAGGGAGAGGACGCAGTTCCCCTGTGGGTCAGCTGGATGTATTTTTCCATCCACTTTTAAGTTTTATCTCTCCAAGTATTCCAAGTATGATCAGCCTTACTTGTGAGTGACAGGGAGGCAGAAAGAGGTGGAAAAGGCACTTCTATGCTTCTCAGCTTGGAAAAACAAAGAGGGAATGTCTGCCAAAGAAATCTGGACACTTTGGATTTTCTTGAAAGATCCAAACATTGTTATTTCCTCTGATTTTGTATGCAGTATCTGAAAGAGAGTGACTTGTCAGTGTTCCCAGGGTCTTTGCATACACAAGGAGGAATGAGACATTTTCAATGGCATTTATTTTCGATGGATGGAAGGAACAAAGAACCAGGCAGCTTCCAAGAGGGTGTTTCCTTAGTGTGACCCTGAACATAGTTTGAGAACAATCTGGCTGCTCCTTCCGAGCACAGACACAGCTCCTGGAAAATGAAAAGGTGCCTGCTATCAGCAGTAGACAGACATGGCAAGATCATGCAGCAAAATTCAGAGATTGACAGGGAATTGTCCTCAAAACAGGGAAAGCTGGAGTCAGGATTTTGGTTTCAATCACTTAGAGGCCATGGGAGAAGCAGGCCCATTTGTGAAAGCTCTACACGTAGACAGATTGAAGGCAGCTTGAACACTCAAAAGTACTCAGAAGTGGGCAGTGGATTAGGTTCTTAATACAGCATCGAGTGGGTTTCTATTTTTAATACCAGCACTGTGTATAGAATATATGTGAAAAAAATTCAGATAAAACATGACAATTCATGCTAAACCATGACACCCTCATTGCAAAAGAGAAAACAAATTCATTTCCCCCACCGTGTGTGTCATATCAAGAGCACTTTGTGTAGTGGTCACTTCAAACCTGAGTTGCAGCTGTTTGTAAACAGTTTTGAGCCCATTTTGCTCAGTCTGTATTTGACACCACCTCAGCTTTTCATGTAACAGTCCATACTACTTTAGGTAAATACTCCAGCAAGTCCCCCCCGAAATTATATAACTCCTTTGGTTCCTTCATAAATTACATAGAAACTAAGAGAAATGTTGTAAATCTGTTGTAAGTCTCCACCTATTGAAACAGTAACATCTAGAGCAGCCAGAAGACTTACACAATCCTCCAGATGTAGGTTTGGTATATGAAGATCATGGTAGTTTTAATTTTATCCATGACAGAGCAGAACACAAAGAAAATGTATCATGTGTAAGAGAAACCCAAAAATATTTAAACTGGTCATTGCCCAGCTTACTTCTTCTTCCATTTGAGAGAAGTTTGTTCATGGCTAAAAGCCTATTTCCAAATAATCCCTATTATTTCAAAACATTTCTGCAACATCAGTTTACTGGGACTCTGGTGATAATTCCACTCATCCCATGTTGAGGGATGGGACTAGATGATCTTTATGGTTCTTTCCAAGCTCGACATTCTATGATTCTGTGATTCTACATTGCTGAATTATGGAGCTTTTAACAGTCATAATTGTCTTTAGGGTGGAAAATAGAAAGTGATGGAGAGAACAGGAAAAGGAAACAGTACCGCCTCAGAAGTCAAGACAGGAAATATCTGAAGTTGGTTTTGGAAGAGAAAATATAAAAAATGCCAGAAGCTAAACATTACATTTTGGCAGTATCAAAAAAAATTATCTTGACTGCAGACTCAGAGGTGTTTGGCTCTGTTTGCATTCTTAAACTTCTACATATATTTGATGTCTAGGAATAATGAATCCTGGAAGACTGAGTTTTCAAATTGAAAGAAGGAGCCTTGAAGCTTTCCAGATTCTGAAAAAGAATTGCTCAAGACCGTATTTGCTGCACCTTTAGCATTCTTGTCCCCAAAGCTATTCAGATAGTGCTCCAAAGCTGTGACTCAGGAAATAAGGGTACCCAGGGAGTCTTTCTCACTGAATAAATCCAACCAAAATCCAGGTTTAGCACCAGAGCAGGCTTCTATTAGAAGTGGGTTAGAGTAATGATGGATGCCTCTGAGATACACTAGGATGACATCCATGATGATAAGAGCTCTTCCCAGTCCGTTTTCCTCTGCCTCTGTTCAGTGATCCTCAGAAAAACAACATGAAAGCTGACAACCACATTCCATGAACATTACTTATGATGACTTCAGCTACAAACATTTCCTCCTATTTTTCTCATTGTTGTAATCATTACATGACCAAATAGCTGTAAATATTCACTATCACAATTGATTTAACCCATCTATTTTATACGAGCCAACCTATCTGCTTCTAATTTCATTTTGCTTTCAAAACAAGTTTATATAACAGGCTAAGATGGATTTTTGTAATTCCCAACAACTCCAGACAACCAATCTAGACTTCCGTGGATCTCAATCAATTGTAGGTATAATGGGATAATATCTCTGAATAAACTTTTATCATGACAGCATTGTGGCAGGCCAAACTGAATAGATGGAGGGGCTTCAGGGCAATATTTGGCAGAAAAACCCAGTATGTTGGCAACTTGAAACTGTTCAGTTTGGTATACTAGGACTGAAGTCCAAATGAAAAAGAGGTGGCAATAATTTTGGAATTGGAAGGGAAGGCCTGACTTCAGCTCATTTAATTTGCCAGCATTTCTGATTCTTTAGTTGCAAGCTCTGCAGAATGGCAGATATAGCTTTAAAATGCATTTAACAGCACTAAAATGCAGTGGAATGGCAGCATATTCTCTGAGGGGTACGATTTCTGCCAAAAGCAGGGAGAAGAAGCCATGTCATTTATACCAGTTGCCATCTTTCTAAATCTACCAAATTCTCTTTGCAGTGACAGAAGTATCTCTATTTTCTTCTCCTCCCTTCAGGGATTTGAAATATTAAGAGCCAGTGTAGTTGTCTTTTATTTCCCTTGCTCTGCCCTTTCTGGCTTTTGTACTTTCCTTATTACTCTACATGTCTCTTAACACACTCTTTTCTGTACCATTTTCCCAGCTACTGAATGCAGAACTTTGTCAGAAATCCTTAAAACAATCATCCTGGGTAAGCTCAATTACAGATTTAAAAGCAAAACAAAACCATATCTCAAGAGTTTTTTATCTCTATGATCTTCGGAAGCGTTTCAGGACAGTGTCCAAAATATGTAATGCAATTAAGATACAGTGTTCTGGAATTGGCACAGCTGAGACTAATCCTCTTCAATGCTTTGACTCAATGATAAATATTTTTAATGGCTGTGTTTATTGAATACTTGAGGCTCCTTGTATCTGGACATGAATTCCTATCAGACAGTTTAAAGTCTTGGATTAACCTTCAAGCATTCAAAGCATTAACTCTTTTTGATTGTGAGGAGCTAACTTCCCCAAACATGAGTAAGTATATGGTTCTTGGCTAGTTCTTAGATATTTTACATTTTGCAAGTGCAGAAAGAAAGACAGAGAAGGTTCACAGTCAGTAAGAAGCTGCAGTGATCCCAACTCCAGAAGAGCCTTGCTCCCCATTCACACACTGCCTTTGGACTGGCTGGACTGAAGCTGTTTGCAGCTTCTTGTTTTGGTCTGAAACAAAAAGACATGAAGAGACCAACTATGGGGAGCAAGAGCTTGTAGGAAATTGCATATTTTAATTTACTGCACCAATTTTCTGCAATTAGAAGTTTTTATGGGTTATATGCCTACATAACTATCTATATTTTCTAGCATAAATGAAATACACCAGTTGGGCCCGGAACTAGCTGACACAAGTGAGATGTACCATTTATTTTCCTTAAATAAACCAAGCTTCTTTTCCTCATTTTTTATTTAATTTTTAAATATGGTTCTATACCTGTAAAAAAATTACATGATGAATGGGAGCCTCTCCAGGGTGTTCTCCTTCAATGAATGAAGCTGCCTTTTGGTAATGAAAGAAGAAACAGTTTTTGTTTCTTCACAAACCAGATGCAAAAGCATTGGATATTGGAAATTGTAAATAGAATAGGGACAAATGGTAGATTTTTTAGAGGTCACGCTTTTCTCCTTTTAGGCAAGATTTTTTATTAAATATTGAAATGTAAACTGAACATAAAAGTCTTTGAAGTACAGACATCAATACTGAGGCTGTCATTAAATGAATCTCATTAGATTTAAGGAGAGATTCCCTGCAATGCAAATCCTTGGAAAAACATCTTACCACTTCAGTCTGAAGCACAGACCTGTTTACATAAGTGAGTTGATCACAGACAGTTTCTGGCCAAACAAATGTTCAAGAAGATTAATGGTGAACACATGCTGTATTTTATTATCTAAAAAAACACCCACATTCTCAACTGAAATCTAGGTTATGTGATGACATAGAGTGTTTTTAGGGGTATTTCCTGTTTTTGGAGTGTTAACGCAGTGTTCATTTTTGATGCTTTTTGGAGCATGCAGTTGGGTTTTTTGTAGAAGAATTTCACTCAGTCACTAGGGAAAGGGTGAATTTTCCCTCCCACTGTAGGGCAAAGAAACATAGGCCTGAGAGGTGCCCCAAATATGTATGTAGAGATCATATCATTGTTTTATCCATGAGGACAACAAGGATATTTCTAGAAAAAGCAGCTCCTCCCTCAATTCAAGCTATTCTGCAGTGTTAGGATGCCTGTAAAACTTATGGCATCGCAAGAGGTTCGGTACTACCCTGGTTCACCAGAAATCACAGTAATGTGCTGCTGGTTCTGTCAGCTCTAGGCAGTTAAATATGACTCCATTCTGCTGTACTGGTCAACAGCCTGGAGGCCTTTTTAGAGCTCCCAGTGTTGCTGAATAATTAAACAGCATTGATGCAGAAACAGTCCATGACGCCCAACAGACTAGGCACATTTATCTATGTATTAAAGAGGAACTCAAGCCATTAAATCAAAATAGCTAAAGAAAGCTACAGCTGGAACTAGCCATTAATATGGAACAAGACATCAGATGGATGTCCTGGTAGACAGGAAGCTGAACATGAACTAGAGATGTGCTTTTGCAGCAAAGGCAGCCAACAGCTTCTGTGACTGCATAAGGGAAGAACATGGCCAGTAGGTCAAAGAAATGATTCTTCACTCAGACTGGTGAGGCCACATCTGGTGTGCTGGGCCCAGTGCTGCACTCCTCACTACCAGAGGGATGTGAGCATTCTTCAGCCAGTCCAGGGAAGAGCCACAAAAATGACAAATGGGTTGGAGTATCTGACATAGTAGGAGAGGCTGAGGGCTGAGATTGTTTGACTTGGTAAGAGTAGGATTGGAGGGACTTCTTAATAACATGGATGAATACCTGATATAGTGGGTGTAAAGAAAACAGAGACAGACTCTTCTCAGTGGTATCCAGTTGAAGGACAAGAGTCAATGAGTACAAACTGAAATACAACAAATTTCATTTAAACATCAGAAACCTTTTTTTTTTTTTTAACTGAAGGATAATTCAGGATCATCACAGGTTGCCCAGAGAGCCTCTGTCCTTGAAGATATTCAAACTCAATTGAGTATGGTCCTGAGCAACCTGCTGCAGTTGAGCCTGCTTCGACCAAGGAGTTTAGACTAAACAATCTCTAGAGGTTCTTTCTCGCCGTAACAATTGTGGGATTCTGCAGTTGCAGGCTTAGCCATGCAAGTCTGTGATACACTGGTGATTCACCATCCACAGCTGTACTCAATACATATACTTGCTTAAAAATCACATCCTGGCTGAGCATTCAAACTCCTGTATGAGTGAATATCTCCTAGAAATTTACTCCTTAGTATGTCTCTGGCGGCTGCTTTCTACCTTAAAGTGCTTGTGTCCTATCTGTCAGTAGGAGAATCATGAAAAGGCAAGAGCAAGGCATAGAAGAGGTTCTGGGGTATGTACCCACATAACACAGTCTGCAGCAGACTGTCCCACCTGGCATGAGAACGATCATCATGTTGTTGCTGGACCTACAGACCAAAGTCACATTTTCAATTTCAAAAACTTCAAAAACTCTGCCTGCACTGGTTCTGTCCATGACTGCATTACCTATTTCAGGTTATAGAGCTGCCAGCATTAGTGTTGCCCTTCTATTTTGTGTTGTTTCTTTTCAGTGAAGACTGAAGAAATATTAGCCCTTGGCCATACCAGGGACTTCAAACAACCTTGTCATGCACCAGTTGGTGGCCATCTCCCTCATACAGAGGGAAAACCAAAGTCAAAATACAATCTATGGCCTCCAACTCATGACTACAAGTGTTTCTAGGAATGACAGAACAATGTCACCCCCACAGGTTACAGCTCTGTGTAAAAAAAGCAACAGTGGGATTTGGAATGACAAAGGCTAGGCCTGCTTTTGTCAGAGCAGCTTGGGAAAGGTATGGTACAGTGTAAAAAGAACCCAGGACTCCCAGTTGCTGGATCTGATGTGTACTTGATATTTTCTCCAACAATATGTCCATTCCTTGCCAACTAAGTTCTAAATGATTCATTTTTTTACTGGATAGTCATATTTTGTGGGTAGCCACTAGTCAGTTTGAGTTATTCACTTCTACAAAATACTTCCTCTAGAAGGCACTGTAAACAGAACTAATTTTTAAGTAGTTTGAGTTGTTTGAAAGCCATGAGCAATGGTTATTAATATTGGCACAGAATAGGTCACATGCTGATGATTCAGGGGATAGAAACTGGAACATTTTGGACAGAACTGATGTTTTTACATTCACTTGCCTTATATCCAGACACTCTGGTGGTATAAGTGTTAATTACACCCAAGACAGCAAACTGGGGATGTTACCGGTACTAATATGTGTGGTAAAACAAATCTTTAGATGAAACAAATCTTGTATATTCAAGTAATTAATTTTCCGTTTCCCTGTTACAGCATGCAATTTTGTCATGCATCTCTTCTGCAAGACAGAGGAGGAGGAAGGAGTTTGTCTCATTGAAGGCAATGGAAAGTATGCTTGATATAGCATGCACAAATATGGACATGAAGATGTGAGACTAACAGCCCTTACCGATACAAAGAAGCATGCACCCAGATTCCCAAACAACCTACAGTGATGTTTTCACTTGAAATTTTTTGCCCTGAAGCTCATTCTTGTGATAAAAAATGGGCACTCCCCAGCCAGTTGGCTCAACAAGCCAAGAAATCTCGCCACTTGGTGATTGCAGCCTAGTTACCGCAAGCACAACTGTACATTGTTCTGCTTCCCTAAAAAAATAAATAAAAAAAACTCTCCAAGGCTTGCCACTGTTTGGAAAGAACCTATAATTTTTTTGCACATGTCTAGACTGGTTTACTGCTTTTCAGTGTGACTTCTTGTCATGGTATCACAGCCAGTATGTATTTTTTGACTGCTGCTGACCAAGGCAGACTCTGAGTAGTCTTCAAAAGCAAAAGAATTTGCCAGTAACTGAGTCAGTTTAAACAGCCTGCCAGGGATTTGCAGCATGCCATACAATACATTTTTGAGTCACCATCTGAAAACAGCCTTGATGAATAAGTACTCGACAAGAAAATGAGCCTGAAATTCCCAGCTGGTCTTATGCCAGGATTCTGCCATGCTCCCTTTCTCTCCAAAGTCAAGGCACTTGAACTGACCTCGGTATAAATGGCTACTCAAAATGTCATGTTCAATAAAGAACATGACCTGGGGCTGCGCAGGGGCTTTGACAATGCCACCTTTTTTGGAGAAACACGGGAGTCTGATGCAACAAGACACACACACACACATTGCAGGGGACTGTAAAAGAAATGAGCTGCTTGCATGTCCAGAGCTGTGAGGCTAATGCCCATCTCTCTCGCGTTGCAGTCTGACCAAGAACAACGTGCCTGTGGAAAACACGTGCGAGTCCCGAGGGAAATAGAAGCTATTGGTGTTTAACTCACCACTAGGTGTCACGACTTCTTCATTTTTAAACAGACTGCTGAGGTTTTTGTATGCCTAGAGGAAAGAGAAAAGCTCAAGGTGAAAGCGAGAAGCCAGAATGTTAGCCAAATACCTAGGCCAGCTCCAATCTAAATTTTTTTCAGTAGTCAGGTTGGTAGATAGCACATTCAAAAGAAATAAAAATTGAGAAATCCTTTCCATCCCTTTTGCAGATTACTGCTATCCCAGACCATACTGAAGCACTAAGAATGTCATTAGTGCAGGTGGCTGTAAAGTTCAGCAAGCTTAGTACACCATGGAACTCTTCTTATATTTTTGCATTACCCTGCCAGAAATCAGCCCCAGATGCAGTAGAACTACAGGTATATGAAAGGGAAAAATGTTTTCCTCATACTTACGACACGATTCTTCTCTCAGTGTGTCTCAGAACAGTTGATTTTGTTGAAAGACTATCCCTGTTGTTACTGACAAATGCTGTATTTTTTGTGGCTTTGTAGACCGACAAACACACAGACACAAATCTATGTACATATTTTAATATACATTCACAGGAAAAACATGGGTCAGGAAGCATTAATGCAACTACTCCTCCCATTGCCACATACTTTTCCTATGCTGCTATGCTGTACAGGGAGGTTTCACCACCTCCTGGTTTGCTGTCTTTTCTACTAAGAAAGCTGGTTTTATGTTCTCTTCTTTATTGAGCTGAGAATTTTATCTCCTTTCTTGCAAGTAGACAAATTGTCTCCAGGGTAAGGCTGGAACATACTTGATTTTTAAGTGTGTGGACTAAAGACAAACCAGCAAAGGAGTGTGGAGCTCTCTCTCCCTCTCAAGGTTTCCAAAATCCTCTTCAAGCTGGGATAAAAAACTTGATGTAAGAGTTGCAGCTTTGTCAGGAGAAGGACAATGTTTATGGTTCATGAGTGCTTTCCCCCTTCTCTCTGCATATTACATGTCACATTTAATGCACAAGGGTCTAGAGTGGACAAGAACTCAGCAGCCCAGGAAGAGGCAGGAGACTTGATGCATCAGCCTAGATGCTTCTGGGCACTTTTAGGAATTTGGCAACAAGAGGCAACTGAAGCAGCTGCCCAGTATGGGCAGATGTTTTTTCCTCTGACCCCTTGTAGAGTACACATTTACTGGATGATGTACAGCTTGTTCTCTGAGCCAAAGGAAAAATCCAAACATTTCTGGCTGAAGTCAGATTTTATTTGACCTCTTAAGTAGTTTAACATGGTACTGGCCTTCTTTCCCATTTTAGGTCTTTCCCTTCCTAAACAGCAGAAGGGATTTCATGATACAGCTTCTCAGGCACCTACCTAATGCTCTGAGCTGGATTTGTCATAATTGCCTATAAGATTAAAGGTATTTTGTTCACTTTTTTGGACTTTTTGGGACATCTAGAAAAACACAGGGAAACCCAGAAGGGAGCCTCACAAGCGACTTTTCCTCTTCTAGGTGCAAAGGGTGTTTTTATTGTAATGTGCTATGAGTTTCCATCTTCCTATTCTTTAAGTTAGGAATTTGAGAATCAGCGTTTGCATGAGAATTTAAGACTCTACAGTTTCCTGCATCCTTCAAAGTAAAGTCACTGGGTGGTCTTGGCGCTGAGCTCTCATATGGGGCCAGTAAAGGTGACTTTTATAAGAACAGAACCCGAGAGATCTGATTCACATTAAAAATGTGGAATTAATCTACTGCATAAATTAATGTTGATTCATATTCTGTGTTTAAGCAACACAGAAAGATTTCACACCTTAGGGCACAGTGGATATTTTGGATAATTGTTTAAAAGGGACACCATTCCACTTTTTTCTTTTCTTTTTAGTATTGTCTCTTAATTTAATATTATTCACTTAATATTCCCTTTGCTATTACAGAAAGTTATATATAATTTTCTTAATATTTTTCCAGTTTATTTGCCTTGGGTATTTGACAATATCTTCTGTCTAGTCTGCTTCACTTTTTTTTAAAATGGAAAATGTAATAGTAAAACCACAGAAAAGCAGGGGAATTCAACAGCAGGTGCTAGGACTAAGAATATTTTCCACTCATTCTTTAAATAATTGGAGTGTATTTTAAACTGCCAGAGTCTTTAATTTATAGATTTATTTTAATAATCACCATTCTTAACAAATACAGGGTAAACTGAATGTCACATATTATTTATTTATTGCTTCTGATAGGAAATGGGAATATAATGCCTCCATTGATTTTCTGTCACCTCATTTTCATCTCCTGAAAAAAGCCCCATGACTGCTAGATTGAAGAACCTGCCATTTCTATAGCTGTATGCTCCTCTTCCAAATCTATTCTACCTATGTCTTCTCTTGTGCAGATGGGTGGTTCCTGCTTCAGTAAATACTTGTTGACTTGCAGAAGGACATATTATTCTGCAGCATTTTTGCCCTACAGGAAATAATGCCTGTCTAGTGAGAAGATAATGGAAAAAACCCTCAGGATATCCAGATGCTTTGCTTTAGCCAAAATTATGTCTGAACATCAAGTATGAGTAGAAGAAATATGCAAATTTTTTTTTCTACAAAAATATGTAGATTTTTTTTCAAGAATTTCACATAAACTAGATTAAGTGTATAGGAAGAAATGCTGGAGATCTCCTAATGTTTGTACAGTAACATTATTAACACTACAAATTGGTTTGATGTGCAATACATAAATCCTACCAATGCCATTTTACAAATTATACTCCCAACTGTAGTAGAAGGCTGGAATAGGAATAACCAGAGACATCAGATTAAACTCTTGAACAGCAGATCTAGGAGTGGATGAGTCTTGCCAAATCAGAAGCTGTTATGAGCATACGCAGAAACACAGGTTTAGTGCTTGGGAGATCCTTTCTTGGCAAAGCTAGAGGATGTGAGTGCTTAACAGTCAGATTCCACACCTGGACTTGGCATCTAAACTCATTTAAATCTCACTTCAGAGCTAAAAAAAGGACATTATGCACTTGTTCTGTACTCCTCTCTCTGTTTCTTTTGGAAAACAGGGAAACTGTCTTGTAGTGCTTCTCGGATCTACTGCCAGAAACCACCTTAGGAAAGGTAGGGATTGTTACCTGTGAGCAGAGAACTCACACATCAGTGAAGGGAGGGGAGCTGTCCTAGGGACTGTGAAGTACTTGTACACTGTGACAAAGGGGACAATGATAAGGACCTCAGACTTACATGGATCTTAGCTTATTCTCACCCAACACAATTTAAACTTAAAGAGTTGAACTTGAAGAGGAGTAGACAAACACCTAGAGGGCAAATATTAAGGTTTCCTTGTAGCCTTAAAGAGAGACAAATGCTGATTTTGAATGAGAATTTTGACTGCTTAGGAGCAAATTTGCTTAAAAGTAGGAGATGCACAAACATAGTAAGGCCATTTTATAGACAGGAGTAAAATTATGGTACTTTCTACCATATTATTAATCCCTGAAAAGTTCCACCTTGAAACAACTGACTCTAAGATATGAGAGGCTGTTGTATTCTCATTAGACACAGAGGGACGTGAAACACTGTGATATCAAATGACAAAGTGAGAAACATAAGAATATGACACTGATAAACTGTGAGTTGAACATCAGTCCCTGGAGAGTCTGAGTAGGCAGTTGGACTGCTCTGCTCTTGCAAACTTTCTTAAGTGCATCTCTTTATGAGATGGCTGAAAACTAGGAGATCACTCTGGCTTGTAAAAATTTAATTAACAATATTCACTTGCTGCTGTGTACTGTTTTTTTGCAGATGAACCAACATGTAACCCATGGATATGGTTAATTACAGTGCCTCTGAAGAAATGAAAACTAGTCAGGATTGAATTGCACTGTACTCTGCACTCATGGTAAAGTTAGAAAATGTCTTTGGGAAGCAAAAGAATGTTGCTAAGAGCTAAAGCCATCAGAAGGGGTGTCTTTCAGGAAGCTAAAATAAACTCACTGAAGTAGTTTGGTGATCCCCACCAGCAGGCAGTCAGATCTATGCTATGTCTTGGAGGACCCACTTAACCCTGGAACATGTCCCTCCATCAGCACAAGCATCTGTTTCAGAAATGCATGTCATCAAACAGGCTGCTGAGATGAAATTGCAACTATTAGCCAAACACATGCTTCATAAAATGCGCACTCAAAGCACAGAACTCAAAATGAAAACAACCCCAAGTTCTCACTGTTTGTCTATAATGTTCCTTAAATAGCAGCTGGGAAAATTAGTTGCATGCAAATCTTAATGAATGAAGTCCACTGCTATCTCCAAGTTTTTGACTGAATGCCACTGGTGGGTCATTCACCAATGATACTCTTCAGTTTATTTGCCTTTTTTATTCCAGATTGGTGTGCCTAAAGCAGTCATTTATGACAATGGCCTGACCTTCACAGCAAGTGTTCCCATATGCTCCTGCTGGAATTGTAGTTTTCAGAGTCTCTAAAACCAGTCTGCTTTTTTGAGTGGTTAAAGATGGCTTTTAGTTGTGTAACTTTCAGGCATCCCATATCAGAGAGTTTAGGCCAAGTGGAGAAAGTTACAGCAGATCTCAGGCAGCTGCTAAGTCTTGCCAAACCCCAGGGGACAGCTTATTCATCAGATTTTATATTCTGAAAATTGTGTCTTTGCTATCTGGGAGTTGCACGGTCAGTCAGAAATCTTGTCAGGCATTAACACTGCAAGCATCACTGAAAACAATGTGGGGGGTTTTTGTCTGGGTTTTTTTTTCACATGGCATGTCTCCAACCAGCTGGACTAAACATCTTGGGCAGCCCTAGCGTGGACTGGTCCCCCTGATGACCGCAGAAACTGCTGGTACCCAAGCAGAGCACATTTTGGGCATCACAGAGAAATAATCTGCTGAATGGTAAACTGCTGATCAATGCAAGCACTGAGCAACTCTGTCTTCATTAACATGTTGCCCGTCAGTATTATTAGTATTGCTTCATTTTGGGCAATCTGTTTTTGCTTTGATTTTATCTCTTGGCTTTGTAGAGCTGTCTTGTCATGGTGACAAAATGCTATTCAGGGAATTCAGATGGTATTCATATTATTTGAAATTTCTATGGTAAGAGGCATAAATTTCAACCTGCTTGTTTTGTCCTTGACCAGGAATTTTTATTTGCATTTTTTTCTTCCTTCTTTTGTCAAGAAGGGCAAGACAGATGTGCTGGTATCTGATTTTTAAAAATTGTCATTTGATTGACCTCACTAGGATCAACCTGTCACAGTAATGGAGTGCCTGATGGACATCCATTCAGGAGTAGGTAGCAAAGATGGGATTTAGTTTGTTTTCAGACTTTTTTGGGGGGAGAATGCCTTTGCCAGGCTGTCAAGGTTTGTGCATGCTGAGCTTAGTGTAGAGGGAATAACATCTACACAGCCTGAGAGAAATGACATTTTTAAAATACCATCTCTAATTTATTGGGCTATCTAAGGCATACACCCAGAAATGTCACTTTGGAGCTGATGTCACAGTTCTGGGATATGAGCTCCTATTACTGCCAAGCTCCTATTACTGCCAATTTGCCACTAATTGGATAAACGCCTCAGCTATTTTTGGTCTCGTGTTGTTCCATCACAGTACAGGTGAGTCCCCATCCATGGATGCTCCTGGGCTGAGCAATCGCAAATCCAATAAGTCACCAAAATCCTGCACACAATCTCCCAGCTTTATGGAACAAGAAACCTGGCTAGCTCTGCTTCATGTATTTGACAGATATCATGTGTTCTGTCCCTCAAAATACCACTGTACAATTCAATATAAGGGTTTGATGCCATTGGGGGAAGCCAAAGGGAACGGAAGTTTACTCTTTTCACAGAAACACAAGGACTTTGCGATTTCCCTCCCTTATGAAAATGAGGTCAAAGAGATAAAGTGTCAGTGAAGAAGTGCAGAAGCTCTCCTGAGTCCACTGGGTGAGCACCCACTGCCAGCAATGATTCAAATCCCAAATATTTCACTAATTTCAGCAGACTGAAGTCCCTATAAGCCCCTGGCAGTACTGTTATGGATGAATTCAATCCAGAGAACAACAGTATGCAAGAAATGGGGTGTATGGGAAGTACTACATGCCTTCCTTACAATTTACCTGCACTTTCTTTATGATGATTAAGCAACATTTCCCTGAAGGCCAACTGGGTCATATGAGGTAAACCATGTATCGAGCAGATTTTTTTTGCCAGATGTTGGCAGCAAGAATTGAATCTGACATCTTTTACTAGACATTAGTCTCTGGTTCTCTGGCTCTGGCTCACAAATGTGTCGCCAAAAAGCTTTGCCATTCCTTTATAACTAGTATTATTCAGAGTTATAATTTATTGGGGCTTCTGTGCTCTTCTTGTCTTGACTGGAATAAAATAAAATCCAGAAATGTCCATTTCTGTTTATGACCAAGAAAAATATTGTCAATGTAGAGAGATAGAGAGGACAAAATACCTAGAAATAACAGGAGGACATTTTAGGAAGTTGAATTTATGTGAATAGCTTACTCAGGAGTCTTTTTGAAAAGTTCATTTTAAAATGAGGGGTCTCATATGCTTAAAAGGGAAAAGTTATGTTAATATGAAAAATCTACTTAGTAATAATGAAGCAGCTTTTCTTTTTAATGTGCTCAAATGTATTCTGTGGGAAGTTAATTCCATTGATGGATTGTGTCTACTGATTGAAAGGTGAGGGTTTATTGGAAACGTGTTTCTGCAAAAATTAGTTCAACACTGATAAAAAAATTATCTCCAAACTTGGTCCTTATTTGGTCCCTCAGTGGAAATAGATTTAAAATCTAAAAAACTTGTCTTTTTTTTAGTTTGCTATTAGTGTACTAATTTTTCTTTTGGTGGTATCATTAAAAAAAATTTGACATACCTTATTAATCAATATTCCTAGGTGTAGGACTGCTTCTGAACTCACTCTCTGGTAATCAGGTGCACGATTCTAAGACAGTTTTCAGTACAAGTTTTGCACATTGCTGTCCATGTGATTCTGTCTATCCTTAATAAAACCTCCTCCTAGTCAATCTGGAATTGGTAACTTTTCCAGATTGTGCAGAGGACTGACTAAAAGTATGGCACAGACAAATGCTTTACTTATATTTGTTCCAGGCCTTTTCAAGTATCATCAGAGATAATCACTAAAAGGCAGTTCTTTGAATCCAGGTTTGTCTGCATTTCAGTCAAAATGCCTTGATTATTACAAACTCTTTGCCTGTCTCTCCAAAAATGTTTTGAAGGCACAGTCTCCAAAAAGCAAGAAGTTGTTGCAAAGTTGGAGATGTTGCAAAGAGGAGATGTGTATGTTGTTCTCCACATGTTCTCCAGTGCACTGTAGCAGGAAAAAATATGGAGATTCAGAAAAAACAGCAGAAAACATATCAAAGCACAAAGTCATTTCAGCCTGGAATACACGGCATGGGAAAGCAGCAGAGTTTCCATGGCACACTTCTAGTATCAAGCTGGATTTTTTTTCCATCAGCCATAGCTAGAAGAAAAGCACAGTACAGAACAGTGTAGTTCATCCTGCACGTGGTAAAGGGTAGACTAAGCAACCTTCTACAGTACTTTTTTATTTCTATTAGTGTGCAATTGCAAGGACAAAGAATGTCTACACATTGCAACTCAATCTTTTGATTTCAGAACCAGGTTTGAAAATATTGCCATGTAACTCTGGGAAGTGGGGATCACTCAGTTTCATAGACATTTCTATATACATTCAGTGATTTCCAAGCAAAGTACTAGATGTTGAAAAGAATTGTTAGCTTGGACAAAATAAGATAGACATTGATCAGACATTGTTATTATTCTAAGGATTTTGGATTAGGCTACTGATGAATACTCAAACCAAATGCTATCTATGTAACTTTTTAATTACAGAATAATTTCATACACGAACAACATGGCCAACATACTATTAAACCCAGTTTTTGATAGCCCTAATCATGGAAAATTAGCAGAACATCAGTGAAGTCATTTATCAAGACAAGAATTATGCTCAATAAAAGCTTGCAGATTAAGGTCTGTAAATCTTCACCTAACATACTTCATGTGTGCAAATAGGAGGGGGGAAAAAGGTCTTCACCAATGTTACTGATAATTTTAGTGGGTACCATGGTTAATATATGCCTTACTTGTTCTGCAGCTTCTTAGGAAGACATTAAATTTGTGTCATGCCTCAATACAAATCTAGAGAAAACTTGCTGATGTTAATTGTGTGAGATGGATTAAATTTGGTGAAAAATCAAACTTTGGCTCAGTATCTGCTCTAAAAATATAGCTGTAGAGGGAAAAATAGGACATTTTTAACAACTAAACATTTATTGGACAAGGAGAGGTCTGAAGAGTGCAGAATGGAAAATGGCAAACATCTTTCACAAAAATAAGAATTGCCCCTCCTTCATAGGCCTGGATAGCTTGCATGTGTGGTACAAAAATGTGTAATGGAAACCTGGGAAACAAAGAAGGCTTTTCAGGCTGAGGATTCCAGCTGTTCGCAGACTGTGGAAGAGAAAACAGACTTTATTCAATGTCTGCAGATGTTTCCAAACTTTCATAGCTCTAAAATTTAAATTCAGTTACCTAATCAATATTAAAGATCTGAGGGAAAATATGTTGCCCATTGGATACGGTTTAGGTGGTGAGGAAAACAAAGGATTCAAACATTCTCAGGCAGAAAGATCTGGTGGCTCAGAGGCAGCAGCAGATGAAAACAATGACTGGAGACAGCCCGTGCTGGAATGAAATGAACATTCATTTCTCAGCTGCCCTGATGCAACCTCACTGGCTTTACTGGAGTGTGGTGTAACAAGTGTAGTTTGCCTACTAGGCCTGATCATCTGTAATGAGGACAAACTCCAGCTTCAGTGGAGCTAAGATGTAATTCTTCACCTACAGGATTCACAGCTGACAAAATACCATCAGCAGTGTGCTTTACAAATTTGGCAACAAATTCATGTGCAGCCTGAGACTAAAACATCTGTATTTTCTGGTGTCCACTCAGATAGGCATTGTTTGACATTTTACAGGCAGTAACTTCACATTTTCATATAGCATCAGCAATACCAAGTTGTTTTACTGAAAAAGCACACATGGGAGGAGGGAGGCCTCTTTTTATCTGACAAGTAAAGGTATTTCTGGCTGTTGTGCACAACATCCCTTTGCCACATAAATGACTTCTACATGCACTCTTCTGCAATGTCTGTGCTGAAAAGTGTTATCACTGTCCACCCCCTGAAAACGTGATTCTTGAAGCATTCCATTTTTATGGAAACAAATCAGGCAAATCCCTTTACTAAATTACTGCCAAGTGCAGATGGTGGTCCAGTAATAAAAGGAGCCTAAATACATCTCACCTCAACTCCAACACACCAGGCTGCATTATGGGATAGAAAAAATCCTTTTCTCTCTACCATCTCACATGATGACATCAGAGCAGTGATAAAAAGATGGGAACTGGTGCCCTTAGCATTTTGTGAGATTTTTGGTTGCTGCTATTATGGAAACTAAAGAAACTTCAGATTCATTACTTCTAAAAAGGATTAAGCACTGTATGAGTTAAAGCCTCTGGATAAGAGCAGTCCAGGTAAGAAGATGTTTTTTGGAAAGCCAAATTCATATGAGAATGAATATAGAAGGTTTAGTATAATCTAAAAGAGGTGGTTCAGTAAAACAATACAGGCTTACTTGGTCTATTGTCATATCTAGTTTAATTTAAAGATTTAAAATTTTCCTTATGTGTAAGAAAAATGAGTTTGATTCAGCCATACCTGCATTCAGGATTCAAACCAATACTATATTGCTAGAGACCAGAATTTGTAAAATATTTGTTAGGAAATAACAGAGAAAAAAATGGCAATGCTGAAGTTTGCTACTGGGGATTCAGGGGAGATTAGGTGAGGAGAGAACTCAGAGCATGCTGTTCTGTATAGATGAATAGGCAGATAGTTTTATTTGCCTGGCTTTTAATGGTGGTGTGAAGCATCTTTCTGCCACATCACTGTGTAAGAAGAGAGTGAAGTAGGGTAAATTTCCTTTATGCGTTGTCCAGGATTCATTTAGAAAACTCCAGCTGCTAAAGCTGTGAGAAACAGGCTTCAGCTTGTCTAACTTCAAATGTGTTAAAACAAGGTCTGTATTATGACTGGACAAACCCCAAAACTTTAACACTTTTTGGAGAAGAAACTTGCTCTTCTCTGTGTTTGTACCAAACCTAGTGTGCCCAGAAGTGGCACTTCCTTCTTATAATGAACATGGAAACATGTAACCAATCTTCACCCAAATCCTGAATTATACCTCATCAGTCCAAAACCTCTTCCCACAGTCCTGCCTGTGTGCATGTCCGTGTTACTCTCTAAAAGATACACTCAAATTTTTACTTTTTTAGAGCAATCAGTAAGAAAACCACCACACCTAAATCCTTGTCCTGCAGATGTCATAAATGGCTTTGTACAGCTCATGACTTTTTGACTGAATAACCTCTGTCCTGCTGCCAAAAACATCTGATGATCTGATGAGTAACTGTCTTTTTTTTTTTTTTTAGTGGGTTCCTTATTGATGAAGGTAACTGGGAACTGAAAATCCTGCTGTGGTTAAGACAGAAAAATATTTTACTAATTGTATTTTTCCAGATCTTACAAACATGTTGATTTGTTTCTCACCTCAGATGGCCTGTCTTACATCTCATCTTCTGACAAACTTTTCAATTCCTATGCATTTTTGGGCCATTGTTTAATATCTTTTTATAGTGTGACTAGCTCAAGATCTTCCCTTCCTTACAAATCTAAATTTTCTTATTGCTTCAAAGTCCAGGGCTGGCACAATTATTTCAAATGATCTTCTTTTCAGATGATTCCCACATCATTCCCAGACTGTGAGACAGCCTGTTTATGTGATGGAAAGTACCAGAGGGAACCTTATACCGATAGGCTAATTGTTTACATGAGCTCAAAATAATTTGACTTTCATACTCTGCATGTTCCCATGCTTCTGTCTGATTGTATCATCTTTGGTTTCCTGTGCTGAGCATCTCTTTGAAGTTCACTTCTTTCCCTTCACCTCTTCACTGTGGTCTATACTCCCTGTACAGGACCACCTTACTTTCCTGAAGATCTCTTGCTTTCTAAGCGAAGAGCTAAGCAGATGACATGCTTACTATCTCAATATTCCTGTGAGCAAGACAGGACAACTATAAGGAAGTAGCAGAGTGATGACACTGAATGGAGAGTGAACTGATGCAGGCAAAAAAAAAGGAACTGAATCATGTTAGGAAGCTAATGGATAGGGCATTCATGCAGCTAGAAACAAGAAGTTTAGCCAGGCAACCAAAAATCATGCACCTGTCTGTGCCCCAGTCCCTTTATTTGATATCACAGGTTTCTCTGCCTCATCCTTTGTTTTCCAGACTATTAAGATCTGTGAGAGAGGGACAATTCCTCTACTTGTGAAAAGGACCTTTTTACACTGCTGGGATATTTTGCCCACGACATTGGGCTCTGACACTGTTTAAGTGAACTGGGAATCTCCCACTGGTACTGGCTGAAGTTTTTGTTACTGATTGTCTGAACAAAAATATTCCCAGTTTTCCTTTGTAGTCTGACATTTCACTCTTCACTTGAAACTGTTTGTTTCTTATTTACCTACTTCTTTCATTCTCAGACCTAAATTCAGTTTCTCCTGCTGTTTCTTTTCTGAGACTACTAATCTATCTCCACTTAGTCTGTCACTCATAGTTTATGGAGCTGGCAAGGAGCATCTAGAAAGTGAGGTACTGACAAAGAGTATGAGAAAGATAAAGCTAGACAATAAACATAGCCGAGAAACCTGTCCTGCAGTGGAGCAAAATGAGTATCAATAGAAGTTTTATATTAAACATATTTTCCCGAGAATGTTTAGAAACAAAAATGGAATTGATAGAATGAATGGACATTCATTTTTTTATAAAGCATTTTAGGACATTTTGAGAAGCTTGCCCAAGAAATGCTGTTGCCACTCACTTTTTATGTTTTTCTGAGTGGACTCAGCCATTGGAAATGTTTCTTTGGTTTGCATGTTAGCTCTTATTTATTGAGCACTCATGTAATTTTAGGCCATGGTTTATAAATTACATGAGTGCTGAAAAGGCAGAGGAAACAAAGTTGTCTTGAGACTGGGAAGAACCATTACAAAAGTTCTAGTCCAGCTGGCTTCAGCCCTGCAGTGCCCTCAGCATTAATCAACTTCTCTCTGGTAAGGGGAGAGAGAAAACACAAGGAGAGAACAAACAGATTTCAGCCGAATTAGTCATGACAGCTGAATATGCACCTGGTTCAGTGAAACTTAAAGTGCATGATTCCATTCCATGTACAATTGGAATAATCAAAAAGGTTCAACCTCCCAAGGTTTGCATAAACTGGTACTGCTCAGGTGCTAAACAACAGAATTGCACCTTGTTGACATCACTTTCCCAGGAAAAGTTTAGTAAAATGGGTTTCATTGCTCAGTTTTAATGTCCCTTGGTAAGGTTGGATTGTTGTCCCAAGCCTGGAGCAGAAAGCAGTATTTAGCTACAATGCTGCAGTGGCACAGCAAGGGCTATCTGGGATTCCCCTTGCTCTTTAGAAGTCTTAACCACTGATTCAGTAAGCACTGTGATATTTAAAAGAAACAAAAGGAAAAAACTGGTAAATAAAATTGTCTGACTTTCTAACTCTCACAAGTAAACAGTAGGGATACTACATTAATGATCCAGTTACTGCAGAGGAAGAATAACATCCTTTCCCTCCTAGAATGAAAATAATACCAACAGCAACAATAAAAATAAAAATAAAAATAAAAATAAAAATAAAAATAAAAATAAAAATAAAAATAATGTTGTTTTAATTTATTGCAATAATTACTAAAAAAATGTTCTTTTAATTCATCCTAATTGAAGGAAGTTTGACTGTGGAAGGGGACTTAACGATTAGTCTGAAGTGTGTAGGACACAGTGCTGGGAAAATACAGCTCTATGAGAGCTACAACTATATTTGAGTGTGTCTGAAGTTATGCTCATAAATTCATATTTAGACAATTAAATAAGTGGTCTGATTTTCAAAAGTGCTTCTGACCCAGCTTCTCCAGCTGACTTCAATAAAACGTGTGTGCGTCTGTGTGCGCGTGTTCAGTACTTCAAAAATGAAACCACATATTTAGGTGCTTAAATCTAAGCATCTAAGGCTTGAAAATGCTGCCAATAATAATTCTCCTGGCTTCACCATGGGGATAACACACCAAGTGGATTTTAAATACAGGTGTTTCTACAGGAGAATAAGCAATGTGATCAGAGGGACCTGATGTAACTCCTGTTTATTTGGTTCCTTCTGAAACAGTTAGGGAATTGTGTTTTTGAAACATCAGCATGGTCTTTCCTCCACCTGAGCAAACAGCCCATAGGAAAGCTATCATAGAGAATTCCCTGACTCCCTGGGTCATCCTTCTGATCAATGTTTAATAAAACCAGTCTTAATACTTTGTGTTGCATTAGTAACAGGTAACAACAGAAAATGTTTCCTTAAACAATTTTCTGACCATCATGTTTGAAGGGAACTTTCCTTAAAAAAACCCCTCACCTATAGATATTCATACCTATTCTTCAGCTTCAAGTAAAAATAGCCGGTTCACCATTTTTAAACAGGACATTTTATTAAAACTTCCTGAACTGCAATATAAGCTTCTGGGGAATGGCTGAATGGTTCTTTTGGAAATAATTCAGCTGCAAACCTAATCTTTGAGCCACTCTTGTGCTGAGAAACTTAAATTTACTCTGTAACTTTTAGTGGCAGCTGTACAGATCTGATTGCTATGGAACAATTTACAACCAAAAGGAAAAATGCAGTTTTTTTAATTGAAGATAAAGTAGAAGTGTCTTAATAATCTTTGCATACTAGATCTCTGCTCATTTCTGTGAGTTGGGTGAGCTTTAGGAATACAAACAATGGAAAACATGGTGATTCAGGTTAAAAACCTGCTATGTTCAAGCAGGAGGCACTTGGCAGAACTTGTCAAACACTGACCAGCTCCTCACCACAGTCTTCATGTTTGAAGCTGACTGCAGTGAAAAAAATTCAGCAGGACTGTATAGACCAATCTGCCTTCTGGTTTGGCTGGAATTAGAAAGCTTTTTAGTTTTATTATGAAAAAAAATCTTCCAAGAAAAATAACAAACATTTCTAATTTTATACTGAGAGAATTATTCCACTGGAAAAAATTATGTGAAGCCTAAGCACAGGTATCCAACAACAGCTGTAATCAAGCTTACCACAGAAGGCATTTAAACTAAGAGGCTAGTGTCTGCAAAACTCGTGTTTCCTTGATTTCCTCTAGGGAGAATGATGCTGGTGAGAAGCAGGCCAGCATTCTCTTTACTCCCTACTTACTCCACTTTCTTTTTACATCCTCTTTTCCATGTTATATTTTCAGACCAAATCCCCAGACAACACAGAGATGGATGGGTCTGCTGGGGCATGCAAACACAACTACCCCAGTAAGGCAGTGATCACAGTCAGAATATCACCACAGGGTAGATTTACTCCTTTTACAAATGCACAGGGAACCTGACAGGCAGTGCTACCAGCCAATTTGCCCAAGGCAATATGTAATACCAGTGGCAAACTGGATGTTGGATGTCAGAACTCCTGCCACTCAGCCTTGTTCTCAAATCATTGGCTGCACAACTTCTCCCAGAGTAAGCAATACATCTTAAGTGAAAAGGAAAACAATGTGCAAAGCAGCCATGAAGGTAATGAGTAATATTAAAAAGGCAGCTATGAAAATAATATTTTTGAAATCAAAGCACCCAAATGAGAACCGAAAAAATAATCGCATTTGTGTTTTTAACATCTTCAGTTGCCAGTAGGGCATTAGTCTTCCTGAGCTGTAGCAGCAGGAAGTCTCCAAGTTCTCCATATGGAGCCAAACAGCCTGGGATGATCCCTGTGGCAGGGAAAGTAACATCTTCTGTAGTAGACAAACAAATCTTAGAGAAGACCCTTTTGTATAATTCCCAGCAATAATTGCTTTCTGAGTCTCTGCAAAATACACACTTTCATGACTTTGGAAAATATTCTTTAAAGTTATTTTTTCTTCACACATTCCTGATGCCAAGTCTTTGGTCTAACGTCTTGTCACATGTTTGTCTGCTTTAGACTTTCCTCATTGAAGACTGACAGTTTGGTTCATTTTAGCACTTGTGTAATTCTAATTACTGGTACTATGTAAGGAGTGATGTATACTGACATACCAACCCAATGGAGCATGTAAGAGAAACTTAACCATGATGGAGCATGAGCACAATTTATTACCCCAAATCACAATAAATTAACATGCTGATAATCAGAGTTGTAACTTATATATTGTAAATATAATTCCACTACCCTCTCAGCATTAAGCCTGTAATACATACCACTCCTACAGATGTAAGCTGAATAGAGATTTTCCTCCAAGGAATGCTACTAGTCTAAAGAGATTTTTTGGATATGAGACACACTACCATTACACTTTTATATAGCATATCATTAACTTTAACATGCTGTCCCAATTTTAGTGGATTAGCTGTTCAGCAACTTGGAGAAGCAGTTGCAGGTCTTTTCATGAAGAAAAAGAATGAGAAGTCCTATAGTATTACACATAATAGGATATAATTGGCAAAATATTCAAGTGTCCTCCTGAGAAAAATCTGAGTGTACAGCTAAGAACTTAAAATAAAGGAAAATGTTTGTTTCCCATTTGGGTTTGTTTCTTGTTAGGATTTTTGCTTTTCAAGAATTTTTTGATAAGGACTTAAACATTAAACATATAGAATTTGATTCTGGTATCTTTTGGAAACAGTGCTAATAGATAGATGTGGCAAAAGGGAAAATACTTCTGAGTTAGGTGACATCAGACCAGACAAATCCTTCATACCATACTAAAAATTCTGTACTCTGGCCAACTATCAAGAACAGACATTTTGAGAAGTAAAAAGTTAGGTGAACTGCAGAAAGAAATGCGTGAATTAAACAGAAAGCTATAAGGCACCCCGAAAAAAGAATGTACTTGCCATTGCACTAAACTCAGACTTAGTATCTCCTGATGTTCTCTTTTTCCGGACAGAATTTAAACACAGTACCATCCTGGCTTCAGATAATCTCTGAATTGCAGATAGCTAGAAAACATGACTATGCTGACATGTATTAGTGTGAAGTTGCCCCCTTCTGATGGTCTCATCCAGGTATCTGTTTCTAGTCACTTTTTGGTTGCAGGATCCTGGATCAGCTAGAGTTCAACTCAATTTGATCTGATTCAGCCATTCATTTTTCCATGTATAATTAGCCCCAAAGTGCAAAATGTTAGGAAAGATGTAATTTAAAAATTACCTCCTTCAAGATAGAAAAGAAGGCTGCAGCTGTTCAAATTTCAGTGAATAAAAAGGATACAGTTTTTTGATGGTAGCAACTATTTTGCATTGGATGGCTTAGTTATCCCTATTTTTAAAAGATGCATTGGGGACAGCTTCTTTTCAGCAGTGAAGAAAGGATGTATTGGACACTGCCAGTTAGAGATGTTTAAGGCCTTCACAGGTCTTCCTTTCCTAAGCATTTTGAGACCTTCTGTTGGTACTCTGCTGGCCCCCAGGCTTCCCATATTAGTGAAGATTCTGGCTACTTTGCAGGCAGGAGAAAAACCCAAGACACTCTGAAGCTAACTGGGCTCTTGGCAGCAGGACAGAAACCAAACAGACCAAATCTTGACTGATTACTTACACAAGAAGATTATGACTCTGTAAGTAATCTGTAATTGCTGGTATAACAGATTTGGTGTGTTATCTCTAAGTGTGGAGAGCCTAACAGCCTGCAGAACAGCTACTTCATCTCAAACTGGAGTTTACAAGAGGCTTTCAGCTGCAGAGATGTAACCATGTGGGACTTGCTCATGGTGAATGACACAAATGGGTTCCCTAATAATAGGTGCTGCTACAAATAAGATGTACTAAGGTAGGGATTTCTTTAAAAATTCATAATCTAGAACTCTGCTTCCTCTGACTCCAGTAGCAGAACTGTGGCTGACCGGAGGGGCAGCAGAGTGCTTCTCCAAAATGCACCCCAAAGAAATTGCCCAGGTCATTTGGCACTCTCAGACAGTGGTGTCAGTGCCCTTGCAGGGCCAGCCTGGCTTCCTGCTCCATGCAAAGGCTTGAGCTCACAGGTCTCAAATCCTGATCCTGGCTCTGCTGAGAGCATTTGGGGCAATCCTTTGCAGACAGTTTACAACCTCAGTTATTCCATCTGCAAAATGGAGATGAAGACTGTCTGTGGAACTCAGAAAAAATACCAAATAAGAACTAGATTTTATTACTATAAAAAATAGTATCTCCAGATCGGTAGGGATGACATATTACAGAGCCTTTTCTTTCCAGATTGATACAACTTTATTAGTTCTTTCACTGTTTCCTTTAAGGATACATTTGGCAAACCTCTCAGGAATTAAAACTTTCCAGGTCCCTTGCTATATTGACAACACAATGCAAAATCCTGAATAAACAGTTTTCTTTCTCTTTCCCTGACCACATTGCTAAAAATATATGGGATTGGGTGATAAAAGAAGATCATGTTTGCTGTTCCCGAAAAAGAGAGCTTTGTCCCTGTGCTACAGCCAGACTGTTCATAACATGTCACTGCCAGGCAAAAGATGCAATTTTAAACTAATTGTCTGTGTTCACAAAGTCTTTAACAGGGAGAAGTGAGAAAACATAATTTGAGAAAGACCAAGCTCATTTCTAAGGACAGAAGAGAGGCTGACTGGGACAGCACAGTTGGGTTTCTGTTTTATTTTAGGGCCTGACCTCTGTTTAAGTATTTGAGGCAAATGTAATGGTACATGTTCAACACAGCAAAGAACAAGGTGCTGCAACAAGCACTAAATAGTTAATGTCACAAATTATCAATATATTTCCAAGTTTAATATCTGCCTGTGATATTCCAATCCCATGGTTATATAGATTGATGGCTGCACTAAGAAATTATGAAGATCGAGGTAGGACTTCTCAGCTTCAAAAAGTCCATCTGAATGTCATTTTAAGACCCTTACATTGCTTACATTTATGTCCCTTACATTACTTACTTATGTTCTTAAGTCAATAATAGGAAATTTAATCCCCAAAACTGATCATACTGCTTTTATTCAAGAAAATCTCTAATTGGGATTTCAGTTCACAGACAGAGGAGAAAAGGGACTGCTGTATCAAAGAGTTCTGCTGAGGCTGTTAAACTTCAGTAAATTAGCATCTTAGTATCTTCCGTATGGTCAATTCTGAGAAATCTCTATGCTTCAGGCCTGACCACATCACTCAGCCTCTTTCCTCCTCTCCCTCTGACCCCTCAGATACCTTTTCTTTAAAAGAGCTGTGGAACATACAGCATTAACTATTCTTAGAGCAGCAGCACACTCCCAGCTTGTTATGTCTCCTGGTACTGCATGAAGAAGCACTGTAGGCAAATGGAAGTATTTTGCTTGGATTTTGTCATCCCTTGAAAAAAATATGAAGATAGCTTTCTAGTCTTAGATATTATTAAACATTCTCACTAGAAATAGACATCTTTGTGGATACTAAAAGCACTACTTTCAAATATTTATTAAAAAAAACCCCCAACAACTATGTAAATACAAAGGACAAAATGAGTAAAAAATAAAACAGCATACATCCTATGGGAAAATCCTGCTTTTATAATACTTTTGACTCTAGATAATTTACATTTCACAAAAAATTTTGCTCAAGGAAATAAAAATAACTCCTCTATAAGAATCTAATGAGTATTTTCAGCCTATAGTTTCACAAATAAAAGAGATGCGAATTACTAGGATGCCTACGCCTCCCTCACAGAGATATTAGATGTAAAGAGGCAAGTATCTTTTCATGGTCCTTTTAAAACAACAGCAAGTTTTCACTTGATGTTTAGGTATTAGGCATGAAAATTACACAGCTGAAGAAAAGAGCTGTTAGAACAAGGTAATAAACTTTAACAGGTATAGACAAAAGAAAGAGGGAATGGCTGTCCAAAAAGCTGTTTGAATGGAATTGACTACTTTGGTACACTTTTACAGGGAAGCCCTTCTCAGAATCTGTATTTCCTGAAAATCTAATGGTACCATCCCTCTCCCCCAAATGGAGAGATGCAGTATCAGCAGAGGTGTAGAGTTCTGATACATCTCTATGGCATCATACCTTCAATTTTGTGGGTTTTTATTTTGTGAACAGATGCCAGACAGAACAAAAAAAGCCCCATAACTCTTTTGCCCACTGAGAGGGAGCCATTTTGCTATCACTCAGCACGAAGGACAAGCAGAGAAGCCAGTGCAAAGAGGGCAGGACAGAGCCTACAGGCAGGCTAAACTGAAAATTTGTGTTGTTTCTAAGATGTGCCTGAATAAAAAAAAAAAAAAATCAAATCATTATTGCTTAAACTTTGGAGATGCAAACTGTAATATATTGGAAACACTAACCAATTCATGAGCATTGCTTTTCTCATAACTGCAAGATGAAAAATCCAACAAACTCTCTATAAAATTACTAAGATCATTCCTTGCTGGAATAACAGATGCCAAAGAAAAACAATGAGAAAGGCTGACTTCCAGAAAGACTAGCAAAAAGATATCATATTTAGAAACCGGTCCCTGTTAAAAAGTTGGAAATAAAAGTACTGTTTTGAACTGAGTACAGCATTTCCCAAGCTTTTGACAGACATGACTGGCTTGTTACTGCAGCACAGCTCTTAGTTAGAGGCTTATCAAAGGCTGTTTTATCTAAGAGGTTCTACAGACAAGTTTCATGGTAAATAGGAGCAGCTATAGAAGGGGCTCTAACTGATGGACACAGTGTCCAGCAGGTCAGACTGAGGGGTAACATCCCCTGGGGCGTGGGCTGAATGCTCACCTGTTTGCAAGACTGCCTGCGTGCCTGCCTGCAGATAGGAGAGATGTGCATGGAGATGACTGCCAGAGACTGATGGATTCCCAGTTAACACAGGGCCCCTGATTTTCCCTGACAGGGTGAAGGGAGAGCTCTGCTGGCATGCTGACCTCCCTCTCTGGTGATTCAGACTCACATATTCATACCGGTGGGCAAACCTCCCATGCTTCTGTTTTGAGTTTAGAGACCCGTCAGACTGCTTTGAATTGGTGAATTTTTCTTCCTGCAATTTAAACACATTTGTTTGCTTTTCCCTGAAGGGAGGTTCAATGTGAAATAGAACATGTTCTTTTTCCAGCTAATCAGAAACATATTCCTGGTGGTGTTGAATGAAGAACATACCCAAAAGATAAGCAGGTACAAGTGGTCTTTTTACAGACACAGAGACACACTCTCAGCAAGCCTTCTATGGGTTGGAGTCAGATGGAGAGAAGATTAGCAGGAGGAAAGGGAATGAGATTTTGGATAGCTCTGAGTTTATCGTGTGGACTCTGAGTGGGAGAGCTGTACAGGTTATTTACGTTGGGGAATTACCATTTCCTTGTCATCTCCCTCCTCCTTCCTCCCCCCCACACTGAGTTTGACTCTCTTGTCCCTTTCTCTCGCTTCATTCACACGCTTGAAGTATTTCTCATTTGGTCCCATGTCCCCATGATGACCTTTACAACACATCAGGGGAGTTAAGAGCTGCATGAAAATCTCTGCATAGTCTGTGCTTTCATACAGTTGTATGGCATGTAGGTGGCATCTATTAATATGTTAAACATGCTGAAAGGACTATGCTGGCTTCATTGTACACAGAGCATTTCATTACGTTTATCCTCTATTTCTGTTTTTCCAATGAGACATATGAACCCAGTGATTTTAACAACCTGTCTTAAAGGATCATTTCCTAGACCCCAGAGTTCACCTACTCAGTGGGGCTATTCCACAGGAAGGCAGTAATCCTGAAAGAGCCCTGATGGGGACAGTGGATGATAAATTTATACAGCTGTACTGCAATATAAATTCAGGAAAGATAAGTTAAATGCACTTCTGTCCTGTTTTTGCAGAAGTGCTTTATCATAGAGCAAGGGGAAAATAACCTGAATACTTCTTGGCTCCCATACATGTGAGCTTTGAAGGCGATGCTTAGTTCCACATGCCCAGTGATCAAAAAGATGGCAAGACTTCAGAAAGCAAAAAATGGCTGGGAAGAGCAATACCCAGAGGAAAATGAAGGTGATAACATATAAACTGCTAAAAGAATGAGAAATATTTAAACACAAAGAGTGAGATGGGTATATTAATACAATATGTGAGAGACAGTTATCAAGAAAAGATAAGACAAGATAGAGAAAACTTCATGAGATTGAGCTCTGTTTGTTGTTTAATAAGTAAATGGACAAATGCAGTAGTGGAAACGTTGGGAGATTAAAATGAAATAAGGAAAAACACCATCAGTCTGCAGAAGGGAAGGTTCTCCCACTGCTGGGAATTGGAATGTACCATTCATTAGAATGTTCATCTATGATATTTTAATTGGCAAAGTAACAGCAAAAAATCAGTGGAAGGTGGAGGCTGATGCTTTATTTTAATCAAAAAGAAAAATTAGTAAGACCAAATAGCTAGGATAAGACAGTAGGGGCCTCCCTGATACAGATGCTGATGAATTCAATCTATGACAACTCAGTGAAGTATCTTCTGTCACTATGTTATTCAGAGGGAATTATTTACTATTAGAACTTTATGGCTATCCTTTAAAATTTTAGATTTTATGAGCCTTAGTATGCTAAAACTTTCTTCACAAACTATTGACAAAAGAGCAGAATTTTCTGAGAATCTGAGAATGATTTAGGTTGGAAAGGACCTCCAGAGGCCATCTAGTCCAAGTCCTTGCTAAAAGCAGATTCTTCTTTGAAGCTAGAGCAGGTTGCTCAGGATAATATCTAGCCAAATCTAGAATATTTCCAAGGATGAAAATTTTAATATTTCTTTGAGCCTTTTGTTCCAGTGTTTGATCTCCTTTGCTATGAATTTCTTTTTCTGGTATCAAATCAGATTTTCCCTTGCTATCTCTCTTCTCTTGTGCCAATAAATTATCCCTTAAAATGACACCGTAACTATAAGATATATAAAATGAAAGTTACAACAAAATAAGGACAGATTAAGGCACATTTTAAGATTAGCAAGTCTTTACAAGAATTTGAATTCTTCCAAGATCTCTCAGCCATATGAGGATCTGTCTGCCTGTAGATCTGTAATCATCTGTAACAAGTTTCTTTTAATGGCTTTCTCTGACACCAAGCTCATAGCAGTAAATTAAAACCCCAAGTAATATACCAGTATACAGATCTTTCAAAATCTAGTAATGCATGCCTACACATTAATTGAAAATAAGTGTAGATAAAAATGGCATATTTATATATATATATATATATATCCACCAGGGCAGAACAGTGTGGTATGGTGACATTCAGGTAGCAAACATCATCAATTTGTAAGTTAAATTGATTTATAAAAGTATAATGAGCCTGAAAGCGGGCACTGAACAGTGGTAATGATTATGAAATTTCCTATTGAGACAAGTCCTATTTCTTGGCAGGCTGGTCTTGGTTAAGTTGGTCGGTGGACAACCTAAACAACAAGAAGTCCCCAGACAAATGTCAATATTTGAAGTGAGGGAACAACAGGCATTTTGGATAGCAAGCACATTTTCTTTGGATCACCCACTTTTTCAGCTCAGTGTTGATGAAATTTCAACAATGTATATTTTAAGAGAATATGTACGTGTCAGACTAGGAGTGCAGGTCTGTCAGAAGGATCATCCAGCAGTTAGAATAAGTTGCAAGTCTTTTCTACAGCCTAAAACCAGAGGAATCCAAAACCAGACTCTTCCATTTTTTTAAACTGTTTTTGTTAACGCTTCCTTTGTGGTTGTTCTGCCAAGTTTGTATTGAAATACTGTGTTTGTTCTTTCTAAACTATCTCATGACAGTTCTATGTGAACTGCAATACAAAAGGTTTTGAACACATTGATGTAGCCTTACTGTGATTAAGAATACATCAAATTCTAAATTTGCTTCCAATACCCATGTCTGTGCCTCAGAACTTTTCAGAGGCATAGCTCAAATGTTATTGATAATTTTCTCCACCCTAGTTTGCAGGGAGACAACCCAAGGAGCTAGGGCAGATAAGTGTCTCAGGGATGTTTACAGGGGTGCTCACATGGAAGATATGCGGGGTAAACATATGGAGATAGTACTGGAAAAATCCATAATTTTAATAAGGAATAAAGGAGCATTCATGCTCATTGCTTACTGACTTTCCCCACATTCAGTAACTGAACTCAGATTCTGTTCTTATCAGTCTGGGGATTTAATAAATCTGTCACTGCCTAATGGCTCTGCATGTAGTCAAACACAGATATTGTGCTATATAGAATTCATCATAAAATTTTATGCTTGTTATTATTACCCTCGTGTCTGTCAGCTTGAACACCTGCTGTTTGGGGAAGCAACTGCCAGTTCTGACATCTGAATGCAATCGGGAAAATTATAACCACGCATCACTCAAAACATCCTTTTCAAAGACACAGTCCAAGCATCATAATTTCCTTGGTTGGTTGCCTGTTAGTATCATTTGTACTAAGATCTTGGAGATAAGTAGAAAAAGTTTCCAGATGTACAGCCATATATCCTAACTCTCTGATCACAAGGAAAACCATTACAACTGAGGGGGTGATGGGGGAAATTCAATTTTTTGAGCTATGATACAATTATAAAGGTAGGAAAACCAAAGTCTTTATAGGGAGCTTGTCCATATGTTGGGTAGCAGAAAGCAGAGAACTATCTTGATTGTCTTTGTATTAAGCATCCAGTTAAATTTTTGAATGAAAATTCACAAAACCAATTTCGCAATTTTTGCTCAGGTTTTGGGGGGGGGGGGAAGAAAATTCTCATTAAAAATAAATTGTAACAAATTTTAGATTTTGTAAAATGTTTTCTTTCTCTTGAAGACCACATGGAGAACACCTTGCTTTTAATAGACAAACCTTCAGGTCAGTATCTAAATAAGTACAATTGAGTGATGTAATCCATCTTGACAGTAAAATTGAGCCCCATGGATTTACATGGTGAGGGTAACAAGAAAGGATTTAGCACCCATTTTAAATGTGGGTGCTCCTCCATTGTGTGACATGGCAATAGAGGAAAATAACTTTCTCTTTCAAGCTAACAGAATAGGATTTAGCCTGTGAATTTTCCTACTCTGTCTACTGAAAAACAGCCCTGTGTCCTAAAGCACCCCTGTGTTTCTACTAATGTAAATAATGGACGTAACTTTGTACAGACAAGAGGAGTAGGGTTTAAAGGGTTAAAGGTTTTGAGCAACAGGGAAGAATCTTCTTATTTGTAATCATAAAAGTAAAAAGCTCATGCCTTAACCCTGCTTTGGTCGAAGCTTTAAAATATTTTCATGCTGGTTTTAAGACTTCCTTGTTACAAGTTGTTGCAGTTCTGCCCAACTTGTTAAACACAGGCTTAACTGTAGCTGCTGAAATGTTTGTAAAATCTTACCTCACATCAAAATGAATTTGCATGGATGAAAAGCAGGAGAAAGGCTATGAGTGATTCAAGATGCAGGTCTCCTACTACTCAGTCACTACTGAATAAATAACTTGGTGAACATCCCATGTACATAGGTTCCTGAGAATCCTTTCTTTTCCCTAGCACCTGCATCACAGCCATCTACTAAATGAGGAGTCTGCTTCTCTCCCTTCACCTCTTGATAACATACACATTCAAATAAGTCTGAAGTTCATAAGCTTTTGGTACTAGTGGTCACCACAACCATAAAGGACAAGGATGAACTGAAGAAAAAGATGGACAAACGAAGGTTTACTGGATCTCTGGTATATGTCTAGGTACTCCAATTGCACTGGCATTGAGTTAAATTACCTTAGGTGAATTGAATCAGCTAAATAGAAACTCAGCATCCTAAATTGGGTGACTAATCTTGAGTCTTCTGTTTCCTGGGCAAACTGAACATTGATGTCATTTTTCCGAAATTAATGGCCTCAATTATTTGGGGTGGCTGCTGGCCCAGTGATTCAGCTGGATTTCATCTGAAATGTCTGTGAAAATGAAATTTTCAAAAAGCATTTATTTTAAGTTAGACATCATTATGGCACCTAGTAAAACTAAAAAATAGCACCCACACATCTCTGCAAGAAATAACAATAAGATCTTCCTTTCAAGCCATCTCATTGTAAGAATAACTTATTGCCAGAAAAGGCAGGAAATATTTGACCAGAAAGACATATCTTATGCTGAAGTCTGGGAGCTTCTTTCCAAGTGGAATTAATTCCCACTACTCAAACCTTTCAGCTACTCAAGAGTGAATATGTAAGCTAAATCATCAGGAGTGAGCAAAGGCAATTTAACATGTACTGTAATAAGTAATAATCACCAACCACCATGAAAAAATTCAATTCAGGAGGTTTTCATTTTATCTATAATGTTTCCCAGCTGCCCAATACATTGAAATGTCTCCAGCATTTTATGGAAGAATGCTTTCTCTTGTCCATATTGAATAAAGTTCTCAACAGTTAAAAAAAAAAATCTCTTTCCGAAAATATTCTGCCTGAAGGATTTTTAAAGGTTTTTTTTACACAAGTCATGGATTTTACAGGAGAGCCCACAGCAACAATTTTTCACTCCCTCAACCTATGGAATTTCAAATATTTTATTCTTTCACTGAGACTAGGAGGACACAGGTTCAGCAAATTGATTTAATTATATTTTTCAACCACTGCAGAAAAAATTATTAAAAATCCGAAACAGGTTAAATGTTCATTCTCAAATAGACGAGAAACAAGATAATAAAATACCTCAGACTAAACATTTACACACTGTCTGCTTGGGCTGGAGTGTACGGAGTTTTGAGTTCTTTGGATCTCTGGTAGAGTCTTAAGCTACAGCAAAGCATTTGGCTGAACTGCCAGTGGCACCAGTTTACCCAGGAGGCTGCAGGCATCCTTCCATCATTTCAAGCTTCAGGTTGTCTGAACAAACAGAAAAAATGTGGAAAAGAAGCTGAAGAATGTCAATGCAGCAGAGAATGAAGCTGGCCTTTGTGCTAGCTGGATGCCAACACAGCATATTTCCCATCACACCTACTACTCAGACTGTGCAACATGATTTTTTTTTTTGTGAAATGCATGTTCCTCTCCTAAACAATTCAGCCTGAAACATTTGGGTTTGGAGGTTATAATGGCTATCAGAATGGTCTAATAAGATGTTGAATGGCTTCCTGACATTTTGGCTGGACTAACAGCAAAATAATTTTAACAGCAGGGACCATCCATCTGAATTTCAGGCTACAAACTAAGTCAGATTTTTTTTCATGAGAGCTAAACAACATCAGGGACTTAAAAAGACATAAAGCTCTATTGCCTACTGAAAGTTAGTTCCAGACTTCCTAGCAACATATGCAAAAATGCAGTTGAGTTGTTCTAATGATGGAGGAGATAAACAAAGCTAAAAATCTCTTTTCTGTCTGCAGCCTGGATGTGGCAAAATTCAACCCTGCATTAGCAGTAGAGCTGTTCCCCTCTTCACCCTCCACCCCCAGACCAGCTCTCAAGCTCTTCCTTCAGCTTTCAGAGACAATGCCAGCCCAGGAGATAGAAGGAGAGAAATTTACTGTAAGAATTGGTGATATTCTCCCTATAATAGAGTCCCTACCAGGATTCCCCCCAAAAAAGAGGCATGTGAGAACTGGATACTGCTGGGTAGTAGCTCTCCCTGGGGCTGTGCTTTCATTTGGGCTTAGTGCCCTGAGCAGTTCAGTGAAAAATGCTTGGGATATTGGTCTGCTTCTAATGTTGAACCAGACCTAGGCTGAGATGGGTATACAGCCCTGGGGTGTCTTATCTCAACACAAAGTCAAGACTTTGCTGTTCATATTGTCATTTAGCTGCCATTACCAGCTTCCTCCACCAGTGTGGGATGTTTACTGTGTCCATTGGAACGGACCAACCAGCCAAAAGGGCCTGTGAGCTGGATGTTTGTACAGGGGCTGGCTCCATTGGCCACTCCACCAGGGGCTGCTATGTGTTACCTCAAAAATGCAAAAAGTGAATAAAGTAAAATTGCCAGGAAAAGACTTATAACACAGTCAGGTCTACATTATCTAAAGCCCAATATTCCCTTGCTGAAAATAATTGAAACCAATGCATTTCCATAAGGCAGTTGAGCAAATGGGAGTTTACATAGGCTGAATAGAGAGTTTTTATGTTGTTCAAGAGGAACTGCAGGGAAATCCCAAGCAGATATAAAAGAATATAGACAAGGCAGAATTTACTGAGACACACCTTAGATCCAGGGCCTATTATGATAATACCAGCAAATTAAACTGTGGGTGGTTGGATTCCTCATTTTCCTTTTAGGATCCTGATGGATAATATACAAAGCCATCAAGATAGTGTATGCCCTGGTGTCAGTAAGTGTCACATCCCTCTGTGAACAAGGGATGATGGAGTAAAAGTGCCGACAGACACAGATAGACACAGAGTACTCCTTGGCTTAAACTCAATGGGCTCTCCCCACACCTATTTCTCCTCCTGGGTAGCTACTTATTTTGACTATATTAGCTTTCACTAGTAAAAATAATTACAATTAGGTGTAGTGTGAAACAAAATCCCAATGTTTCACATTTTGGTCAAACATTTCAATTGTTTTTATCACACACTGAACACACTTGGCAACAAGCTGAATGTAGACTCAAAAGAACATTCAGCTACTAACCCTCCCCTGAAATCCTTATTTTTAGTGTGAGTTTTAAATACAGTATGTACTGACCAAATTCCTGTTTTGTGTTCTTACATTTCCCCTGAATTTGCTCTTGCATATACTATTACTCCTTCTGTCTTCCTCTAACCTATTCTGAAATGTTATTGTTTGCCATTTTATAGCTGCTGTGTTTCACCTCAAAATTGGCTGCATTTCAGTTGTGGTCACTCATTACATCTAGTTTATCAGTCTCTGAAGGACTATGGGAAAAAAGTGTTAAAAGGAATAAAAATCACTATTATTATTTTGGGTGAATAGAACTTTCACCATAAAGACATGCCATACAGAAGACGGGGAGAATTACATTTAATGAAGACTATTCACCATTTTTACCCACATTGAAAAGAATGGAAACATTCATTCTCTGAGAATGTGAGAATGTTTGCTGTCTCTGTACATTAGACCCAGGAGATGCAACGCTGCAGCTAAGAAAAGTGCTGATTACTAAGAAATAACTTGAGTCTTGAAAACCTGACATGCCTGATGAATAAGCCATAAGATTTTTGCTGTGACTGTTTGAGTCCTCAGCAACTCAAATATATACTATACAGAGCCCCTAAAGAGCAGTGTCAAAGGTTAAAGCATAGCAAAAATTAGTCAAATTTAGTGCAGAAAAGCCAAGAAGATTTGGCAAAAGAGCCCACACTTCTCACAACCCTCTGCTGCTAAAACATTCAGCCTGTGTTCTACCTCCTGCAGCTTCCTTCAGACTGCAGCAAAGATCATTTTTAAATGGTTGACAGTGCAGGCCTAAAAGGAAGAACCTGAAGAAGGTTTAGATACCAACAGATTAACAAATAGGTTGATAAATCCCAAACTACTGCCATTGGACAGCTGATCACCACCAGCAGGAATAGCAATGCCCTTTGCCTCACCAACTAATTTAAACTCCTGCCTGCTTTGGATCATATTTTCAGTTCAGAATCAACCCATGCTCTATGGGTCTATCCTTTTCCATCCCATTCTGCCAACTGTGCATTGACTACCCCTCTTGGGGGCAGGGGACAGCTGCATCTCACCTCCTTGTCCAGGGAATTTCTCATTTTCCAGAAGTGCATCTGCCAGCACTAGTGAATCTGGCAGCCATCACATGAGTATTTTAGTAGTCTGAATCTAGGGAAGGCATATGAAGTTAGCTGGCCTGAATTTATTACTCATCAAAATCCTTATTAATTATTAGGTAAGTCTGACCTAGCATGAATCTTGCCCTCCATTAGGTATTAGATATGGATACAACCCATTAGAAACAACCCTAGCAGTTCTCAGGGAATCAAATTATAATGATCTTCTCATTACAAACATACAGAATGTTTCAATACTTACCAGTGATTTTGATGCTAACAACATCTTCTTTGCCAACATCTTTCAACCCAAAACTTCAAAAGCTGATGAACTTTAATGCCTAGACTAAATTTTCCTTATAGGTGTCCAGTATCTTTTGGAAAATAGGAATTAGTAGCTTAGCAAACAGTGCTCTTGTGGATTTGGGAGAGATGATCAAGTTTTACAAGCCAATAAAGAAGTAACAGCAGTCCTAGTATGTTTTACAGGATGTAGCAGTAGGGTTCTAAACAAGCCACATGTAAATGTAAAACTTAAAGATCTTTACTTTTGGAGATCTGATGCCTTTCTGGACTGGTCTAAACTTTTTGGCCTGGAGAAAAGGAGAAACTGCATGAGGCTTCCAAAACCAAGATTTGCAGTTCTGGATGCAGGGCATCCAAACTCAGGGTGTGTGAGGACACTGATTTTTCTAGTCTGGAGTAGCAGATTAGATTTTTCTAGAGTTTGGCAACATTATATTAATGAAAAAGCCTTAGAATTTTGCCCATTAAAACTATATTTCCTCACACTAAATGCTTCCTGAATGAAAAGAGTAATCTTTTGTTTAAGAATTAATTTGCCCATTCGTGCTCAACCACTTCAGTAAAAAAGTCCAGAAGCTCTTGGCTGTCACAATCTTGAGCTGCTGCTCCTCTATATTGTTCTAATTTCATAGGCAGGGAAATTTGATATTTAAAGAGGAGACTCATGACAGTGTGAAAACACATTTGTGGGGTCAGCATTATAACTTTTGAGACCACTGTAAAGAAGACCACTTTTTATATACACAGTGATACCAAATCATGCCTAAAGCTGGATATATCTAGAACTTAATTCAGCCTTCTTTCAAGCCAAGAAAATGACAAAATGTGGGAATTTTACAAGAAATGGGGGTTTATGCATAGAAGTGTTGTCTATGAGTCTATCTTCCCAGCTCAATCACTTGAGTTTTGTGAACAGATTTTACCTAAGTTTCAAAGAGAGGTAGGTAATGGTGTCAAACACTGCCAGGTAAAACACAGAGTCTGAGAGAATGTGGGCAGAACTCTGCCCTTATAAATACAAATTAATTGCAGCAACCTAGCTAAAGAGTATGCACATATTCACTGGTAGTATATATGCTGCCCCAGACTGGTCACAGCAATGCTGTCCCTTTCCAAGGGAAATATCAAAGATAACATAGGCAGAGCTGATGTTGTTGTGAGGAATTTTACAATATAAAGAATGAAAATTCATAGAAATGCTGTTCATGAAATATTAATGCTTATATTAATTATGAGGACCTTATTAAGAGAGTGGTTCACAGATTTAAGGTCAGCATGTAAATGTGGTCCAGGTTACTTTTCTCCTGCTGATCTCCCTCTTTGCCTGTCACTCTGCTTCTTCTTTTGGATTATTAAGGAGGACATTGTAGTTTCAGATCAGCAAAACAAAGATATAGTTGAGGGATACCAGCCTCTGGCAAAAGAGTGGTGGAATTTTATCTGATTTTACTGCTCCTCTTGTAGATACAGGTGAGGGTTTGGTATTCTTTAAATATAACTATTTTTTTCCAAATTTACATGCATCTTTATGGATAAGACATAAAGCCCCAAACTCTCCCATACTTGTCTTCACCAGAAAGAAACACACTCATTCAAGGAGAAGAATAACATTTACTCCTAGATGTCTGAAAAGTTAAAACCTCTGTACTTTATGCCCATTCACAGGACTGTTTGATGGAGTTGGTGGTGTTCTCCACATTAGGAGAGGTCATAGAACCATTAACGCTGGAAAAGACCCCTAAGACCATTGAGTTCAACCAAGGTGCTTCCTTTCTTCATTAAATGATACCATACTTAGAGAACATTTCAAACATTTCAAATGGGATGGGGAAGCAAAGTATCAGTTACACTCTCCTCCTGTCTCTCAGACATCCATAAACTGCATTCATGTTCCCAAGGCATCTGGCTTTATGGGTAGACATATGTTTTAAAAGAATTACCCTTAGTGATTTTAAGTGCTGCCAAACATTTCCAAGAAAGTGAACTACAGTGGTTAGGTACAGCTGAGCAGCCTACACTTGAGATTGGTCATTGGGTAAAACTCATTTATTTTCTGGACACTGTTAGAGGAACTGCCTCCGTTCCAGACAAGATCCTTGCAAATATTATGTACATAGAAGAAATTTTCCTAGGGATTGTTGTTAGAAGTGGTGCAAATGAGGAAGGCTAAGGAACACTGAGAAACCGGATTATCCTTTTATCCAGCAGCCAACCTGGTTTTGTAAATTTCTAAAATAACATGTTCTGCAGACTGCACCCATGAAAGAGGTGTATGAAAACAAGCATTGAGCCTGGCACATATCTGCTTTTTCTGTTTGAAAGATATTTGCAGGAAGGATGCCATCTTCCTGAATTTACTCAGTACTTACTCAGCCTCAGTTTGTCATTTGATTGCTCTGCTGTCTATTGCAAGCATACAAATTTTATTTCTTTGGACAGAGTTTTATGGTCATGGGACAAACCTAAAATGCAGGTTCTGGTTTCTGGATAAAACTTCTGAATTAATTTCCTGTGAATAATTTTCTTTTCTTCAGAAAATAAGTTCATTGACTAAAATATTCCTGGCAACTGCGTCCCAAATGGACTGGATGCTTTAAATTTTTTTTTTTGGTGAAAATCAAATTACAGTTTCCTTTAAAAATTCCAGAGACTTTTGGAAAAGCATTTTCTACTCTGACCAGTGGTACTTAAGCTCACAGGTTGTGTCTGTTGCCTTCCTATCTTGCTGCTATGTTTAATAAACACTGGTATGCCTGACATGTTCCCTTGCTCTAAAGTCTTCTGAAAAAGGAAAATCTAATTTAATCATACAAGGAGCTGAATTGTGTTTTTCTAATAATGTATATGAAAGCTTAAATTCACTGAGGAAATACGAAGGTGGCCATGGAGATTCCTATTTAAAAATGGAAGCACATGAAATGATCTTTCATGCCCAAGGAGGTTATGGATTCTCTTTCTTTGGAGGTATTTAAAAGTGGATCAGACAAGGTCACGAGCAACCTGAAATAACTTTAAAGTGGTTCTGCTGCACAGGTCCCTTCTAACCCCAAATTAGATTTTTTGTATTATTTTTACACCTGTACAAAAATCTGCTACCTTCAAAAGGAAGAAAGAGATACTTGTATCAAACTAATACTTCAAGTTATTGAAATATTGAGACCTCTTCCATTTTGTGAGGGAATAACATTTCTTTTTCTTGCTATGTTCAGGATATTTTCTGTGGGAAAAAAATAGTGTAGATGCATATATATTCCTGTGCATGCTCAAAGGAAGTGTGCATCAGATCACCTTTCTGTCCACAACCCACAAAGCAGCTGTGCTCCATTGAGACAATATGTGAAAAAAAAAAGACATATTTTGACTTTGTCTTAGACAGTGGTTGGGGAGAGTGTTTTGGGGATTAGAATTACTGGCTATGGAATTCTTTATGGGAGAGCAAACCAAGTCTTAAGGTCATGTAGGTCAAAGGAATAAAAAGACCACTTCTTCAGCAGGGTTTTCTTCAAAACCAAACCAAATGAAAGCAAACCAAAACTGTCTTTTTGCCTCCCATATATCTGTGATGATCATCTCAGCTATCCACAGGGGAAAACAAATACTGCTTACTAGTACTTCACATACTTCATAACACCTGCTGAAAACACTGGCATACATTTATAGTGAATCGTGAACACTTTCTTTACCATTTTTGTAAAACAGATAATTTTCTTTGATGTTATTAGCACCTTTGTCATAATATACTTACAATAGTTCTTTATTCTTATTTCCCTACGCATTAAAAATAAACACACAAGCCAGAACTAATGAAAAATCCAATAGAAGTATAAATACGAATACATTTTTCAGAACTTTCTTCCATTATTTATAGAAAATAATTCTGTATACATCTGGTCAGACAAAGAGAGTGTTGGTGGTCTTGGACTCCCCCATTGCCTACCTCAAAGTACAAATAATAACAAGGGAAACTGATAAGCACCTATTCACAAAGAAATGGCTCAAACCCAAACAGAGTTGTGGCAGATGGCTTGCACATTTCAGGGGAAGCACAATGTGTGATTTCAATTTGGGAAGTTCTGCATGGGCCTGGATGTGTGATGATGTGTACAAAGCGGCGAGGGGAAGGGATTCAGACAAAATCACTCTATCTTTGGCTTCTCTGGTGGTTGGTAACGTGTGTGGTATTCAGAAGAACATCAGCAATCATTCCAGGCTACAAAGATTTCTGGTGCCCCCAGGCAGTGCTTTGTAAACCCTGGGAAGGTTTCCTCATACATCTGTTCATGGTTGTCATAGGAATCAGCTATTTTTGTCATACCTGTGGACAGTAGTTATTTTCAGCCTAGTTTATTTACTGCATAAGTGGAAAGGGGATCTTTTGTTAGTTTCTACTCAAAGCAACTTTCTAAATTTTTTCCAGACAAGCCCTCTGCCTATCCTAGTACCTGGAAATTTTAGTTCTCTTTTAGGTTAAAAGCATTTACATTGCTCATAACTCCAGCATCACTACCATACAAGTAGTTCTTCATAAGCAGAAAAAAGAACTTCTGTTCCAAGGTCAAGAACTAAAATGCAGACCCCACAACACACACACACATGCACACGCACACACACACTTGCCTTTAAATAGAAGGCTTAAAATACTTTTCAGGAAGCCTTACTGGGATTTGGAACTTCAAGCAAACATTTCTGAAGACAGGCCAGCTTTTAGAATTCTTATTAGACATTCCTCATCAAAAGCTAGGAAATCTGCTTCTGTTGTCATTGCTACTTTTTCTTCCTCGACTTTAATCTATTCTCTCCCGCTATTACTTCTTGTGAACTGTGTAACAGATCTGCCTAGGTCATGAGACACATGATATAGGAGAGGCAATATAACTAAAACATGCGGGGATTTCTCCTGTTTTGCAGGCATTGTAATAGTCTGCAAATGTTCAGCTACAGCTTCAAATTGACTTTATTTCTTTATTTCTTCTGCCAAGTGTCTCCTCTGGGACAGCACACTATCTTTCATAATACTGGTATGTTTTTCCCCTATGAGCAGCTTTTAGTATGCTGGAAGCTGCACATCACGCTCAGAAGTACTGACAATTAGTCTGTGTGAAGAAGAACATAATGCAGAGAAAATCAGGAGGCAATAGTCCTGTGAACAACCACTCCTTCACAGAGATTTTCTTTTTGTTTTTGAAAGGAAGCAAGTTCTGAAGCAGAACACATTGGCTCCTATCACAAATTGGATTCAGAATTCCAGGGTGACATGAGGTGAATTATATAGGCTTTGCCATTTTTAGGATATGGGAAGCATTTACATGTCAGAATTAGGCAACTGGCAGACACATTTAAGCAGAACCAGACCTTACATGCACTCTTCCAGATTACTTAAACCTGTCACCGTGCAGAAAAGCTGCAGCCTTTCTTGACCACATTAGAGCTTTAGAGTGCCTGTGGTCAGAAGATAAATGGTCAGAAGACCCTGTCCCTGCTTGATTTTCAGGGACATTTTACACTATTCCAGTACTAAAGAGGGGTTTAAAAGTGACCTATATCCACTTTAAGACCAGACAAATATACTGCCAACTTTAAATGCTAATGAAGATCAAGGCATTCATATTTGTATGTCCTATTTCCCTAGCAGATACAAAATATTGTCTCCTTTGTTATCTTTCTACAAGTGGAACTATGCCTCATTATATGTTTTGCATTGCTGAATGCAAGAAAATCACCAGCTTTGCTTCATGTGTGAGATGGTACGATAACAAGAATACAAAACTACAAAAGAAAGACCTTTGTACAGACTCCATTTGGATTCAGTGATTATATTGCCCTTCCAGTCTGACTTAATAATGTATATGAAAGGTTTGAAATCATAAGCAGCTCCTGAGAACATTTCCATAACTTGTGTTCTGAATCATGCTTGGATGCCAGCCAGCAGTGCTGACTCTCGGCTGCTGCAAGTTGCCTCCCTTTCCCTGCGTCTGCTCAGGACTGACAGAGACGTGGGAGGACGGTTTGAGGCCAGAACCTCTCTGCCCTCTTGCTCTTCCTTTGGGGGATGGAGGTGAGGAAGCCCTTCTCTGGCTTCGCTGGAGGAGCATGGGGAAGAATTGGCCCTGAATCTACACCTGTATATCCCCTATAAGCGGTTTGATGTAGGAAGCAGAGTTTCTTATCTCAAAGGAGGCTGTTAAATGGAGCCTGGTGCATATCTCAAGGACAAAGAGTAGTATCCCTTTGGGAGAAGGCACGGTGGACACTAATAAGCATTTAAGCGAAGTTCAGGGAAAAGGAGCTAGCAGGTAAGGGGAAGAGCAAAGGGACAGGTGGAATATTAAGCTGCACAGTGGCAGTCTCAATCACTTTGTGAATCATTACCAGAATCAGAAATCAATGAGGTCATGTGCTATTAAAGAAAGATCAAAGTTAATTTTTCATTCTGGCCCTGTGTTGAACCAGTGGTGGTTCCATACATAGTTCTCAAGTAAATCTAGAAAATATATTGCACATTTCTTAGTAAAATAGAAAATGGATACAATAAATTACCCACCAAACCATGTGCATAAAGAAAATAAAAACATTGTTTGAACAGCTGGAATTTAAAACTTGTTATATTCCTGAGTTATTTATTTTAATAAATGAACGCCTACAATTAAAGTTAAAATGATCATACATGCAGGAAGAGAAAAAATCCTGTTATTACGGCTTCCAAGAACTTGTACCCTGCGACAGTGCTGGTAGAGGGCCCTGTGTTATTGGTGGTAACTTTAGATAGACATAAAAGCGTTTTTAACCACAGACACTCGAAGCACATGAACTGCTGTCCCAGCTAGTGGAGATCAAGTGAGTGCAGGGCGGGCTGAGGCTGACACATTTCTCTTTCATATTCAATACCTTAATACTTTTCTGAAGCTTCGATATTGAAACCAGACAAATGACAGTCTCTGTAAAAGCCACAAAAAAAGTTGGAATCAACCTAACCAAAGTGTACACACAGTTTGGGGTGGTTTTTTTTGTTTTTTTTTTTTTTTAATGTTTGCCTCTGCAGTTGTTTCTGGACAATACTTAAACAAACCTAAGGAAGAAAATACAGTCTTAAGTTCTCTTGGGTTTTTTTACATGATAATTGGCTGTTATGAAAAGTATCCAGGTTTCCACTCCCTCTCCTAAAGGAGAAAAAGCGGGTCACAAGGTAGCATAAACCTTTTAAAATGTCACAATACCTTTCCAATCCGCAGTCGGGAGCCCTGACTGTGAGGAGCAGAGATTGCGGATGTGGATCGTTGTACCTGCACACTGCCCCTGGAGGAGGATGGCAGAAATTCCTTCGGCAGAATCAAGCATAGGGAAAAAAACCGCCTCAGTATGTACAAGGTTTTGGTAAGAGGGGTGCAGGCATTCAGCAGGACTGCCCAAAGTACTTTCATCAATAAATACACTGGATCTTATGCAAAGTTGTCTGAGTTCTGATTCCGCTTTGCCAGCGTGGTTGGTATGTAGCAAGCACAGGGAAGCTCCCCACTTTTTTAAGAAATGCTCTGGAGGTGGTAAACACTTTTATGTGGACTTCATCCAAGAACCACTGAAGTTAGTGAGGGGAGGATTTCAACCTCAAAGTAATTTTTAAAGGTCAGTGAAGTAAAAAGAAAGACTGTCATTGTTTTTTTATGGGCTTTCAATGCACTTGTTTTTCACCCTTGGGAATTTGAGTCAGATCGGAACTTTGTAAGTCTGATCTGAGCAACAAGTAGTTGTCCTTCTGGTAGGTGTTTTCCCACACCCAAAACCACTAAAATCTCTCCCACATTTCAGTACGATTAGCTGTTGCTGTTCAGGTCTGTGGAGTAAGTCCAACCAGAAAAAAAAAATCCAGAAGAGAAAGCTATATATTTTGCAATTGTATTTCATAATTTATGCCACAATATGCATTTTTTTCCTAAATGAAATTTAATTGCTTTCTTCTGAGGAACTCCTTTTAAAGCAATGATTTCCTAAATAAATCCAGAAATTTCTACATTTCAGACAAATGACACATCCTGCATCTAGTCTGATTCCAAATAATTCCACTTGAAAACATGCTTTCTCATTTTGTTAGGTGAGTAAAATGAAGATAATCTGACTTGACAAAAAGTATTATTCTTTCCCAGTTCTTTCAGTCCAACTGCATGTCTGCTTTTTTGATTCTCTATAGGGTTTTTAATGCTCTGTAAATGAAGCATAAAACCCACATATTAGGGCAAGAAATGAAGGAGATGCATCACATGAATATGCTTAATAAGGGCTCAGGAAAGTTGTAAGTATTCTGGAAAACTCTGTCCTTCCTATCCACTTCCTCCTTACCACACACATGGAGCTAACTCTTCAAATGAGAGAGAATGAATATGGCAAGTCTAGGAGACACCTCTATTACCCACAAAAAGTAGCTGAAGAACATCATGCAGTTTTAGGTACTGCACCTAAAAGTTCAGAACTGAAGAAACATTCATGGTACAGCATTTAGATTCATTTGTTCCAGCTCTAGTAGCCAGTTTTATGGGCTGTGGTCTATCCTCCTTCAGACAGGCAGTGGTCCTAGAGAGCTGGGCCAGTCACCCTAGAATTTTCCTGTGGAACGGACCTTCCAGTAAGTGCTGCTGTGTTTCTTGTGCAAAACATTCACTACTGCCTTAAGTCCAAGGCTGGCTTCTTTTGGAGCTCATTACTCTCCTACCATGCTTCCCTTCGCTCCCTTTAATTAAAAGTCATTGATTTCAGTGGAGAGGTAGTTGTTGGAGAAGGTGGTTGTGGGAACACAGAATACGGAGAATATTTCCCTGCCTGTTCTGAGGCCTTACACCCCCCTGTACAACACTAGTTTTGACCTTTGTCCATGGAAAAGGCTGCTAAGCCTCAAAGATGATTTAGAATCTATAAAGGTGTAAGTTAGGTGATTGTATAATATGTAGTTTGTCACAGGGTGAAAAATTTAGAATTCTTGGGTTTATTAGTATAGCAAGTGAGTGATAACAAGATGAAGGGCTCCTGTAGTTTTTCAGGTTCCTTCCTTCTCCTTCACCTACTCCATATTCTGCAGTATTGGTAGCATAGGATAATTGGTTAAAAATTGCTGTAGTGGAAGGCTGCATGTCCAAGTATTCATTGGGCATTGGTAGAAAAATAAAAATAATGTATAACTGGTTGATGTGTCTATAAAAGGGCAGCAGTTTTTTTGTACTGCACCTTTTGCATCTTCTCAGCTAAACGCTATGCTGCCTACTTGTACTTTACTGATAAGATAGCAATAAACAACCTTGAGTCCAAGAAGATTCAGAAGTCCCATTCATCTCTTATTAATAGCAAGGATTTACTCCCCTTACAGGGAAGACTGTGGGGATCATCCACCCTCACAGATGATGCTCTCAGCTGTGATGCAAAGCTGTGGTTAAGCTCTTCTGTGGCCCCTGTGTGCAAGGCAGGAGCTGCCTGCCCTGCACAAACACATCAGTTTCAGAGGAGCTGCTTGGATCCTTTGGCTCATGCCATGGAGCAGGCCCCAGTACACAGAAGTGCTGCAGGTTTGCACAAAGGTAGCCAGGGGTCTAGGACAAGAGGAAGCAATTAACAACTTCTGCAGGGAATCTACACCACTATAGCACATGGTACCTGTACGAGCAGCTTTTCAGAACACACTGCTAAGGCAAAAAGGGTTTCCTGGCATCAGTTTGGATGGGTTTATTTTGAATAGACCTAGGCACTATTTTTTTTTTTTCCCCAGTGACCACTAGATGTGGTAGAAGAAATGGAGCTCTGGAGGCAATGAAACTGACCAAAGTTCGTGCCAAGATCAACTGAAAGAATTTTGAAGACTAAAAGGCAATTTCCTCCATTCTCCTTACGTGAAATATCTGTCTATGGAGAGCCAGAGTGGTCTGCTTTGACATTTTTATTTCTGGTTTTAAAATGTCCTTTTTCCATTAGAATGGCCTACCTTATACTTAGGAAAGCACAAAAAGCTTATTAAAAAAGCAATGATGAGGACTAAAAAAATTATTTAAATGCTGTATTTCAGAGTAAATTAAATATTTGCAGTTGTCCAAAAACACCTGTCTGTTGTTTCTCTTTTCCTGTGCTGTCCAAATTGAATCTAAATAATATTTCTTCAACTTTTTTCCACTCAGGCATAGAAAAAAGGCCTTTATTCTTCCAACTGTATTCAGAAGTTGTCGACCTTATGTGAGTTATGTGAGTTATCTTGAGATACATTCGTGTGAGGTACAGCTAAAAGCTATAACTTACCAGGCCAAATATCAAGTATTCTGTATGCTTGAACAAAGATTATTTTGCATTTTAAAGAAAAATATACTGGAAGTAAGCTGAGGATTTAGAACTTCCTATTTCTCCTATCTAGAGCTACTCTGGATCTCAAACAGAGATAGAATCCTCAGTTAATACAGTTTAGAAAGTGTTAAAAGAGAAAAAAAATATCTTTTTAATTTTTTTTTTTTTTGGTCATAGACTCATTCTTTGAAGTTTTCTGAGTCTATTAAATATCTCAGAGAGCACTGGGAAGCTTCCATGTCCAGCTCTGGTGAGACACTGAATCTGAAATCTGCCATCAGTTCAGATAGCTTATTGCCTATCTTACATCTTGGGTCAATGTAATTTGAAGCAAAAGAACACAAGGAGAGCATCGTGGGTTGGTACAACTGAAGGAAAAGGTCTATGATTAAGAGATAATTTGGAAAGTTCTTCGGGTCTTAAAAGTTAAACATGGTACTTGAAGGAGACAGGGAGGACCGAGGGCAGTCAAAATTTGAAATTACATTTACCTTCAGCACATTGATATTATTTTTCATCATCCAAATTGTTCGTTATTTAAGTGTCCTTTCAAGAGAACTGCTCTTCAGAGTCCAAAATTGGCATGAATCAGGTCCCAGAAATTATGAGAATGACTGTGTGATCTCTACCAAAAGGACAGCTGTTTCCTCTGGCACAGGGGATGCTGGCATTTTGTGTGCACAGCCCAGCAGGCAAAGGGCTGCTCACAGCAGCTATGCCACAGCCATATACCATTCATATCTGCAAGATTTAAGGTGCCTCCAGGCACTGCCTTCAGGCACTGCCACCATGAAGATGGCATGTCAGATATTTTCCAGACACATTCTCTGTGCCACAGATGTACTTCCAACAGTAACAAAGTGCCACTGCAGCTGTCATTGAAAAAGACAACTGTAACTGCATCCCTTCTCCTCCCTTAATAAAGGCAGTGGGGAAAATGCAGGGATCTTGATCTCTGGACGCAGCTACAAAGAGAAGCAGGGTGTTAATATGTGTATACACGTGTGTGTGTGAAGCTGGCGTGCATGCTCACAGCAGTCAATGCCTATCAAGTGTGTTCCATGGGACTCTTCACAGTCCTGGCACCTTGACTGCTCAGCCTGGTGACCTGGCTCTGTTCCCCCTGAGCCTATGGTCGCCTGCATTTTGAACAAGGAGTTGTGACAGGGTGTATCCCTGAGAGTCAGGGGGCAGCCACAGTAGGTGCATGGAGCATAGAGCTGACAAGTTATCCTAGGTCTGACTGATGAGAGAGCACCTACACAAGCAGTCAGCGATGTTAAACATTGCAGTAAATTTGTTCCCTCAACTTTCCATTAATACATTTCACTGAGGGTTATGGTTGCACTCATTATCCTAATTCCACAGACCAGGAAGCCAAATGAGCAGTGAGAGGAGAGCAACACTCCTGATATCCTCCAGCAAGAGAGATGAGAAGAGAACTTGTATCTTTTTAGTTCTCCTCCAGTGCCCTAGTCCACTGGCAGCCTTATCATTGCACAGATTGAGAGATCTACCCCAGGTCGCTGAGGTATCATGAAGTGTGGTGTACACTAATTACACAAAGAGACTGCAGAGCCATTGCATACAGCAGTAGGTAATGAAACACGGATTAAATTAAAATCTATCATATTGGAAATGCACGTACAATTCTGAAAATGCTTATATCAGTATGGAGACTGAATCTCTATATTGATTTAAAAGATTTTCAATCACTTAGCCTCCCTGAAAAATGGGGAATAAAGTCACCCAATTCCATGCATCTAAAATAGCAGAATGAAGGCCTTCCTAGGTCCTCCCTCTGATGAGAACAGATGGTGCAGCTCTTCTGAGAGCAATTCAGAGTATCAGTGCTCTGGCTCAATTCTTCTGGGAGACTTTCTCAGAATACTCACAGGAAGTATTGGTGAAACTAAGGAAGCAGTGAGTTAACCTGGATGATAAAAGATAACTGATGAAGATAACATCTTAATACATCCATGGCTTTTACTCAACACGAGCTACCGAACTTTTTGTTTTATTTTCTCTGTCACTTTAACATTTAGGACCTATTGACCTCCCAGTCAATTCTAGAATTGCTAGGTGAGGATATGCAAACAAATATATACAGTGTATGGAGAATATAGAGATTTTGGATTGGTTTTGGAAAGGATAGAGTTCATTTTGTTCATAGCAGCTCCTATGGTGCCATGCTTAGGATTTGTGATGAAAACAGTGTTGAGAACACAGGGATGTTTTATCCACTCTTAACAATGCTTGTGCAGCTCAGAGTTTCTCACGACAACACGGCTGAGGGTACACAAGAGCTTGGGAGGAGACACAGTGGGGACAGCTGACCCCAAGTGATCATGGGGATATTCACACCATAAGGTGTTGTGCTTAGCAGTAAAATCTGGGAGAAGGAGGAGGAAGGGGGGGACATTTGTAGTGATGGTGTTTGCCTTCCCACCTTATCGACACACGTGATGGAGCCCAGCCTTCCTGGGATGGCTGAACACCTGCCTGTCCATGGGAAGTAGCAAAGAATTCACTGCTTCACTTTGCTTAATAAGAAAGGAACACAACTGCCTTTCTTATTAAACTGTCTTTATCTCAAAACACAAATTTTCTCACTTTAATCCTCTCAACTCTCTCCCTCATTCTGCTGGGAGAGAATGAGTGAGCAATCTGGGTGGGAATGAGCTGCCTGCCAGGGCTAACCCACAGTATCTTCTAACATGCATGTTACAGTATATTTTTCCTTGGGACTCGTTGCACATATACATCTATCATGTCACAGCACAGATGTGCTTAGAAGTCATCAACTTGGTATTTTTGAGCTTTCCCAGCTTCTGTCCTTAAGGGTGAGATGTAAGTCCATACTGTTCTTCAGAGTCTTAGAGACACAGTCTAAGAGAATGAGCCTCTGAAGGGCATATTTTTTGCTACTGTGAGCTAGGAATTGAGGCTGTGATGTGAATTTACCAAAAGAAAAGCTAGTACACATTCTGCTTAAGAAGTATCCAACCTTAATGATTCTATGATTCTACCTCAACAAATATCTGATAAACCAGATGAACAACCTACAGAAACTGGAAGCCAAATGAGACAGGTCATATACCTATCCAGTAGATAGTCATCATTAGAGACAAGTGCATCAGCAGGGAGATTTTGTACAGCTTCTTTACAACATGCAGTCAGCACAAAAGCTTGGCAGAAATTAAGCTGGCAGAGCTTTGATCCAATGATCAAAAATCATATACTCAATTTTGGATATTGAAATATTTCATCAATATCCAGAGACCTCTACCACTCTTTAGCTAACAAATGACTCATCATATGCCAATCTAAGCAATTCACTTTCTGATTTTGCAATGGCTATGCAGGAAGCATTGCTTTCAGTTCCCTCCCCAGAACACCCCCAGCAGCAAAAGCAGATGTTACAAGCCACTTACAGTGCTAAGCTCAACTGCAATTTGCTGCTGTTTAAGTATGTAAGGATAAACCTGTGCTCACCAGCTAAAGGATACATCTCTCAAGTTCTTGAAGAGATTACTCAATGCACACCGTGACCAAATTACCTCTTTCTGGATAAAGAGTTTTCTTTAACATTTTGAAACTGTGGCAATTCCATCCGCTCCTTTTGGCTCATCTGTCTTGGTATGATTCCAAATGTGAGCTGCAGCTCATTTTCTCCAAGGCAGAGAAGAAAGGACTTGCTGAAATTACTACACCAAGGCATAAACTGTCTTTAGACATTGCAAATACTAAAATTTTACGTGGGTTCAAGGAGAAATAGAAATTCACAGAAGACAAGTCCACTGAGGACTGCTAAATTCAACCATGTGTAGCTCAGAAACCCCTGAGCTGCAAGTGGCTGGCAGCAAGGAGGGTATTTGGGGAAAGTACTGAGTATGCCTGTTTTCTTTGTATACTTCTTGGCTCATGTTGGAGGCAGGATACAGTGCTAATAAGAACATTGGTCTGATCCAGAATGGCTACTCATATATGTTGTATTAGTTAAATAATCACATCTTCCATGCAGACAAACTGTCTGCAATTAAAGTCAATTTGTAGTTTCCTGGCCAGTTTCAAAACTGCAGCAAGTATTTACAGCCTCCTCCTTCCCCGACCCTGAATGACCTGACACTACAAACTCCCAGCTTGTGGCTCTGCTGCTTAACCTGTGCCTGTGCTGCTGGACCACAGTCCTCGCCCTGTGCCACAGCCGGCACGAAGCCAGCAACAACATTCTGGTACTTGGTATCTGCATGGAGAGCTGGGCCGGGAAACACAGCTGCCTGTGACAGGGCGTGCCCTTGTGTGGCGGAGCCCTTCAGCAGCCAGGCCGACCCCCGGGGCTGGCTCAGGTGCTGTGACTCCCCAGCCCCACCGGGAGCCTCCCGGGGCCGGTGTGCAGGAGCGGAGCCGGCAGCGGGGACGAAGGGTCGGCGACTCCTCGCCCCAGCGCTGCAAACGGAGCAAACCCGGCGGAACGGCAGCTGCGGCTGCTTGCGATTAGCGCGGCTTCTCCTGCGGCTTCCAGCGCACCCTTTGATCCTTCCCGCTGCCCCCGAGGGAAACACGGCCTTCACTTTGAAAAACGCTGCTGCGGCGCAAGCAAGCCGAGAGGGGGATGCCGCTGACGATGTGCAGCTGTAAATCTGGGTTCAATAGCAAGTTATCCCGGATTAATGGCTGCTTGCTGCTCCTGGTGCACAGCGGCAAATGTGACCCATTCGCAGCAGAGCTGTATTGGTTTAAATCAGCCTGCTAGAGTAAAACCCAAATGTAAGCGAAACCAAAAGCAAGGCCTTGGGCTTTAAAAGGACGTGTAACAGAAGGAGTGTATACACATTAACTTTCTAGTGAGAAGATATTTTTCCTTAAGCAGAAACAAGCACAGACTAGAAATTGCTAGAAATCAAGATTATAATTTTTGCTTTTTTTTTCTAAATTTACTGCTTTGTGGTTTTTTTTGCCAAACTAATGGCCACAGTCCTTCCCCCAGACTTTTTTTCCCCTGGGTAAAATGGAGTATAGTCCTTAGCTATGTCAGCTCCTGAAATGGTAGTAATCACTAATAATGACCATGTGCAATCATTACTGTGTAGGCTGCTGATTCTTCTTATACTTCTTTTTTGTTATACAACACAAAACACAACAAAAATTATACTATCCCTCTACCATCATAATTAGAAATAAAAATTTAAAATGACCCTAAAAATATTTCACAGAAAATGCACCTTTCCAGCTGAGAGTGGAAAATAAGAGCACTGACTGATAATTACAGTATAAATAAATCATCAGATAATTAACATGTCTTGGCTGGGAGATGAGTTGAAATGTATTCTGTCATGTCTGGCAAGGTCAGGATCATATCACCCTTCTGAAAACTAACCCATTTTTAAAAAGTTCTCTCCATTGAAAAATTCTTAGAGTCTCCGTGTCTCTTCCTGAAACATCTTGGATGTTACACCATGGAGGATTCACTGAATCCTAGCTGTCTACCAGGGAATTTCTGAAGACTTCTGCCACATCTGCTGCCCAAGTGTAATGCAGTCTGGTTTTACCTCATCCAATAAATGCACATATTTGTAAAAGCAAATCTTGGCAAGTGAGAAAATATTATGATGCATTCCACTGTTTCATGTTAAAGAGACAGTATGAAATCAAATTAAGCCTTTTGGGGAAAAGTATATTGGAGGAGACATTAAGTCCAAAGCTAAAGAAATATTCTCAGGGAATTAAATACAAAAGCATTCCTTTCTTTGGAATATGCTTTTCTACTCTTTTGTCAGAATGTTCTGTATTTGACATACCACAAAGCTCCAGCTTTCATAAAGACTTTCAGACAGGCACTGTTGCTGAAAGATCTGTAGAATCCTAGAAAGACCCTGTGTGGATTGGGAGTTATTCTTTTTTATTTCAACAAAAGAAAATATAGTATTTTTTCTAATATTGTGTGATCTAACTCATTACTGTTGAAAATGCTGAAAGTTGCACCAGTGTCTATTCTGAGGTCCAGCTGGATTTATAGCTGACTGCACAGAGTCTTGGGAAGATGCTATTTTTTGTCTAGTAAAATAACTCCCTAGAATGTGTTGGTAACCTCGTAGTACAGGGTAAGGGAGCAAACTTGGCTGATGGAATGGAATGGCTGGAAGGGACCAGCCTGAGCAGATGCTCCCCAAAAGACACAAGCAGTTTTCCAAGCATAGGTGGGGAAGGAGGGGTACAACTGTCCCAAGTTATTTTATTCTACCCAAGAACTGACCAATGAGAAGGCCAAGATTGTCTCATTCATACAGATGCATATCCCTATGAATCATCTGCAATGCAGATAGACAACAAGAGGGGCCAAAAAACTGTGTAAAGAGTTACTCCTGAATCCTAGGCAAGAGCAGGTCCCAAGAAACAGGGAAATTCAGTGTTTTTGGTAGGTTCTGTACTGATACCCTCAGGGACTGATGACCCTTCATAAGCCACCATGTGGGTATAGTAATAGAATATGACAGTGAATGGTTACCTCATCTTTGTTGCTAACACTCTTTGCTCCTCAGAAGGAAAGACTACCTGTAAGCTGCTAGGCAAAGAACTCCAGCTAGAGACAGTTCATCTCAGTGAATACTAGCTATTTTTGCTTTGATGCAAAACTCCTCTTGGAGAGCAAAGAAAGGGACTCTGTTCTTCACTTTTCAGCAATAGAAAAAAGGATGCATCGACTGTGAGTGAAATAGGTGAAAAAATCTATTGTAAGAGAGAGTTTCAGAAAGTTTTATCTGTACCATAGTCTAGATGTGCACTAGTAGTATCATTCATATCTAACAACCATATATTACCATGCATAGGAAAGGTTGATTTCCACGTTTCCTATAATGGAGAGTTTTCTTTGTCATGGATGGGAGGAATGGGACCTAATAGCACTGCAACTGGAGTGGCTGCCAGAGAGTTGATTGCCTTACATTAGCCCAGTTTACAAAAATATCAGACTGGAACAACAAAGTCAAAAGATCACCCAAGATATTATTCCTTAGCCATGAAAATAGATGTTTGAAAGAATTTATTGCTTTATCGCCACTTTGCAACATTCCAGTGTATTTTATAATTTTTCTTGCTGTTATTAAATATGCCACTAATATTTCTTATGATTAGGAAAGAATACATTAAGAAAAACATATTCTGAAATACTTTCGAAAATTTTCTACAACTCCTATAATTTGTGTGTGCTACCCGTTACTACCCAACATTCATTTATTTTTATTTATTCTTCCTGGGATGCTACTTGTTACCTAATCAACCCTCCAAAACCAACTGCTGGATTTGCTTCACCATTATTCTATTTCTAATAAGAGACTTTTTGACATTTCATGTTTTAAGATGCTGTTATAACTTAGTTAAACTTTTACAAGTTCAGTTGAATTTTCCATGCCTGGTATTTATTCCAGGCTGTTGTTATTCATGTGTTTTTAAATTTCAAGAGTCATGGTTCAATTGTTTCTAAGAAGAAAGTTAAGGAAAAATAAGTTTTGCCCACACATGAAAACATTAGGCCATTTCTTGTATGCAATTTGTTTAATATTTTAAAGAATGTATATAAAATTTGGCAGGGGAAGGGGCACTTCTGCCAGGAGTCCTTTTTGCTGTCTTTGTGAAAGCTTTTTTAAAAAATACATTTCACACATCCTTAATAAAGCCCTTGATTTTCTAGTACCTGTGATCTCTGGAGGCTCTTGCCCCACAGAGAACGGGCAGCACTCCCTGGCTGGGCCCTGCTGCCAAGCCAGGTTAGGATTACTGGGGTCAGGACAGCAATGCTGGCTCAGAATTACTCTAGACTATGCACAGCAACTTAAAGCAAGAAGCCTCTTTCTCTCTCTGTGAATAACATCACTGCCACTAACCAACGGCATGGAAGAGGGAACCCACTGAAGAAATTCATTTGCGATATGTGCTGGGCAGTATAAATAAAAAAGAGTAGTTGAAAGTAATGAATCTAATGACAGACTGAAACCAGTGCTGGGTGCCTGTGAGAGACGGAATGAATGGAGAGACAAGTGGCTGAAGGGAGAGTCAGTGGGATCAGACAAGAAACAAAAGGTTGCCAAATTCAGTGGTTTTTTTTTTTTCCTTTGTTTTACTGTAAAAACTGAAAAATGTTATGTCTAGAAACTGATTTCTGATTTTTATATTACTCCAGTGCAACAGTGTTGCTGGTTTCAAATGGAGTTACTCTCATTTTTTGGCAGCACTATGAAGAGCAGAATTGGATCCTTCAGTTGCAATGGAAAACTTTCTGCTTTTCAAATGCACCAGTAAGAGTTACGGCTTTCCATGTGGCTGTTACAAATGTGTTCGGCCCTGGAACACATCAAGTTGTTCTACAAACCTACAACAGTTCTCAAATGTCATGTGCAGCAAACTAAGATTCTCTTAGCAAGAACAGTCAAGCAGGGCAGAAATGCATGGCCCTTCCAAAACTTTAAATCATGTTCCAAGGGAATAATGACATATTTGGTTTGCTGCATTTTTCTTTACATTGAAGATGCCTTCAAAGCAGGCAAAGGAAAGAAGCAAACCAGTCGCTGATCGGACAGGTTAAGCCATAGAGAAATGTTTGAATTAGAAATGTCATGAAAACAGCCACTTAGAAGCTTTGTTTCATGATGAATGGCATTAGTCTATTTAATCTGCTTTGATGAGTGTTTGCATGTGGAGCTACATGAATAGAGTGTGTGTACCTAAGTAAAACAAAAACCCCTGCCATGCCTGGACATACTCTCGAGAGTGCATATAAAGCACTTGATGTGGCACAAAGGTTACTCTGGCATGGAGCACTAGAGCAGGAGGTGAGGGGCCTCCAAATCCTGCCTCACAAACACTACACATTCTGCTCCCTAAATGTGGCTGGCTATCAAGTAGGTCTTCCCCAAAACTGTGAGCTGAGCATATTAATCAGCTCAGAAAGACTCCATCAGTCAGGTTTTGTGTAACACTATCTTCCTCATTTGACCACTTTTAGGGGAAAACCTTATGCCTTCTCACAAAAGGGAAACCAAAGGCCTGGATATTGCATTCATTTTTTAAAGAAAGAGATTTTAAAAAGGAAAAAAAAAACCCCAAAACCTCTGAACAAAACCTTGTGAAGACACATACAGTAAAACTGGCAAACACATGCTGGGCCAACTTCTCATCTCAGTTGAACAGAGAAACTGCTAAAACAGAGTGAGCTGGAAGAGAGAGAAGAGGAGAACAGATGGGAGAAGCAGGTGAACTAAGGAACAAATGTAGACAGAATGATTAATTTATTTTAGAATGGAGAGAAGCACTTATCCATAACTGCCTGCAATGAAACACACATATTTTTTCCCATGTATACAATGTTTTGAGTTGGTACAGAGGCATTATGTGATTGTAAATGGAAGGGCAAGAGGAAATGAGACTTTTTCTGGCCCTTGCTCAGAAAAGGATGTGCTTTGTCTTCTGTGGGACTTAAGAACATGTCGTAACATTTTTCTGGAGCTTCTATGAAGAGATTCTTCATGCTATGAAAATGTTATGTCTCGAGCTATCAGAAGTCTCTGGTACTTTGCAATTACAACCAAATGATATTTTGAAACCTACTCGGAGTTTAAACTGCTGATTTATCACTCACTCATATCAAAACAAAGATTTGTTTATTTTTCTCATTTTATGCTGTGATAATTCACTATATTGCATTTAAACTAGGAAAACATGGCAAAGAATGTAGGTAACACTTTTGATTAAAGAAAATTTGCAGAAAAAACGCTATTAAGACACCAATATCAAGCACTAAAACATGAGGGGAATATTGGAATCAATTGCTGCTTGATCAACATGAATATGGCCTTCCTGCATGCAGACATTCTACTGGAACTTTTAGTCATATGTCATCTATTACCTTTTCCACATAGAAACTCTATCTGCTTCCAATGGACAAAAAAGATGGCTCAAACTTTATTAAAACAAAATACTGAATTTCTGTCTTCATCATGGGATGTGCAGCTGCCTCAGTCCCAGAACCTCCCCATTTCTCAGAGCCAATTACATTGGTCTCTCAGCCAAGGACCACAAGGCTGCTGATTAAAGCACTAGACACAAGCTATGTATTGCTAACACCTTAAGGTACAGCTAGATGACAAACAGAAATCAGTCAGAAAGATTTTGCAGAGAATGCACTAATGACTGATACAAGCAGCTAAAGCTGGTGTAGAAAAATACAGATTTTTAGCTGTATTCCAGAATTTGTGTGGAACAGCACCAAACTGCATGCTGTGCCCATAACCCCCTTGCTTAGCTGATATAAATCTGCTATAATGTCACTAGCATGCTATCCGACAGCTGTCACATGAAAAATGCTGGCTCTATAAAAACAACTCTAGGAAAAAGAGGACCTAGGCAAATGACAGGAGCTCCCTGAAATCTCCCTCAGCAAAGCTGGATTTCAAGGACAGTGATTCCATGATAGCTGGCCACTATAGCATACACTATGGACAGATATGACTTTTCTGATCAGTGGATTTTAACACACCTTCTTCATAGCAGCAATAGAAACAGTGGTTCTGGTGGTGTTAGCTATCATTTTAACATCATATACTCAGAAATCACTCATTCTTGAGTCCTTGCAGAAGTGACAATTGAAGTGACAAACTGTGAGAAAAAAACCCTTTTGTGGAGGGTTTTCAGAAACCAATTGACAACTGCTGTGCTTGAAAGTAATGAGAAGAAAATTGCCAAGGGAGGCTTCTTTCTTTCAGAATTGTTTCAACTAAGACATCAACTTCATATCACTTTCAGGTCTTGTAACACGCTCTCTTATTCTTACTACAGGTACTTTCTTAGTAGGTTTTGAGTGGTGACTGCCTGACTACCTTCTCTCTACTGAGTTTTCAAGTGCCCAGCAAGGTAATAATCAGAAGCCATGCACTCTAAATGCCTAAGATAATGTAAAATATAGGATGTACAGTGTTGGCACGAGGACTGTGAGATCAGGATTTTACTATTAGTTTTGGCATGCCCTTTCAGGATGATTTTGTCAAGATCTTCTCCAGATAAAAACCTTTGAAGGTCCAAGACTTACATCTCTCTTTAAAATAACCTTCTTCTTTTCCTTCTCTTAGATATTTTTGTTGTGGCCAGGCTATGTACTGGTTAGGCCAAATTCAGAAATATTTACTCTGAGAGAAGGCAGATTACAAACCACCCCACCAGGTTTGGGAAAAAAGGAATTTTCCTCGAAGGAAAGTAAAAGAGATAAAAACTATTTATTTAACAAACACATAGGAAAAGGATAATAATGCTAAATAATAAAATCTCTCGCTGTGGAGAAAAACCTGGGAAAATGTTAGAGTCCTCCCTTAGATTTCCCTTCTCATTGGAGCTGGGATGGGGTGGGGCCCTTCTCCTCTAGGGGACAGGGCCTCGTTGGAGAACAGTCCCGATGTGTTCTAATATTGAAACAATCCAGCAGAGAAAGGGAAAAATCCAAAATTCCAGGAAAAACAAAGTTCAACTCTCCAGAGGAAAAAAACCCCAAAGACAGCTGAACAAGCAAGCAGGGTGCTTTTCTGTTCTTCTCCTACCGCATCAGAACCCAGAAGAAAAATCTGCAGAGAGTGAAAGTGTGTTATCTCCGTCTGTGTCCTTGAGGTTTCTTCATTTCCTTCTCTCTCCACTCAGGCTCAGTTTAAAAGCATAGAAAGGCATAGAACTAATTTCTGGGCATAGAGCAGCAATAGGGAATACAACATCAAGTCACCCTAAGACAGGCTGGTTTTATGGTTTTTTGGGAGATCTGTTACAAATAGGGTTCCCACGCGCCCTTTCAGCAGCACAAGTAATTAACAAAAGTAATTTAATTTATATCCTCTTCATGGATATTCTTTTGAAGTCCTCTTATCAGTTACAATGTAAAAGTTATAGCAATGTCTCACATGATTATTATTGTCCAGTTTTGTCTTTGTGGATGTGTATGTTGGGGCTATAGGGAGTACAGCCCCCCAGAGCTGACATCCTTTCTCTTTCAAAGCTAAAATAAATACATGGCTAAATACTATGGGCTGTGGTGCAACATCTTGCAGAGAATAGAATTCTCAATAATTCATGGTATCAATTTAAAACATAAAGGCAATGAGCTCTGGGGAGCTTGTACCAGAGAGAATGGTGCAAAGCCATTAAACTGAAATATTTATGGAGAACTTCCTGTTCAACACTATGTCTGCACACTGATCTATCTTTTGAGTTGAAGGAATGAGTGGAATTATTTGCTTTGTCTGACTCTCAAGCCTTTTTTGGCCCATTAGGAAAGAGTGCTTGTTGTTATATACTTTTGATCAATAAATGCATTAATTCCACATTTCTTTAGGTGCCCATTCAGGAACCTGCTTCATGCAGGCAAAGGTCATATTAGGAACCTATAAATCAATGGGACTGATGGGAAAATACATTTAATTTCTCACATTTTTATGAAAAGCTTTTTTAAAAAGCTGACATTGTTAGTCAACTAAATATTGCTTTTTGTTAGGAAAGCTGTTGGGAAAACTTCCAGTGCTGGTAAGAGCCATGTTTTCATGGATTTAGTAAGAAAAAGACATCAAAGTATTGGCTGGATTGTTTCATCTTTATTGCTGTTTTGGGGAATAGTTAAAACCACAGTGCTAGACTTAGTGCAACGCCCAATATCCCTGGAAACTGATGATGCAGAAATGGGAGCAGTGAATGGAAGGACATCAAGCTAACAGTTAGCATGTCCAGAAACTAGAGCCACTTCAGTTTGAAGCCCAGCAAGGATTAGTGATCTCTTTCCTGACTGGGAACAGCGTCCAGGAGGCCAGGAAAAATGGCAAGGGCCATGAGGATGCAGTCCCTTTATATCTATGCTCACAGCATCAGCAGCTTCCCTGTCTGCCTAAGAGAGATCTAAAGTTCATGGGGTGGCACCAGAACTGCAAGACCAACTGTGGCAAGTTCAAACTCTGGGGTCCCACTGAGCCTTTTTTTAAATAGGAGTCCAAAGGAAAATTATTTGACTCTCCTCTACACGTCTTCCAGTGTGAATTCATCTTTCCGGAGCACAAATGACTTGAATTCTTCACTAATGCCTTGCACAAGGGTGTACAAGGACAGATGCTGTGTTGATTGGAAATGCTTTTCCTAGCTCCACCCACACATCACTTATTGAATGTGACAGTGACAACTGACAATTATGTTCAGGCTGCTGTTAGGTATCTAATCCAATGTGTTCCTCTAGGCTTCTTCTACAGTCAGTGGTGGGAGTGTTGAACTGGGCTCAGTTTCTGAGATAACTGGCCATGATTGCCCTTAGAAAGGGTCTTTGCTTCTCTAAAATGACCTCAGAGAGGATGCTGGGAAGCATTTCAGATTATGCATCAGCCTTTCAGATGGTGACAACAAGTGTTAAGACTCTGGGTCACAGCATCTGTTCTCCCAGGGGAATGAAATAATTGCCATGAGTTTTCAGGACAGGGATTCACAGCCCCAAGTGAATTCTTTATTCAGAGAATGCGGAAGATTTAAGCACATGGGAAAACAAGACAAAAAAAAAGGTGTGCTGAGAAAGAGCTACCTAAAACAAATGAACAGAAACGATCAAATGAGCAGAGCAGCTACAGTCCTGCCACTAACACTTATGTGAGAACAGCAGAAATCTCATGGGTTTTGATCATGCCCTTTTGGCAACTGACATTACTGCTACTGCTTTCTTCAGACAAAAAAAAAAAGATGGACAAGAGTGAGAACAGTGCTTTGTTTCCTATCCCAGTGCAAGGAGTGAAATACAGGATCAGAAAGGAGAAGCCTCACAAGTCCAGGGGGTTTGGGCCCACTTCTGTCCTCTCCCAAAGTAACAATTTCAGCTTGTAATCTGGAAACTATAGTGCTTAGGGAAAGCCATATAAGACTGGTAAGGCCAGGAAGTTAACAAATAGGGAGGACCTACTTTTTATTTCAATTCTTTTGTTTACTTGTTTTGTCTTGCTCCTGAGTATAGGCATCCAGATTCCTGCTGGTTTTTTTACAGACTAGAGGCCACAGTTTTTTTGGGATTTCAGTCCTCAGTTCCTTACTCAGCAAAGTTTTGAGGGATGCTCTCAATTTTCCCCACATTGCTGGGACTGCAACTTCATTCCTAAAGATCTAAAGAGGCTGCCAGAAACAAACAAATTGCAGGCTCTGGGGAATAGGGTGGAAAATCCAAATTGCTCCACAACTCTTTAAAAATCAGACCCCTGTTTATTTTGATGCCTAAACACATTTAAATATTTAACTTCTGGCTGTGCACTTGAAAGCTCTGGCTTTAAAAATCCTTTCAAATCCTCTCTGTGGTGGTTTAGGGTCACTGAATCTCATCTGACCTTCCCATAATGTGCAATTTCCCCTTTGACAGCTCACTAACAGCACAGTACTAGGCTAGCCAATCCAGGCAATGCTGGTAGCCCAGGAGGCAGCAGGAGAAGGCCAGTAGTAGGGTGGAGGTAGTGGTGGGGCTCACTGTCCTCACTGGTCCCTGCAAAGGCCTCTGGGCAGTTCCATGGCAGCAGAAACAACCCTGGAGGATGAAAGCACAATCTGCCTCTTCTGTGATTGGAGGGAGGAATAATCTGTTTTGGATTAAAACATCCCTGATACTTTTACTTATGAAACACCTTTGTAGAGGCAATGTGACCCCCTGAGGCACAGCAATCCTTACTAGCAGCTGCAAGCCTCCAGCTGGGCACTCTGTAATGAACCTCCATAATCATCTTGGGGCTTTTACTGGGCAGCTTGATCCTTGTCTGTGTGCACCAGCCAAGTGAGGAGAAGGAAGCTCTGACTGTGAGGCTGGCCAGGATAGGAGCATGGCAAGACCCTCCCCTGCCGTGTAGGCACTGATAACTGTGCAAACTGGGATACAGGCTGTCACCTCAAAGTAGCAGGGCCAAAGAATCCATCTCAATGAATAAGAGTTTACTGGCTGGAACAGTAAAGTATCTGGAAATAGATAAAGAAACTGCCCATACTTGACTTTTGTTATTTGGTGTTCACTTACCTTGCAGAAATTCATGATGGCAGAAAAAAGGGGAGAGAGTTGGACACAAGATACTAGTTTTGCTTTTGCCCTGAATGCAGAGCATGTTAGTGCTCTCCAGATCATGTTTTGGCAACAACAGCTTTTAACATTTTAGAGTAATGTCTTATTTTCCCTCAGTGAAACTTGTTGAGCTGGCAGTCTTTATGACTGAAGCCTGTTTTTGAACACAGAGCACTTGCTGAAATGACACAGCCAGCAGTGACATTGTTCCCTCCCATTTTATACTGCACAAAATGAAGAGGCTGTTGTGCTAATGACAGACTGTATCTAATTACGAATAAAAATACTACGTTCCCGCCACTAAAGCTACTCCTGGAACTCCTCAGGGTTCCTTTATTTTTATGACCTGTAAGTAAGCAGTTACTTTAACCCTCTGATATTTATAAACTGATATACACTACTATAAAAGATAGCCTTCTTTTACAATTCTGGATGATTGCCCATGGGCTTGCAGTCCCTCCCTCACTAGACATCATATTGTTCTCCTGTAAGTATAATATTCACTATGTAAAGCTTACTTTTCAGAGCATATTTAGATATTCTTGACTGGAAATCACCCATACGCTCCCTATCAACTCCTGCTGGAGCTTCCTGGTGGGGTGGCTACATTACACTGAGCAAGGGTTGAGAAAAGGTTTTCAGACTTTGAGAAGAGCTGGGTTGGTGCAAGAGCTCAGGAACGTCAGAGGCAGCCAGGCTGTTACCATACACCAGCCCAGACAGTGCCCTCCTGACCTGATACACCTTTTGGCTCTATGTGCATTTCTTCTCGTATCACTTCCTGCAAATTACAGCTAGTCTGCCGAGCTGAAATTTTCCTAGAAGAAAGAATCTTTCCTAGAAGATTCAGCTCCTGAAATTCTCACTTGTTACATGCAGCACCTTCAAGGTCAAAACGTGAGTTTGGACAAAATATGTCAGGCAAAGTATAAATTAGGGAATTTATGAGCTTTGGTTACATTGTGGTATCCTTCTAAATGGCTATCACTTCACTCACCAGTTCTGCAAATCTGAACTTGTTCCTAAAATGGTCCCTTCCCTGGGCTTCAGATAGAAATATCCTGTACATCTGGGTGATCGTACCTGGAGTACCGGACCTGGCCTAGCTATAATCTTTACCAGCTTCTTGGAGTGCTTCTGGCAACATCAACTGGATGTTCATCCTCCAGAGTCAGATCACCACAGCGTTGTATATCCTGTGGGATTCACTACTAAAGCCACAGCTCTCTTCCATTGTCCATATTCCTTCCACCCTGAAGATTTGCTGGAAGGAGAAGAGGTGGCCCCAGCACAGCCTCAGCTTGGAACAAGAATGGCCTGGCATGGTGGATCAGCATTTGTTTTGAATAAAATGAGAGGGGCAGTGTGTTCTTCAGAGCAATAGAAAGCAATTTTAGCCTTTTACTTGAACCAGGGTAGAACTTTTCAATATGAGGACCAGACACCTTATGGGGCATCTAGGAAAAACTATCCTTCTCTAGATGACAACAGATGTTTAAGCCATGGACTAGAGCTTCAGTGAACAATGAACCAACTTGCAGGACTATTAGCACTGCCAAACTCCCAAATACTTTCTTGTGGAGCTCAGTTCATGTAGCAGGTCATTCAGCTGTATTTTAATGAAGTTCTGCCTAGACTTCCTGGCCTAGTGAAATAACATTGCTTAAGCTCTCACAGCACTGGGTAGAAAGAAAAAACTCCAGGCTGGACTATGTTATCATCTGTAATACTATAACACACATTTTTCTTCTTTGGCAGTTTCAACAGCATTTGAAATCTTGTTACAAAGTCCAAGGAAATCAGAATATGAGACCTTTGTTGAGAATTTTCTTCTGACTTACATGTTTCTCAAAAAAAGTGCTGACTTGAAGCTCAGAGAACTGAGAAAATTACGCAGTGTAAAGATACTGAAAATTGCTCTTTTGCTTTGGAGACCTGGGCAGGTTCAGGGGAATGTCAGTGTAATAATGCAGTAACTTTGCTGAACAAGTTGGACCATAATTGTTGATCTGGACTTCATCAGTGTTTTAAGACCACCAATTTCCTCTGATCTAACTTCAGAATTGGAAATTAGGTAGCTTTTTTTTTTTGTAAACAATTTTGTCTCACAAGGACCAGGCATCATCTTCTGCACCTTTGTTGTTATTTTGTTCCAGTGAGTTAAGTTTGGACATTGAGCAATCAAATCACCACTGCTCATGAGCTGTAATTTTCAGTTTTCTAAGGAAGATACACAAAATGGAAATTGGCAAACATGTGATTCCATTTCAGGGTGTCTGGTGAAAATATTTTGGATCAGTAATGTATCTGAGACAAGACTGGAGAATTGGCCAGACGTCCTGCATATAATATGCCAGAAAAGCCAGAGCTGCATCCACTGACAATTCAGATGCTTTTTAAAGTTCAGAAAATTTTAATTAGAAGAGTATTCAGTCTTTATGAAGTATAACTTATGGAACAGGGTTATATAGGAAAGTTGAAATTATCCATTAATTGACAGTTTTATCCTGAGGATTTTTTCCCCCTTCAACATAAATATTTGTCTTGAGCATTTTTTTTAAATTACAGTAGACTAGAAGTTTGCCAAATATTTAGTGGTTTTGTGAAGTTGTTTGGTATTCATGTCTACTACAGTTCTACAGAAAAAAGTTCTAAGAGCCATTTCTTTCACCACATGGCTGGCAATCTAGAGAAGGGTGAAAGATAACAAACTTTAAAAAGACGTGCTAAAGAAAAATGTGATTTTAGCTGAAAAAAAAAAGACATTTTTGCAGAGGCTGGATTCATGTCTTGCCAATATTTATTACAGTGTTTATCATTAGGACAGTGATTTTTCACATGTTCAGTTTATTCTAGAAGACAATGCTGCCATGTTTTTTGCTCTTGGGCTTCCTGCCTACCTGAGAGGAGATTGGAGGCTGATGGAAGCTCTCTGTTTCCCAACCCTTGTTTACATCCTCACCGGCCCACAGCACAACCCAGACAGCAGAACACCGGAGCTCCAGCTCTTTTTGGTTCTCTTCCAGACACATCACACACAGACCAAAGGTCAGGCCACATCTGGTCTTTGAGGAGCACGGGCAAGGGAAGAGAGTGTGAAAGAGGCCTGTCCTACATTTTGCCCTGTGGTCTAGTCAGGTATAAACATAGATAAACACAGCTTACTCACTCCTCATTCAGGCAGTGGAGAGGCCAGTCACTTCCCAGCACAGTCTCCAACACAGAGCTGCACTGACCCATCTACTCTTTTAAACAATCAGGTGACTTGATCCACCTTATTCGGCCCCCTAACTTACTGCTTTTGCTTCCACACCTGCACACTGTAAAGCTCTGACAAATACAGCTTCCTGCTGATCTGTGATGGCTCTTTGCTACCTTTTTACTTCATTTGTTTAGGAGCCAGAAAGGTTCATGACAACAGGCTCAGCTGGTAGGCTTTGGTATATAATTTATGCCATTTGAGTGTAAAAGTTAAAATTGGAAGCATTGAGGATAGAACAGAACAGGATTTATTTTAAACTGTAGCTAGGCTCTCAAATTAGCTATTTTGTAATCCCTGTTCAGTTTCAGGAATGTCTGCCTGGGAAATCCTGAAGACCATCTGAGGACAGCTTTCAGTAACCACATATTATGTGGAACTTTGCCAGGACAACATGGAGAAAAGACCCCAGAGACAGCGATCTCTCAGTAAGAAGTGTCAGTCCATAGGAAGCTATACAATTCAACGCTGTAGAGTCAGTGGCGTTTTGAATTCTCTGAAGACCCTGAAGAAAGGTTTCTGTTGTGCTACTGCAAATCTTCTCACTGGAGACTCTTAATGACGTGTTTTAAAGGCATATGATCACAAATGAGCAAACTTGTTTCTTGCTACCTGCGTTTCAAAAATCAGGTGCCAAGTTTTCTGTCCATGTGCTATAAACTCTGTCATATGGAAAACAGAAGTCTTTCGTGGTGGGAATTAAGTGAGCACAGGCTATGTTTATACTTATCAAGTAGTGATGATATGCAAAAGCAGCTTTTCTATTTACAGGCTTGGCCTTTTGTTCTCACACACTGTTCAGAAGGAATATGAAGAGAGGCCAGACTGCAGGACAGACAGCAGCATTTCCTCCACTGTCTCTACTCTGAACAGGCTTCTGACCAAAGAATCACTACTAACTAAGGTATCAGTAGTTCACTTTCAGATCTTAAACATTTATCCTTAATTACTATTTACTTGCACATTTAGGAACATTGGAATGGCCACAGATAAGAACCCTTTCATTCACAAACTTTGGCATTAGGCATTCATGCTAGCTGGCAAAAAAAATAAAAGGAAACCAACACTGCCTTCCCTCTGTGCCAGACAGCTGCTTGCTCTTTCCCTCTGTGTCTGACTTCAGCTTTTGACACACCATCATTCGTTCTGCTCTCTCCTCCTGCCTCTTTTCAAGAGCTGACATGATACATGGACTTCCATGCTGGCTTGCAAAATATAAAGGGTCACTCAAGACCATCTGAACGTCATGTCCAGTTCCCATTCTCTACTAAAGAACTATCTCATCTTCTGATACAAACATTAATAATTTAAACAATATAACTTTCCACTTTTTAGGTAGTTGGGCTATGTATTTATTTTTTGCATTAGCATAAGATTACTGGGCTTTATGTGCAGGTAAGTCCTTACAACACTGTTGTTTCAACTATGTGTCTGGTTTTCTGAATATCCATTTCTGCTTTGGAATGTTAACAACTTTGTTCCACAGTAAAGATAAGGTGTGGAGTTACTGGTGGATTAACTGCATCTTAGCTAGACTACAACCAAAGGGGTTTTGGTAACAACTTAATAGGCTAATGACAAAATGTGTTTTGTCATTAGCTGACTAATTGACAGCACTCTAAATAGGTTTTGTGCTAGTCTATTCCAGGTTGGTGCACCTCTTTATACCTGGTGTATAATTCATACTTTGTAACAGATGATTCCTGAAGCCAAAGTTAGGCTCAGAAATCCTAACACTCTCTTGAGCTTCACTTCCATCCACAAACAAAAGAAACACTTGCTGTGTGTCAGATGGCCTTATTTGAGAGAACTTGTATCAGTATTTATGTTGGTGTGATTCCACATCCTTTACAAAGAATAGGATCAGATATGCAGCAAGCTTCCCTGATGGAGATTTTCCAGTATCTGGAGCGGTCTACCATAAGTACTATAAATGTCAGCAGTGATACTAATTGTGTTACATATACAGGGTAAAAAGGGTAGAAAGGGCAAAATTCAGTAATTTTAGGCCTCCATACCCCAATCATCACCCTTCTGCTAACATAGGCTATTACACTGAAGTACGTAGGGAAAATAAAAGGAATACTTGGCACCATCATGAACACATGTAAGGCCAAGACAGTAATGTAATATGGATACAATCAGATTATCATAAGATATATTTAATTCAGGGTTTGATGACAGGCTTATTTCTAAGAGTTTTCACCTAAGGAACAATGAAACCTCATTTTGAATTCCCAAGGACTTTCAAGACTTCAGAAGGCGAGGCTCTAATATATCTCATGATTCCTCATTTTTTGAGATCAGTAGATCAGGTCTCTTCCTACCTGGTGCTGAGTATTTTCTTCTCTTGCTGAAGATAGTGGAAATTCAGGATATTCTTCAAGTCCACGGGGCTTTCAGCACCTCTAAAGGGCCGTACCTCTGTTAACACAAACACAGTCTTAGGTTATATTTTAGAAAACACTTATTCTGGGACATATTTGATCAGAAAGCTTCTAAATGCCTAAAGTCAGAACAAGATGCAACAGGATTCTTTTAATTACCTATGAATTTCAATCCTTTATATCCATTAAAATCTTATTTATCTCCCTACTCTTTCCACAGCGATTGATACAAATCAGAGTGAAATCAATTTCTTTTCTCCCCACAAACCCTGATTCAGGATTCATTGTAAGGTCGTACGTTTATCCCTCCTTGAATTCAAGAAGAGAAGAGGATCAGCACATATTAGAACATTTTGTCTACTGTTGAACTTATTACAGAACATGCCACTTTCATATTATAAATGAGGTTTAAGCAACAACCTTTTTCTGTCAACGCTCTTTAAAACACCTGCAGATGTCCTGTATTTCCCAGAAAAGACAGTGAAGTTTACAAGGGAGTCCTTGTGTGTGGATGTGCAGCCGTGCCAATAAAACTCCAATCCTTTCAATTCTGAAAATGTTTCATGTACTACTGAGACTGCAGTAATGACTGCCCAAAGAGAGATGTACATTAGATTTTTCATTCTTTCTAAGCATAGGCAAAGTTTTCCCTTTATGTGTACTTTGTCCCTTACATATTTTAAGACAATTTCCTTCCCCCTTCTTGTAACATTGGTGATGTAAATAGGTTTCCTAGCCCGTGTGGAACAGAGAGGGCATAACTGTCCCTGTGAATTCTTTCAACCTTATTTCATCTTTTCAGAAAACCAAAACGACAAGAAATACAGTTGGATTATTTTTGACAACTGACTAATATGCTGACACACAAAAGGGAGATATGAGTATCTTCAGTCATCATCATTACTAGGATTGAGCAACTGGTTAAATTTTAGACCTGAATTCTCAGTTTTTTTTTGTTTACAGTTCTAATTTACATACACACAATAAGGGAGTTAGAACATAATTTAGCCAGCTGATTCGAGATCTAACAGAACCAGGTTTTGGCAGCTGTGTTCTGCTCTTAACAAAATCTTAGCTGTTAAATTTTACATTGGCTATGATAAAATTAGAAAGCTAATCACAAATTTTTACTCTACAAGAAAGGGAAACATTATGCTCTTTCCAAGTTTTTCCTCAAATAAAACATTAATTATTGCCTTTAAAAAATATTTTTTCCACACTTCTAAGACAACATCAGATGTTAAATATGCATACTACACATACCTCACTGGTATAGGTGCTCACACTTAAAAATAACCCCATATAACATCAATCTAAATCTAAGAGTGATTGATAAACCCTTCTATTGCTCAAACACACAGAAAATAAACTATTATTCATCAAAATTGCAATGGCTTTCTGAAGACTGTGTCACAACTCTTTTTTGGACTAGATATTATTTGTCTGCTGTATTATTTACTATTGAAACTCAAGTTTCATCTCTCCTCCAGTCTGAATGCTTCCTCACCCCAGATTCTGTATTTTCAAAAGTCTATTATAACCTGATGTGACACATCAGCCAATGAAACTATTTCTGAACAAATATCTTATGATCTGCTTAATTACTGAGGTTTTCATTTATCAGCACAATGTTCACTCTTCTAGGAATGGTTGTTTATCTTAGATAGGTCTACAAGAGTTTTCTCTTCTTTGCTTGCACTGCAAACTTGGCTGTTTGGGGCAGTGTCAGGTTCTGGGTAATTGACACAAACACAGCAGATGGAGTTATCACTGCTCTCTGAATCCATGGGTATATACAGCTATCAGTATAATTTTTTTTCAAATTACAAATTAAGGAAAACATTTACCAGAAAGGAGAAAAATAACAACAAAATCCCAGTTCAGACAGCTGCAATCACAACCTTCTAAACAGGGAAGGGAAGGGAAGGGAAGGGAAGGGAAGGGAAGGGAAGGGAAGGGAAGGGAAGGGAAGGGAAGGGAAGGGAAGGGAAGGGAAGGGAAGGGAAGGGAAGGGAAGGGAAGGGAAGGGAAGGGAAGGGAAGGGAAGGGAAGGGAAGGGAAGGGAAGGGAAGGGAAGGAGAGACTGTATCTTCATCTGGATTAGCCATGCTTGGTGCCTCATGTACTCTTGTAGCAAAGGAGCTGCAGGTGGATGCTGACTCCCAATGAGGAGGTGTGAACAGAAGGGGAGCTCACCTGTGAGACATGGTCAGTCCTGCCTGAGCTTTTCTCAAATATTCCATATTGCTTTTGGAAACAATCTTTTCCAAAGGAGGGATGGGGGATTTTAACATGTATATTTTCTCCTGTGTCACATGGCATTGCTGGATCTACATAGGTTAGAGGTTATCAGGCAAGCCTTGGCAAGGACATTGTATAAAATGTCCATGCACTTCACATTTCATGCTAGCTCTCCCATGCAACTGGCAGCCCTGTGTTTAGTTACTCCAGCCCTGAGAAAAACCAACTGCAGCAGTGGCAGTACTGCCAGGCTCACTGTTTCTGTGTATTGCAAAGAATTCCCTCTCCCATCCACTCTATCAGGGAATGGGAGTAATTCTCTCATTTCTGCCATTTTAATCTCACACATCAAGAGGTGATGGCTGCGCTGCACTCATCTACACCCTCCAATAAGAGGCCTGAGGTTTCAAGTGCCTGAGCCAGGAGCTTCTGAGTGGGCTGCTGCACCTGCCTTCTGCATAGTTTTGAAAAGGAAGTCCTTACAGTGTTCACTTTTGCCCATAGGACAGAAGAATTTGACTAAGAGAAAAGATTAAAAGCTCAAGGGTTTCATGTTAATATTAAGGGGGTTTTGGCAGAATGTTTCAAGCTTGTGTGCTTAAATTTGCAGAAATAAGGGAAGTTACTGTGTGTGTTCAGGTATGCTTGTTTGAGTATAAATGTAGAGATGAAGTTTGCTGAATTTAAAATTTAAATGTTTTGCCCCTTCTGAGGACAAGGTAAGGAACACTAAGATGTCTGTTTCAGCTGGTTAAAATAAAAATCAGCTTGCACCACTGTTCCAAAATCTTCATAGCAGTAAAATAGCTTCCGTCCAAAACTTAATGAAATTAGAAGGCAAGTGTCCATGTGGACACCAGGGAGATAACAGCTTTTTGGCAAGAGCTTTCTTGGCTGTAACTCCTCTAGATCGTCCCTCAGTTTGCATTAGTTTTCCTTTACCCTGGTTAATCAATCAATCACTAACCAACTAATTATATGAGATTATCATCTCATACCAATTCTTAGATCATTAAAAAAAATCATACTTGAGATGTGTTCCTTCTGTTACAGGAATTAAAAACTGGGCTTGAAAATTTGGTATATAATTGACCTCATCAAGGAATAAGTCTGGTCCTGCACTGATGGGAACAATCCTGGTCTCTTGGGAAAGGAATGTATGAGACAGAAGTGCCCTTTTATCTCCTGACTGTATTTTCCTTAGAGTAGAAAAATACTAAAAGAGAGAGGTTAAGCAAAAATAGAAATCAAATTTGATAAGAAAAAACAATAAATGAATGGGAGTGATGAAAAGTGACTACAGACTAAAAAGAACAGATGAAGCCAATAACTTGAAAAGGATTAGATGTTATGGAAAAGAAATGAGTGAAATATCAAGAGGAAAAATAAGTAAAAAATGAGATGCCCCTGAGAACTGCAGGCTGGGAGAAGGAACATTATGAACAGGGAGCTAGTCAGGAGTAAGCAACAAAGATTAGAAAATGCAGCATGTATTTTAATTGGCACCAACAAGAGCAAATGACTTCAACTATGGCAAAAATATTTAATGCCCAGTAAAATACCAGCTTTATGCATATAACAGACTGACTGGTATGAAAATGTTTTTCTAGCTCCAGGCTTCACTTGACATTAAAAATTCTTGGAAAGGTAGGCTAGCACTCTGCTTTTTCTACTCCAGACCTTTTCTGAACATGTTAGGAAATACACATTGCTTTTTCTGAGCAATCTCATGTGGGTGCCTCACTCTGACCACTCCTGTTCAGAATGTTTCTTGCACACCAACATAGACAACAGAAAGGGTACATAATCCTAGATGAGAGGTCTGACTGAACACAGAATGTACCAGCCTGGTTAATTGCTCCAGTAAATTACAGCTTTTGTGAACAGATGATAATGATGATTTTTACATGTGTACCACAATCAAAATAAGAACCGTGACCTAAGGAATACTCTCCTAGTTGGAACTCTTAGCTATTTCTATGACATCTACAGTATTTTAAGACCACTTCATGATTCAATTTCCTGTTAAGTATGCAATGCTTAGAACATATATTTTATCCTTAAAAAACCCTAAGTGTTAGAATGAACCCATTGAAAGCGTGCTTCACGTTTAGGAGATAAGAAACCATGTGGAGAGACTACTATGCAATTACAGTTACTGAGAGGACTTAGTGCAAGGGTTAAAGGCAAATATCAAAGTTTGGTTCAGCCTTGAGCTAAGTATATTGATTTGGGATTTTTATATATCACCCAATTCTCTTGGTTGGAAAACAGTCCTCTTGAAAAATGTCTTTAGCACACTGTGCTATAAGTCAGGAGTTTGGGTGGTTGTTTCTTGTTTATTAGGGTCGGGGTATTTTTTGGCTGTTACAAGGTTTTGAATACAATGCCTGCACTCTGACAGCCATTTACTTGCTCCATTGGTACAGTCAGACTCCAGGGTGTGGCACGATGTCTGGTTATATGAGCTCCTTAGTGAGCAGAACATAAAACACACAGGCAAGGGAAGCTTGCCAAAACTTCACGGAAGCATATAATATTTTATGTTTTTCTGATGGGTAAGCCATTATCCAGCCTTGCCCTGAGTTATATAAGAGTAAGTGTTCTCAGGGCAGGCCTGAGAGATGCGGGCACTAACCTGCAGATTTTCTCTTGCTCACTGTACTTATGGTGAATCACTCTAAGAAATAGCTTGGAGTTGGGTTTGGGAATTTTTTTTAACCCCCTTCCCCATGTTTCACAGAACTGACATTCATGTGGTTAGTCATGATTTTGTAAAGATGGGCTTTCAATTGTACCACTGGAAGTTGTCCCTAATTTACAAGAAGAGAATTTGCTAATAAAATGTTACCTAAAATGACCCAAGTACAAAAATCTTATTGTGTTCTTACCACACACACAAGGGGCTGCAAAGCAAGGAACCTTTCTCACCTTGGACACTATAACAAAAACTGTGTAACAGGGTTTGCAGAGGCTACCAGAACCTGACAGACAGTTTTTACTGCATTCTAGGCATTCACCTTGGGCCCAGTACTTAAGCTAGACGCTGAAGGCAGATGATATTAATACTCTTGAAATACAATTTGAAATAGTGCACACTCCTAGAAAATTAGCCCCCTGGTTTCTAACCTCTTCCTCCCCCTAGGCATTGCCATGCTACTCATCCTAAGAGTACAGCACCCAAAAAACATGATTATTTTGATAATCTGTGTCAAAATATATTCAATTTCCCATCTATAAATGCTTCAGATAAAATCAATTTTTTGTTGGTGTTTTGTGGACATCCCACGGTTCAGGCAATTCTGTCTCAGAATGGATGTGCAAGCAGGAAAAGCAGCAGTTCCCTGACAGCCTTACTGATGTATACTGCTGACCAACAAAATGTAAAACAAGTCTCTGATTGTTTGCCAGGGTCACATCTGGGTGCAGAGAAGCAGCAGGATCACAAAAAGAGATTTTCCTTGTTCCTATTACCTGGATGGATTATGACATGTGTTTTACATTGGATAGGCAAATTGATTCGTATAAAATAAAAGCTTAAATGTAGTCTATTTCTTAAGCCTTGCTTTCCTAAGGTTTGTACAGATTCAGAGAGGTATGTCTTACTTTCCTTTTCAAGCCTTGCTGCTTGCTGCCTGGGCTTATCATAATATTTTCCCAGGGGGCTGTGTAGAGGAGAGTTTCACTATTTTTAGCTATTTCTGCTTCTCTCTAAGTGTCATGGGATACCCTTATGAGCAAAGAAGCCACAAGTTCTGTAACCTTTCAGGTTAAGAGAAGCAACAATGAAAAAAGAGTGTTTAAATATTAAGAAGAGATTAAACCCAATTAGGGAAGATTTATATTTATGAAACACCTTTTTTTTTTTTACTTGCTCAGCTTTATTTTAGAAGCATGTAAAGAGATAATTAATGCACTTGAAGTTGCCAGCACCGTTTCTATCTGTCTGCAGCTCCAATCTATTGAATTTGTTAGGCATACTACCAGAGGGCTTAATGTGGACTCAGTGGCCTCAGACCAATTCACTGCCACAAAACATTCCCATGGCAAAAGTCATGAACAAATCAGGAACTCTGACAATTCCTCTGGCAACCTCAGCAGTGGAACCAGCAAATACCAGTTTCTTTCCATGCAAACCAAACTTTGGGCACATGGAGTGCTTTCTAACACTGGCTTGCCTGTGCAAACATAAACTGCTGCTGTAATACCAGCCACATAAGAAACAAAATGATCTCCAGTGGTTATTTTTTTGTGAATAATGTGTCAAGAAGAGGAAGCCTGCACCAATGTAGTAAGGAGGGCTCCATATGCACCCAGGTATCCTTGCATAGTCCCTCAACAGGGCTTACAAAACTGCTCCTTGTGCTCATTCTTGAGTTTCATTTTCTTTTTGGAGCTTCACATATTTCTATTAAGTTGCTCAATAAAATTTAATGGGATTGGAGTTTCATGCTGTGCTGAAGAGTTTACAGTGTATAAAATACTGGCACTAAGAGGAAAAAAAAATTAAAAATATTTAGACATTGTACTGATGCAGCCACTTTGATTCAAGAATTTCAAAATCACATTCTGATCATTAATCACCACTCCCAGATGCCATGTCTAAAAAGTATTACTGAACCAAATGCAGATGAGACATAGCAAAGATTCTAATTGGATTGTCTGAGCTCATTCAGGATCTAATCCAAATATTCTGTTCAAGTACATGACTATGGCTATTGCAGTTGATTGCAGTTGCTGTTGTCTTAACAGCAGGATCCAGAGGATTGACTACAGCTCTGGAAAAGACTCAAGGAATCCATACTCCCAGCCAGCCTGCTCTGGTCACCATACGTGGCCTGATCCCTGAATGAAGAAGGGGACTAGGTATTGTAGGTCTATGCTGAAAAATAGCTTAGAAGTTGTCACTGCATGCTTTCATGTTTTTTTGCAGATCTTTCATTTCTAAGCAGATTTGCCATTTGCACAGGCACACAATTCAGTGTTTCTTCTGTTTTTGTACGTTTCCCCTCTTGTTTTGATAGTAATTCCCCAAGCCAGATACCTTGAACCTGTGTGCAGGTTCCTGTTTCTTGATACAGGAAAAGAGTTGGCACATGCCTGTGAGGACACAGCTCAGCCTGGAGCCCTGCTAAGGGTGCAGAATGAAACAAAGAGATTGTCTCTGGCTCTAAGCCTGAGCTAATCCCCCGTAGGTGGGGACACCAATCATTCTGTATCAGGTCTCATATAGCACCAGTGACAGGAAGCAAAATCTGCAAGCTCTTTTGACCCCCATCCTCTAGAGAGCTGTACTGGAGAGGAACAGTGAGTCAGTTGTGATGGGGTGCCTTTTACTCCAGGCAGGATGAAGGTAGAGGCAGATTTTTTAGTAGTATAGATGACATTGCACTTTCTGGGTGGCAGGTTGCTGAGGTTCCTGTACTCACCACAGGCTGCTCCCTATTGCTGACAGGGATGCAATAAAGCAGTAACTGTCAGGTTGGATCCAGGAATAGGGCTGCAGTGCTTCAGAGGCACGCAGACCTCCCGGCACAGACCCGTAACAAACCTTGTGGGAGACCCTCCTTCATGCTCACATTTCTGGAATTTGTTCACCATTCTGTATGCAAAGCTTTTTTGTACCATTCCTTGGTGGCCCTCAGTCAAATGGCTTAATTTATTGTCAGACATAACAGGTTTGTGGTAAACCTATTATGGTGCAAGAAGACAGATTTCCAAGGAGCACAGCAACAGCAGCTGAATGCCCTGCACATAGTGTAGGATGAGCCCACAGGCCACACACTGCTCTAGGTTCTTATGTGGGAAAGCTCCCCTGGACAAGCATACATTCTTCACTGTGTATGCTCTGTATTTTGATATCCATCCTACACAAATTCTCGAGTCAAGAAATCATGTACATTAATTACTCAAATTTTTATTGATCATTTCACTTCTTGGAAAAAAAGAAACAACCAAGACAGTCTGAAATAGGGATAATTTTTTTTTTAATCTTCTCTTCCCTTTCTCAGTGACATCTGCTGGAATGAGGAAAACAGCTAATTGTAGGAAGTCAAGGTTTTATGCTAATCTTTCATACACGCTGTACAGAATGCAAATGTTATTCCACAGAACTCATTCAGAAGCTGTTAATTCCAATAATGTCACTGTCTAAGATCTGGTCAAAACTTAGAGACAGCCCACAGTGAAAACCTATGGGAAACTCACACCAGAAGAATGGCTGTTGGTACAGTAATGCTCCTTTCAAAACAGAAGCAGGAGCCAATAGGTTGACAGGATCTGTTCTTGACTTAAGACAAGTTTATTATTTTAAACTGCTTTTGAGAATTCCCCTGCATTTTAGTTGGTAAAAATAGCAAGATCTGCAAAGACACAACATAAGAATTACAATAAATAACCCCTTTTAGAATAATTGGTCTTATTGTTCCTTCACAAGTCTAGAATCCAAAGAGAAATTTGCTTAGGGCCATGTTATCATTCGCACTAATACCCAAAGCATTAACAGAATAACTGTGTTTATGTGTTCATAAGTAATTTATCCTTCGTCCGAGAAAGCAACGCTCAACTGTGAGAGTTTCAGGAAGAGGTGGTTAAGAAGTTACTGCCAAAGACTCACATATAACAAATGCCCCTCTGTGTTAAAAGTGTATTAGGTAACAGCAAGACCTTTCTGGTTTGGAAACTGTAATTTTCATCTAACTCTCAGTTCCTAAGAGACTATTACAGATGATCTTTGGCCACTTAATGGGACTCATGGTATGTGCTTGTGCCATCAGAAAGAAGCCTCTATAATAAATGTTGTACCTTGAAGTTCACAAGCAATCTGGGCCTCTTTTCAAAGTGCAAGGAAAGCACTGCTGCAGTTTCCACAATTCCTCACACCGAACCCCACAAATATCACTGCATCGAGAAGGATCCTGTAAGAGGGAGGTTCACAAAAATCTCATTTGTACTGTGTGTTAGCAACTGCTGTGTATGGTGAGTTAGGTGATGAAGTACCTGCTGCTAAGTTATTTTCCAATCAGATAATGTCCTCCTGGCTCCTGCACTGGAACAAACAAGTCCTTCTCAAACCTCATCAAGGCTTTTATGCAGCAGAAGGATTAGGAGTCAAGGACAGAAAAGGAAGTTACAATTTGAAAGAAAACATCTGATGTGCCTCCTTCTCGTGAGTCCAATTGCATAACCAGTTGTGATTGCAAGTGTCAGGCAGTTTGTGCAAGACAAGCGAGAACGGCATTTTGGACACAGGTGGGCAAAGTAAAGACTAAGATGGATTGCTGTGCAGGTTATACATGCAAGAACAAGGGATGTGGCTCTTGCCTTTTATCAGGAGGAATGAGTGCACCTCTGACTTCCACTTCACCGACAGCAGATAATGGGTGTTATTCTCTGCAGATTGTTTTGGTGTATAAAAAGACACTCATAGAGAGCTCCAAAGAGATTTTTTCTTTGATAATTGTTCATCTTCTTATATATTGCATAGCTTTGTGGCTGATGTAATGGAAGAATCACAGAACAGGCAAATGCCGGCAGCTCCATCATGCTGTAAGACACAGAGAGTCCTGGTCTATGGGTAGAGTCAAGTATTGTGGCCTATGACCAGTGAGAAGCCAAGAACAAGGGAATCAGAGATAGGAAGGGTATAGCATAAGGCAAACCCCTTATGCTGTCTTCCCTAGTGAGGACAAAGGGAGTTATCACACTGAAGTGCTTATGTGGAAGGAAGGCCTGGCTCAAGGTCATGCTAGTTGAGCAGGACCTGTGACAGAGAGGCAAGAAAGAACAAAAAGTGAAGAAGAGAGAAACTGGCAAGATTTAGGATTCATTACTTTACCCTACTGAGTGTCTTCTCCATTTGTAATTACAAAACTCTGCCAACTAGACTCAAGGGTCAGAAGTAGGTGGGATATAGCTGCCTGCAGCCAGCTGGAGACCCACATATTAGTGCAATATTCTGCCTCTGAAAGTACCCTGATAGATCTTTAGTCTACCCTGTCACACCATCTTTCTCCTTCAGGCAAACAGACAAGTTAGTTGATTCCTAAGAACTATGAGGCAGTGAGTTTAATTTTCTTCAGTAATCTGCCAGAGGAGAATATAGTCCCCCTACATAAACTAGGGGAACACAGTGGCTCTTAATTGCTTCTGCAGTACTGGTTTTTGAAATCTTCTCAGGAGAGCAAGGCAGGTCCATGATCATTACTGGCAGGATTAAGGGCAAAATAGACTAAAAAACACAGCACCCAGGAAGGCAGTGGATGAAAGGCTTTTGCTCCACCATCATACATCAAAGGCACAAGGCAAGCCTCTGAATCTATAACCTGAAAGAAGCATGAGTTTTAGATCTCTATTATAAACACTAAACATATTCACAATACAGAGGAAAGTTACAATTGCACATGGTTTTAAACATCACATAAAAAACTTCAGATAAATGTACTTCTTATTCAGAAAGTGGGACATAAAAAGCAAACAACAGAAGGCAACCAATGTTTGTATCCAGACTTCAAATATGAAGTGTCAAATTAATACCTCATGAACTTTCTTACCTCTTTCCCACATATTCTCTCCAAACAGCAACACATTCCCAACCAAATGTCAATGTTACTTGTATCAAAGAACTTGAATCAAGTAAAAAATAAGTGTTGTTAATGCAAAAATCAATAAAAATTGTACTTTTCAGTAAAAAGCAGGAGCTTTGAACTTTGTAAAGATGTGTTGTATCAGTTGTTACCTGGGAGGATTATACTATGATGTGGAGGTACTTTTATCACAGCTTGAGGGAAGCAAATATAGGTCTCATAGCTTCATGGAAGCTGCCAGTTTTGCCAATATACTACAAATGATGCACTGAAGTCCTGCCAGAGCTACAGCCTTTTGTAGCAACAATTCAAGTTAAAAGGACCTGGAAGCAAATCTGCCTTTTGCCATTGTATCTCCAACACCTTTAAAGGCAGGCAGAGAAAAAGTGAGTTCATTCCCCGGTTAATGGGCTGGATGATTAGCTGCTTCAATTGCTGAAATCCCAAAACAGCTCTGAGTCAAAAGCAACAAATTATGTAGGCAAGATCCTGGCTTGGAATCTGATTTTCCCTCTGGAATTACATGATACTGAAAGAAAAATATACAGAAAGAAATTAATAGGCATTTTTTTTCACAACTGCCCAGAATACTAGTGGTTGATTAGACATTATTCAATAATCCTGTGACTTAAAGGAACTCACAAACACCTCTACAATTAATCAAGTGGGAGAGGCCACTTAGGCAATGGCAGAGAAGGTTCAGTGCCCTTCTGCTATGCAAGAAAACAAAAGAAACCATTAGGATTTGGACATGGATTCAACCCTAGGTGTGTACTGTACACAGCAAGGAGGAAAACAGAAACGAGGAGACAAACAGCATGACAAAGCACCAGCTTTTTTATTGTAGCTTGCCAGAAAGACAGGCATGGAGCTACAGGTTCCATGTAAGTGCTTTTGTTCAAATATGGTCAGATGAACATGGTTTGTGTACATCCTTTATGCATTAAGCAGGACTGCTTCACTCTGCCATCATCAGAGTGTTTTCTCCAAATGGAAATAACAAGTGGGAACTTTTATTGCCTAACTGTTGTCATTTAAAAAGGGATATCAACTTTCCCTACAAAAGGAAACCATTCTGTTAATTCTCATTCTCCCTACAAGAAACTAATTGTAAGATGATATGATTAGCTATGTGGTTATATACCTATATTTCAAAAGGAGTATGAATCCAGACATCTAACAGGCTGATGTATTACAGTCTGTATTGAGCACAGAAAAATAACAAACCTAGTCAAGAACCTTCAGGCTATAATCACAGCAAGGCTGTTGAGCTCCAACCCCAAAGCAGTTTGCAAGGAATGGTGATATCCACAACAGCCAATAAAAGCTGTTAGCGAGCATAGCAAATGTCACCTGATTATCAATGTCCCAGAAGGAAACAAAGTGAGAACATAATAACAAACCAAAATCAGCTGATAGATTTGACCAGAATATGAGGGAAAGGAATCATACCACACCTCACAGTAAGGATAAAGTGCCACATGTGCCACACAAAGCAAGCTTTTGCAACCGAGTATGGAAACAGGGAAAAAACATATTCAGTAACCGGTCAGATGGATCTTTGACCTGAAAACTACTGAGGCACAATAAAGGACCCTTAGTTTCACTTTTGCTATCCCTTTCTGGATCAGGAACTGGGAATTGCTGACCAAAAGAAAGACTGCTCCTTTTGGATAGCCATTTGGTGGCTCGGAATATAGTGTAATAATTCATAGGACAGCCTTTTTAGATGTTTGCAAAGTTCATTATAGACCATTAAGAAACAGGGAATGCTTTAACTGCTACAGTAGTAGCTCTACTATAAAATGGACCAACCACTTATCCCTAAGATAGTGCTTAAGGGTAATAATAAAGGAAAGGTGGTTTTGGCCAATTTTTGTGAAAGTTATTGATAATTTGGAAATGAAATTATGGAAATGGCTTTTTCTGACGCTTCTTTTTTTTTCCACAGTGCCTGGAGATATTGAGTCTTCTTAGTTTTCTATACTGTTTCCATGTTCCCCAGACAGAACAGACAGGTAGGCCTTCTCACCCAGCATCAATGGATTCCCCTCTACCGTAACATTTTAAATGGGTGTCATTTCTTTTGGATGCTGACCCTTCCTCATTTTTTCAGTTAACAGAAGGCATATCCTGTTATGACTATGTTCTCCTTATTTTATGCATTTGAACTTTCCCTAAACCTTCCTTTCTGGGGAAATTTTTAAAAGTGTGTGGCAGGTTCCTTAATTCATTTTTAGCTGTATCACAATATTGTATTTGGCTGCCTGATTAAGACTAACATTTACATGACATCTAGGGCACACTATTTTCTGGACTGTCTGTCATGAGTTGATGGACAGCTTAAAAGCCTGGATGTGAAGTCTTGTAAATTCATCTGGAAGAAGGGAGTGGGGTCTGCTTGGATTGGAGGGGGGAAGAATCTGGGGCTTGGAGAGCTCTATTCTCCTGTGTGCAAATGTGGGGGGAAAAACATCTGAATGGAACTCATGTTACTATCCTACACCCAGATCCTTTATCACTTTAGATAAACACATCTTTCTTGAAAAATTTGGAGTATCTTTTAACATTTATAGACTAAAACATCATATTTAAGAGCTGTGGCTAGGAATTTCAAATTGAGATTAAGGTATCCAAATCTCACCAAAATGGATATTTGGCAGCCATTTCCCTTTGCAAATTCCTGTTTTTAATCACTCACTAACAGTACCTGCACACTATGAAAGCCAATTAAATTTTTTTCTCTAAAAACAAATAATTTCAGTCTCATATTCTTCACATTGTTTTAATAACTTATTGGATTTGATAGATGCTAATATTAAGACAAGAGATCAGAATTTATTTAAATACTGGACTCTATTTGGAGTGTCGTTCATTTGCAATCTGATTTTCCCATGAGAACTTCAGACCTGCTTCTGAAACGACCTGCAGGAAGCCCTACCCCTTTGTCAAAGAATACTGGCTGGTACTCATTTTAGCAATTTGCAAAGAGAAAAAGAGGGACAGAAGAAAAACGGAGGCAGAAAGGAAGGGAGGCTTGCATTTTATCTTGATCCTTGTAACAGACATACAGCATTCTGTGCCAAATAGATAAATTTGATTTAAAAGCAAAAAATGCCCTATGACTTTGAACCCTGTGATGAGTTAAGTTCTTAGCCCATCAGCTAGCTAGTTAACAGGCAAGGGAATTGATGAGGAGATAAGCACGAGCACTCCTTTCCTCTTTGCCTTTTCTCATTCACTCAAGCAGAGTGAGAGCAGAGAAAGGGCAGGTCACACCAGGCAGCTTTAAAGGATGTGTCCGTGCCTTACTTAGTATTTTGAGACTAAACCAACCATGCTCTGTGCCAGATGGACAAGACAGAAGCAGCAACCAGGGTGGCTCTAATAGTCTGTCTTCTCCTCCACTTGCAAAACATCTCCATTGTGCTTTTCATCCAGGTATCCTCTCTTGCAGATGGCCAGTTGTCCCTAACCAGTGTGCCCAGAAACTCTTCTTGCTTGCCACACTAGGTTTTTTTAACACACTCTCTGCCTATTTTGCCCTTTTGAGGAGCACAGGGAAGAACATGTAGATGTACAGAATAAGATCCCTGCTGAAATCCCAACAAATCACATTATCTCCCATCGTTGCTGCATTGTGTTGATTTAAATCTTCCATTTGAAAATGCCTGTTACAGATCTAACTTGCATGTGCAAGCAGGACAGCCCAAGGCAGCAGACACCCTTCCACATATCTGTTCAAAGTTTGATTCAGTCTATACATGTGTGTATGGTTACAAACTAAAAACAAACAAACAAAAACCAACAACCAATTTTAGAAACTAGACATAGAGTCAAACACTCAAAAATTGGAAAATGTCAAAGGTAAGGTTAAGTTTGTCTTTGCATGCGCATGATGACAGCATGCTTAGTTGTGTGATCCTATCTTTTTTCCTTGGGATTGTTACAGATTTTTTGCTGTATCTCCTCAATCTTCCTGCCTTCAGCCTCATCTTTCCCACCAAGACTTCATCGCAGCCTTTTTTTTTTTTGGCTTTTCAGGATTGTCCTTTTAATTTTACCTTGATAGTCTATTCTTAGTATGAGAAACTTAGAGAGCTGCTCTCCAGTCACTGTGGGACACAAGTGTTTTGGGGAGTGATGTGATGCCATTAGGGCTGCAAGTCCTGTCTCTGCATCTGACTCAGTAAAATGTGTCCAGAGGATGTGAACTCTGACCTCCATGTGTTCCTGAACCTTTCCAGACTCAGAGATCTTCCTCACAGAAAACATAAGCTTTACTCATCTTTGGCTATGATTTGGGGCAATGCAGATCTGTGAAATATGCTGGACTACATGAAGGAAAAATGTTTTCTAAGCACAAGTTTTTTTCCTTGCACTCATGGGGGGACTGTGTGAGCCAAGGATGCAGAAAGTGCTTATTAATATTTATCTGTTTATATCTGGGAAACAATTTTCTTAGACAAATTTATTTACCATTACATTATTTGTCCTAAAAAATGAACTACAGAACAGAAGTTCCCCTCCATAGACAGAATCTTCTTTTTTTTTTTTTTTTTCCTGGCTAATGATTTGGCATTTATTTTGGAAGAAGATTTCAATTAGTGAAGGGTACAAGACAGAACTATGTGGGTCACACAGAGTTGCCAGGGAAAAATACAAAGCTCTGCAAACACAGTGGTATTGTAAACTAGAATATACGATATGTTACAAGACACAAAGTGTCTGCTTGGAGAGCAATAATGACTATGTGTTCTGCAAAAAACTGATAACTCACTGTGAGAAAATGTCCTTATCAAAAATAATACACACATGGGTTTGTTATCCTAGAATAAGTCAAAGAAAACTTTAAAAATATTTTGTTGTTGTTGGGGTGTTGGTTTTGTTTTGTTTTGTTTTTCTTTCTGTTTGCTGTTTTGTTTTGGGGGTTTGGGGTTTTTTGTTTGTTTTTGTTTGTTTGTTTGTTTTCTTGTTTTTTGGTCAGAGATTAATAGATTAATGCAGGAATTACAAAGCTGTATGTACTCATGACTTTACTATCTCAAATGCTGGTAAGAGTTATCTGAAAACTAGTGCCCATATGAGCCCTGTTGTCAGCTTTCCATTTTCCTTAGAGTCCACAGCTATGCGATGCTTCATATAAAAAACCCTAACAATTATTTCATATACACCTTTTGTTTAGCCCTTGCCACCTTCTGCACTACTATTCATCATTTCTTGCATCGGCCCTTACACTAAAATAGGAGCTCTCTGTGGAAGTGCATTTCTTTCTTCTCCTTTGCATTAACTGCCTTTGGAATACCCTCATCACATAAACTGCATGCATAGTTATAGAAAAGGAAAGAAGTTGATATCAAGATAGATGCAATCCAAAGCTTAAAACACCTCTCAGGAAAAGCCATAATGAGGACTGCCCAAGTGGCATCATTGTGCACCTGGAAGAGGCTAATAATCATTTTCCAAAATGTCTCCAAATAATGTTTTCCAAAGAACTAACTGCTGAGAGCAAGGGAAAGAAACACTTGGGACACAGAGGTCCAAAGCAGCATTCAGGAGGAGAACAGTGTTTAGATAGACTGTTTGATATCCTAGGGCTTGTTTCCATCTCATTTCTTTTTTGCACCTCCTCCTCATGGCTTTCCTCTTATCCTAATGCTTCAAATCTTTGTTCCAGAGAATGAAAGGCTCTAGAGATTCCTGATGGACTTAAGGAAAAAAAGATCAATAGATAAAAACAATGCCGTTATCCCTAATCTTTTTCTTGGAAACATCTGTACCATTTAATTTGAAACATTAAAACAAGAATTTCAGGCTAAGACCAACATGGAAAATACCATGTATAAACAGCTCAAATTTGGCAAAGTTAATTCAAATGAAAATAGAGACCTATAAAGACATCTCTTAGAAAACCTTGATTTTAAAAAGGGAGCATTTAACAGCTTTGCATGTAAAAAAAAGGCTATATATAAAAAAACGCCTAGTGTAATGCAATAATAAGCATCACAGAAATGTGTTACAAAATTCTTGTGGATGGTATGATTTTCTAATTGTCCAGACTTAGAAAGAAACAGATTCGTAATGACAAAATAAAAGATAAATCTGATGAAAACCTCGGAAATCCAAAGCAAACTTTGAAAAGCAAAGGAATTCAAGGAGTGAATAAATTTTAAATTTCTGGGAGTAATCTACATGAGTGAGAATTTAAGACTAGAAGAAAACAATGCCACAAATTGGCAACACATCAGCTGTGTTTGTTGGCTTAGCAGACATTAAAAATATACAAGCAGGACTCTCCACCCAACTGTTATTTCCATCTAACAGATGAACATACAACTGCAAACTGTCAGATATCCAGACAAGCATCACAGACAAATAATTTAGAAATGCATCAAGTATAAGCAGAGTGCATTTGCAACAAATTATAGTACTTGTCAGAGTCTATGTTGTCTTATCTTTCTGTCTGCCTCTATAAGACCCATAATAAAAAGTAAGTACAGATCCTTAAACCTGCTAGTGATCCCTGCTATTCTTCTGCATTGTGTAAGTTTTGCTGTTTCCATGCACTCTTTGACCAGGAAATTAATTTAAAACAAGGAGGGTAAGTTCATCTTTCCATGTTGTCCAGGCCAGTTTGTCCTGCTCTCACACATAAGCACTGAATCTCCCAGAATGGGATGTGTAGGTAGAACCCCTGTTGGATCAGGGAAGAACCAACACTCTCATTTACTCTACAAATGCCAGTCTCGCTTTCAGACCATGGAAGTCCTACAGATCCAGTGGAATACACTTCCTTCAAATGGGTTCCTGAAAGTCTGGTTTTGTCACAAGTCTCTGGCAGTGCAACTTGGAAAATCCAAATCAAATTTCCTTTTACTTAACTCATTATAAAAGCAAAAATCAAAGCCATTGTAAAGTCCAGTAGAAAGTATTCTTAATTCTAGCCAAGTGATAGACTTTCTCCTCACCTTAGCAAGCGTGTGAAGTTTCTTTTTTAGGAAAAAAACACATGTTTTCATGTTCTTAGAAAAAAAAAAATCTTGAAGTTATTACTTCTTTAATCACAGTGCTTGGTTTGCAATAAGGTCAGAGTGCCTTTGTTACAATTCCTGGAGAGCCATATGGCTCTGAAACAGAGACTGAAACAGTATTAGTGTCTGCTTTCACTTATTTCATTCTTAAGTTCCTTTCTACTTAAGTTGCTGCTGGCTTGCTTGGCATAAAACTTCCTACTTAACAGTACTCATCAGTGTTTTCAGCCAAATACTGAAGGTAGAGCACAGTTAGTAGGCTTGGCATCTGAGTAATATTCTATGCTAAAAAGCAAAATTTAGCAAATATATGGGGTCTATCTTTTTTTTTTCTCTCCCATTTAAGACCAGACGTTAGTCACTTTGTTTGAAAAACTTTTCATGAGCTTAAAGTTAGCATGGTTTCAAGGAACTTGCTTTTTTGGCACATATATAATTTCTTTTTTTTTTGCAGTTTGACTTTATATGACCCATTTACATCATATGGCCTCTAGTTTTCCCTCAGCAGCCCCTCCTCTCAGACCTCATAAAATGGTATAAAATGCATATCCAAGCAACAAAAACAATGAATCTAACTTTGTATGTGTTACACATGAACCAAAGAACATGTGTGTGAGGTTGGATACCTGTGTTTGCATGGAAATGTAGCAGATGTAGGACTAAAATCCTTAGAGAAAAAGGAGGTTTAGATGTCAAAACAGAATGCATGAAACTACATGGTCATGATAGCATTGTGTCAGTTCTAATACTTCTCTTACTATACGAGTGTCTCCAGGGAGATTGTATAATCTTTTCTGTCAATATTGAATATGTTAAACTGAGTAAGGTAATAATACTACTCCTATTATCTGTTTATTTTCAGACTATGAACACAGGGCCACTGAACTGCTTCCCTGGAGTCTGTGAAAGGTGAAAAGGAAACTTTTATAGACAGTGTAAACTATCACAATCTCCATATGAGAAGATTAAAAAATCAGTGTTGAAAATAATGGCTCAAAATGAATAAATACTCCCAGATGGCAAAAAGTAAACAACTGCCCTTACTGTGGTGTTTTGCAAGAAGCCTCTTCACACAAGGCAAAACTAACAGTTTTCATTCCTGATGAGACATAAGAAACCTAATGCTTTATTTTAAAAATAAAATCATGCCTTTTATATCCTAAAGTTGATATTCTTAGCTTCACTGTTTTAAAAAGTACAAACTAGATTAAATGAAACTTGCATTTAGTTTTGTAGACCATTGGACCTTACCAAAATTGACAAATTTCTAACATACCAAGCTATTCTCTCCTGGATATGCTGCTGTCAGTTTCCATTTTCCTTGAGTTTGGGAGAATATTAAAATTTTCAAATATGAAACACAAATGCAAAGAAGATAATTTTTATGGTTTATTGGAAACACATAACAAAGAAACTGAAAAAACCCCAAACCCAAGACTTGAACCAGAGCCAGCTTTGCTGCAAGAGCTATTTTTTAAAAATAATTAAGTTAAATTTACAGATAAGTTGAAGCTTAGAGTTGAAAGAATATTAAACTTCTATTTCAAAATTATTCTCTTATTCTACCATATATGACAAACTGATTAATCTGGATGACCTTAATTGGTATTTTTTGTCATAGTAATATATTTTAAAGGGATATCCTGAGCCCTTTTTAAATTGACCTTGATTTGTGTATGTGAAATTACATGTAATAATAAATATATAAATGAATAAACCTTTAAGTGTGTTCTTCATAGCTGATGTAAAGAGAATTAGCCTGTATGAAATCGATGACTTTGACAGCACAGTTCCTCAGATTATATATACACAAGACATAAACAGGAGAGCAGTTGCCAGTGATTCTCACTCTAGCATAGATGTCTGTACGGTTCTCTGAACACCTGGTGCAGCCTCAAAATTCAAAAATATCTTAATTTGCTTGTGGAAACAAAGGATAGCTCTGGATTTTTTTTTTTTTATGCTTCACTCCATTACTAAACCTTTTACAAGGAAGCAAGAGAACAAAGCTGAGAGAAGACTGAAATCACCCATAAAACCCATCCAAAACTGGGTTAGGATGCCAGTTCTGGTTTGCTTGCAGAAGTGAACACAGTTCTGGTTTGATGATGAGTGCTGTGTATTTTTGCAGCCATTTCTGTGACAGGTGAATAGAACACGTGCTCAGTGAACATCACTGGGAGACACTTCACTGTCTTAGCACATCTCCCTGACCCATGTGTGAACTGCAAACTGACTCCTCAGCCAGCCACTGCAGCTCTTCAGCAATGTGGTAAACTTGGGCACCAAATCACACAAATGCCCTTACCTTCATGGGGCAAACAGCTTTCAGGAAGGAGGGATGTTTGCAAAGGACAAAGGAAATTTCTCATGCTCAGTATTCTCTTAACTGTGTGTCCTCCCCATGCTTCTAAACCTAGAGAGTTAAGAAACTCTGTGGCAAAAGCACTTTCCATATTCTTCTGTATAAGATAGGACTTTTGCAACATTGCAGGAGGAATTTCAGGCTGCTGCTCTTTAACAAGCTGTATACACAACATGAAATCTGTGAATGCCCATTTGCTGTTCACATGCAGTACTACTATCAAATTCAACCAGAGCAAATTGGGAAAGCCATTAGGCAATATAAAACAGTAACTACTATTTGAAATAGAGCTTCACAAGTCCCTAAAAAAACACATACAATTATCAGGTTGTAAAAGAGGCTGAAATGCAATTGGTGTTGATACTTCTTCTGAGACAGTAGGTTTATAGAAGTGCTTAAATATGTGTTTGCTGGAAGGATACCAAGAGGAGATACCAGTGGGAAAAAGTCCCTCTTCTTTCCAATTTTTTTTTTATACTCCTCTATCCAAGAGTGATTATTGCCTAGCCTGTAGATCAGATGCATATGTTTTCATTGTAAATATTAACAATTTGCTAAGAAGAAAATGCAAGTTCTTTACTAGACACAAACTGATTTTCTGTTATAAAACTGATTAATATATTAGCCAAGATTCTTGGCAGATAATATAATGGGGTGACATACAGAGAGTTCTTCAATGATCCCTGGTTTAATGAATAGCATCAGGTCATCCAGAGATAATAGATTTCCACTTAATTTAGCAACTCTGGTACATAAATCTGCACTGTATCCCCTTCTGTGAAAGTTGAAAATGGATATAAAAGGTGAATTAGGAGTTCCCCTTTTCATCTATAGATTTGTGCCTTTCAGAATATTACTTTAAAGAGTGCAAAGTTTGTATCCTGTGCTCTGACCTTTCCTGTTGCAAGTGGTAATACATATTGCTGTTTCCAAATAGAAAAATAGAGGAATAGAATCCTAGAATATACTGAGTTGGAAGGGACTCAAAAGGATCACCAAAGTCCAACTCCTGGCCCTGCACAGGACACCCCAACAGTCACACCCTGTGCCTGAGAGCATTGTCCAAACACTTCCTGAGCTCAGGTTTGGTGCCATGACCACTTCCCTGGGGAGCTTGTTCAAGCACCCAAACACCCTCAGGTTTAAGCACAGATTCATATCACTCCCTCGTGTCCCATCACTGGTCACCAGAGAGATCAGTTCCTGCCCCTGCACTTCCCCTCGTGAGGAAGCTGTAGACTACAATGAGGTCTCCCCTAAATCTTCAGGCTGAAGGAGCCAAGTGACCTCAGCCATTCCTCAAATGGTTTCCCCTCATCCCATCACCCTGGGTGGCACAGAGGAGAAAGGTGTGGAGGTGGCAATGTTGGGGGCCTGATGATCCCCTTGGCATGACTCTTTGAGCCCCAGTGTCCCTGGGACTGAGAGCTTTCCGGCTCTCTGAACTCTAACCCTAATGCAATCTTGGGGTAGCAGATAAGGTCCCCCTCACCATGGTTTTCCTGAATTAGAAAAGCATGCAGGCAGAAATGTTGGTGTTCTGCCATGATTCCCTGGCATACCTTTTCCAGCCTCAAGTGCCCCTGGCTGAATCCTTGCTAGTGGACATACATAATGTGAAATCAAACATAGGAAAAAATAAGGAAAAATACCAGAAATGCAGAGTGCTTAAAGGCTTCAGATCTTGGTCTTGCTATCTGAACCGCAGTTGAAACCATAAAAATAATGGCTTCTGCACTCTAATTCACTGCACATCTGAAGATGCTTGAAGCCAACAGCTGGTTTTGTTCTGGTTTTGTTTTGGTTTTTTGAGATTGATTGTTAAAACAGCAGTTTCTGATCCACCTCAGGATATTACCTACTATTCATTTTGCTCAGAATTCCCAACCCAGAAAAAAGAAGGCTGTAGAAACATGTATTTTCATGGTTTCTACAAAATGAGACTTGAAGGCAGAATGGTGTGTCCAAGCATTCAAAGAGGAGAATGGCAGAGCGGGACAGTGAATCTGCCAGTTTTCCTGTCTTTCAGTATAATGCTCCTACATGATACAAGTACCTCTGTCTCTCTGCTTTCTCAGAGGCTGACACGTACACTTAGCACCTTCAGGGCTGCTCCCATATGTCTAACACTGGTATTCCCAGAATCAGCCTCTAGCCATGCCCATTGTGACGGTACTGCGTAGATTGAAGTGTGTTGATGTCTGCACGTGTAGTCAACTGCCCGTTTTTATTAAGGTAAAAAGGCAAGAGTAGTTCATACATACAAAACTGCATGAATACAGTTTATCCAGGATGTCTCCTCCAGGACACAAAGCAAATTTAGTGGATTTTTTCTGATCATAATGGCAGTGCTGTGAAGACCAGAGAGTCCAGGTATTCCTATCTTTATCTATACTATGTTGACTACTGTGTGGGGAGTGGAGTAACTACACTTGGTCTGTGTATCCAGCAGCTTGTTCCTGATTCCTTTATGGATCACAGACTAGAAAATTTGTGGTCTTTAAAAACTCCTGAGCTACATAGTGGGAAAAAACATATTCTAAATTGATAAGCCACCATTCTTGATGTTCTCAGCAGGCCATCCTGTGGAAATCAATGAAGGTAGTTGAATAGTCAAGCTCACCATGCCATTTTGTTCCTAGTTTATGTGTGAACTGTTCTCATCTATCCCCCTTCCCTGACTGTCACCCTTCCCCAGGATGACAACTAAAGAATTGCTTTCCACTTAGTGCTACGATGTATGAACAAAAGTCTCCAAAGCACACGGTGTATCTCCAAGGCATATCTTCCTACACCCTCACTTCTGCCTTTGGGCTGACAGCCATGAACATCAATTGGCCACCCAAATCCATTTTCTTTTGTCCAGTGCACCTCTTTAACACCACCACTTTGCAAAACAATACACTTAAAACTAAACCCTAGACTTGTTACCATTCTTTTTCTGACACATTGGATCCTTCCACTTTTCCCCCAAAAACTGTTTGAATTCGTGTTCTACCTCTTTTTCCTGAAACTTTTCTCTGGGCCACCCACTGCCCTCTAGACAGTGGCATTTATCCAATAACATGCTGAGAAAACTTTACAAGCTCTGGCTTTTCCTCATCTATAGCCTCCCAGATCCTATTCTTTCACCTACTAAAGCCTGTGGCAAAACTCCGTAGGACTTCAATGAAAGCAGAATCAGGTTCCTGATGGATAAATGCACTCTTTCCACAAAATGCCCACAACAGATATAGAGTTGGTAATCATGTAGGCCTTTTATTTTTCTCTATTGTATTATAAGAATACTGCAAAAGTATTGTAACTGTATAATGCTGTACGTGCCTCCAACACTATTTTCTGAATCTTACACAAAGTACTTGGCTTCTCCCATTTTACTTCTTTTGATTTCAGGTTCACATGCCAACAACCACTTCTAGAATTAAAAAGGACTGACTATCTTGGCCAAATGAAAAAGTACATTCCTGATATGGCATCCAGCTGAGAATTTGAATAGGAAGCAATATACTCAAAAGGCATTCTGTGTCTTCCTCCAACCCATCGTCCCACCAATTTTCTGTTCTCTCAACACTCTCAGACTAAGCATCAGCAGTTCCTTTACAGGATTCACTTAGTCCAAGATATTTCATTACCTTAACCATTTGTTTGTAATGCTGGTTGCTGAATGCAACCTTACAAAAGCACGGATGAAGAGAAAGGAGAAGGTTTGAATGCAACAAGCTGGCCTGAATGTCAGCCTAGAATGTGTGGTGAACTGTTCTTTGAATTACAGATTTATGAAGTGTCTCTGCATCCTCCTTCTCTCCCAGTGCATTGCTTGGTAACTTTTGTTCACCTCGTTCTGCGTGGTTAATGTCAGGTTCTGGTCTGCCCACCAGAAATACCCTGCTGTAGCAGGGCCTCTCCAGCAAACAGCCCTTTTCTACAATTTCTCCCCCTCATCCTGCTGCCACAGCAGATATTCCTGAGGAGACTGAACGCAGCACTCCTTGCAGGAAAGACATTTATTTTGCTATGATTGGCAAACCTTGCTGAAAAGGGTAATAAAACAAGTCATATAGGCTTAACACTAGATATAATCAAAACATCCATCAAAGTGAGCATAAGCCACGATAGTTAAGACTTGTGCTTTGAGCATCCACCAGACAGACAGACTTTGGATCTGGGAGCTCTCTCTCCTCTCCTGTTATGGAGCTGGCCAGATAAACAGGGGAAGTTCAACTGCTGTGGTATGCCTTTAATCATACCAAAGTGCATTTATTATGGAGATGAAAATCAAGTTTACTTGCCAAAATGTCATTATGGAAAACCCAAAACATGATGAAAGGTAGACTGACATTGTTGTAGGCTTACTTAATCGTATATAATCGCTTTATTTACCAATGAATTCCAATGAATGTGCTATGATGTCAAGGGCACATTTTAATGGTAACCAAGATTATATAACCAATATTTATGAATTTGCAGTGCTGAGTAATTCCCACTGATGATTTTTATTAGCAACAGATCAGTCTGCACTCTGCTCATTTTCATCTTGGGCCAAAACTGGTTTCATTTATTGCATGTCCAAAAGAAGTGACAGTCTTCATTTTAGTCAGTCAGACAAGATATCATTTCCATTCCCTGCACTTTTGCAACATTCAAGTATAGCTACACAAAGAAGAATGTCCTTTATTATATACTGTCATCAGTCAAAGAGAAATAAAAGTACTTGTGTTTTATTATTATAATTATTATCTTATAAGGCTTTTATCTTGCAAAATAATTACTATAAGGCATTGTTTGGGTTTTGAAAGTAATAGCTACGAACCTTATCTGGAACATAAAGCCCAGAACTAAACAACTACCAAATTAAAATAAACAAACAAACAAACTAGGACAAGATTTTACAATAATTCCAGTTGTGACAGACATTTTGTTTCTGGCATCCATTTTTGTACAATACCCCATGGGAAGCCTAGCAAATGTAGCGTTAGGGACCCTAGAGGTTTGACATGTAAGAGCTCAGTGGTGGCTAACAAAGAAACCAAGAAAACCCATGTCTTTGTTACCCAGGTTAGTTTCACAGACAGCCAACTTAGTGTCTCTAATAACTAAGCTTACCAAAACGTGTGCTGGGATAACTCTGCCAGAGACATAGCACTGCATCATAAGCAAAATCATACACTGTCTCTGGCAGTCCCACAATCTCTCTACAATGCTGTGCAGATGTCAGACCTGAGTTTCTTTTCTTATTAATGCAAGCACAAACTTCCTCAGATTTACCAATACCTCCCACACATTTCTACACATTAACAGAGAAAGATTTAAAAAAAAAAATCTCACCATAATTCTTCTTTGCTTTTTCCATTGCTCTATCCTAGTCCCACCAGAGACCCAGAAGGAATCTTACCCTACAGTCATAACAGGAACAAACACAATTGTTCTTTATTAGGATTTCTCCCTATCAGGATTTCTTCCTATAAGGAAAAATCTTCTTTCATGTATTCTTTGACATCCAAGCAAAACTTCTAGCTGCTTCAAGCAGCCTGGGACCTCACTCTTGTTTTTGGAGAGAATACCAGTGTTGCTGAGGACAAAGAAGGTCAAAACAACAAATACAAAAGAGAGAGTGAGAGAGAAAGAGTAGCTTGAGAAACCATGTGCTACAGTATTTGAAACCAGAACTATTTTCTAATGACAGAAGGACACCAGCCACACTGTGGCACTCAAGCAATATCAATAGCAGTGCCAAAGGATATGGGATAATGAAGAACAGGAATATGGGCTTTTTTGTGCTGCACAATGGGGCAAGAGTTTCCAAAACAAATGTTTCGAAGGCAGAAATGCCCATGCAAACCACTGATAACTTGACACGCTGAGTGATAGATAACCATTTGAGAATTTGCTCTGCAGTGTTTATTTCTCTACAAGATTTTTTATATTATAACCAAAACCTAAATTCAGATGCTTAAAACTTCCTTTAGAACTAGATAACCATAATAATGCAGCTGATTCCACAATTCTGCATTTAGAGTGCTTTGGGAACTGTTATGGCAACATTAACTAAGTGCCCTCACAGACTCTAAGTGAATCAGGAATGGAAAAGCCATTTTGACTTCAGTCCTTTGAGTCCCTCTTCATGCTATCGTTTTTGGTTTAGCCTCCAGAAAAACAGAAATCATGGCAGAGATTGTTCTTCAAGAAAAAGGCAAACATCCTGAACAGTGCAGTAGGTAGTGTAGTGAAACTCCACTGTTGTATTTGCATATTTCTAAAGCATTTTGCAGCAGGACTGATATCTATGAAATACAAAGGGTGATTTTACACAGTCATGGCTATATAAAGAATTTTTTGCTCCTACAAATATCACTCCATTACATCACAAAGGGTAAATGAATGACAGGATAAGAGAAAGAAACAGCTGGGCATCATATGGGGACATGCAAAATGGCTGGACCACACTACTGAAAACAAAATAATTTCAACAGGACTATGCCCTATCCACCTCTAAACCTCCTCCAGACACAAAGGAAAACAATAACATTATAAACCAAAAAAGTGAAGACACAAACCACACTCCTTGCAGCATTTTGATACTCAGGAAGTTAATGACAAACTGTTTAATGTAAAATGGTGTCCCCATTAACGATGTTGATGTGACTTCATCAACTCATACAGTACAATGATGGGCTCCAAGCAGAACTAAGAAATAGATATTGGCACTCAGGAAAACATGGGAGCAGTATGAAAACTAGTTAGCCCTGGAATGCTAAGAAATCAGCTCCTCAGTTACAGTAGTTTGCAAAGTAATTGCAAGGCCTCAGTAGAGAGGTGTGTGAGAAAGGAAAATCAGAAGCACACAAAGGACCTAAGTTTATAAACAGTGAGTAAGCAGCAATGGTAATGGTTTCCAGCATGATTTAATAAGCCTGCACAAATAAGGCCAAACATTGGTCTTTGCTCAGATGTTTTAACTATTCACAATGGAATATAAATTCAACTTAATTAGCACTTTTTGTTGGTTCACAGACTGTAGAGACCTTCCACACCATGAAACAGGTTAGACAAACCAAGGCTGACGTGCAACCCAGTCACAGCAAACTTGAAACAACTACTGTTTTGCATTTTCATTCTTCCTACTACGATGGCTGCCCAAGTGACATGGTTTCATTTTACTGCTTGCACAGATAACTCCTCTTCCAAACAAATATGTATGAAACTGAGATCTGAATACTTGTGGTGACAGCTTCGATACACATGCATGTTTACAACTCTTGATGTTGTTCAGCACTCTCCACACTAAATTTCTTGGTTTGTAAAAAAGAGTGTTGGAATACGAATAGAGAGTGTTATGACTTCTGTGTAAAGCTGCATATTATTTAAATATATATTAAAATATTTCTTTGCATGTAAACTGCCTACTTCTGCTTTTAATGAAATTTGATTCAAATGGAATTGATAGGAATGACCAAATTAGAATTCCACTTACCAAGCTATTTAAATGTCCTCTAATCTATCTTTTCCAAATTCTTCTGTGATGCACTTTAATCTCTCAGGAAATGAAAACCTACACAAAAATGTCACTAAAACAGATTTATGAGCAGAGCTGCTATTGTTCACCTTTTTACTTTGTTAACAGGATGACCCTGTGTCAGCAAAACACAGTGTTTTTCAACATCATATAAAATAACTTCACTTTTTAAGACACAGTCTGCTTAATTTCACTTTGACTACTTAGTAATAAAATATCAAGAAAGAAGAAATAGATGCTTATAAAACATGGCACCATGTTCTATAACAGTGATATAAAACATGAACAGGAACAATGCTGTACAGTTATAAAGTATAGTTTGACACTTTTTTCAGAGGAAAAAGAAATAATAAGTTTATAGGACATAGGAAATGTTTTGGGAATGATGGGCTTCCCTAAACAACTCAAAATCAAGTATGAGGTCTCTGTACATAGCTGGGAAATTACTATTAAATGCTGTTGCTTGTGTATCTTCTTACATTCAAGTTATAAAAAGTCAGTAGAAATGAGCAAATAGTTGCTTTTTGCTTGACAAGAAATTTTTAAAATTTTAGACTGAACCAATTCTTGTTTCCTTTTTCCATTTTAGAGGAAAACTGGGGAAAATAAACATTTTCCTGCACACTCAACATTTCATTTGAGCATTAACAGAACAGTATATTCTGCAACAGTTGTACAAAAAGCAAAAAAAAAAAGCCAAAGTGAGAATACTCCTTTTTTATCTCAATGCTCCTTTTTTATCTCCCGGCGCCAAAGCCTCCTCATTGACTTTGTCCACATTCCTCAAGTCTAGTCATTCATCTCCACTTATCTGTTCTTTTCAAATGCCAAAATGTTAATTTGACTTACAAACCCCCCATCATTTATTCACAGTGGTCAGCAATAGATAATTAAACTTAGATCTGACTTTTTAAATATTCAGCTACTGAACCAAAAATCAGTTGTTAGCACAATACTCAGCAGAGGAAATCTGGGCTGAAGTTAGTAACCTTATTTGATGGAATACTTAACTTGGTGAGAGCTTACATTGGGAATATCTATGTACTACAAATGCATATATACTATATCTGATGAAGAGTGGAAAGACCATCTACAAAGAATAACAAAATATTTCCATTTTCAACTCTGAAGTTAAACACTTGAATCTTAATCTAAGAGAAAGGTTTCCCCTTTAGACAGGAGAATGCTTTGGGACTGATAAGGACAAAAGCTGGTTTCCTAAGTGACCAAAGCTGAACTCACAGCTGTACTATTCAGAGTTTATACTTTCATTAATTGTAATTTTATAATCTCACAGGTTATAAATCAACCTGCATTTGGCAGTCTGGCTTTTATATAGGTTGATTCTAATATGCTGGCATGCTCTTTCACTCAGGAGCTAAGACAATTCGTAACAAAGACCCAAATTCAAACAAATTTCCTTCATTATCAAATCAGAATATGTTTTTAAAAATCTGCTTACTAGGTTTAAAAGGTCAGCTGACTTGACTTCCCTTTTTACTATCTCCTCTGGAGTTCACATTTTGTTTACACTTCTGGCATGAGTATTAGCAGGATATGATGTAAAAGGTTTCACTCCTATGAACTTACAGGGCCTCTGGAAAGGGCATAAAAACCTCTCGTATCTTAAGACTGGAGACTAGCTCGAAGACAGAAAATGAAATGCTGAAATATGCTAGAGCAAAGGATATAAAGCTAAACCTGAGCTTTGCAGCTGGTATTTGGGTACCATTTTTGCACCAATGTGTCCTGTACCCTGTAATGCCACTTTTTATCAATGTTCTGCTATCAAAATTCCATTCACGTTTTGTCAACATAGGTCTATTTTCAAGGGTCTGGGTACTATTGAGCCCGTGTTCCCCCAATGAACTTCAAATTCCTGCCACCATCCAGATTTCTGCAATTTACTCTACAAAACCAACAACCTATGATCTGTTCTTATCAAGAAGTAGGAAGATGCCTGACCCTATTTCCCTTTAAGCTATTTGTTTTTCTGTCTAGAGCTCTTTTTCTCCAGGGAAGACTTTCTTCTGGCACTGCTTCACTTTCTCCAGCTTCAAGCAAATATTGAGTTGAACACTGAGTTCAACTCCCTGTCACCACTGACAGAGAAGTCCAGGAGAGAGCTCAGCCTATTTCCTCCCCAGGAAATATCCATTTGCCTTAGGGTACTTGTCTTCCAAGCACAGACAGTCTGATAATTCCAGGCAGTTTCATCCTGCAACTGGCCAATACTTCTTAGGGCTTTTTCACTGCACTGGTCCTCTCCCTGTCTAACATTTGATATGGCAACCAACTGGGTAAATTAAAAAAAAAAAGAGAGAAGGATCTTATCAAAACAAAGGGGAGATCTTATTAAAATGTATAAATGGTGGAAGAGATGGAGTAAAAAAAGACGGAACTAGAGTCTTCTCAGAGGGATGCACTGACAGAACAAGAGGCAATGGGCACAAAGTGAAATACAGAAAGCTCCATTTAAATGGAAGAAAAAATATTTTCTTTTATTTTAAGGCTGGGCAGACATTGAAAAAGATGCCCAGAGAGGTTGTGGAGTCGTCATCCTTGGGTATGTCAAAACCCAGCAGGATATGTCTCTAAGCAGCCATGCAGACTAAATGTGAGACTCCAAAGAGCTGCTCTGTGTCATTCTGGGATTCAGTGACAATGATGTGTAGGACTGAATGCAGGTACATGGAAGAAGAGATGAGGTCCAGAATAAGAGTGAATGACAATACAGATTTAAATTATGCAGGGTGTAGGACAAAAATACCCAATAGGAAGCTGGAGTGAGAAATAGGCAATATAGAGGAATAAATTAATAGAAGCATGGTAGGAGATCCTACCAGGCAAATCTAGAAGCTCCAGGTACCAATAGTTATTTAAACATCTAAGCCAGCATTCTTGCTGAACAGACATCTTGGCCTTGCCCATCTTTGTTTGGGCACTTCTCAAGCTAGCAATCAGTGGGTGACAACCCAAACATTGGTTAAGTAGATGCCAAGAAGCACACTGAACATATTTAGTATTGTGAGATGTCTGAAAACATGGAAGGAACACCAAATTGCTGAAAGTGACCCTCCCCTCTCAAACTCCTTCCCCAAGTATATATTATTCATTAACTCACCGTGCTACTGAAGATTTGTCTAAGTTTTGAAGCTCTAACACAGAGTTCCCATTAGCCATCATCAAACCAATCTTCACCAACTTCTCTCCTCAGCAGTTTGTGAAATCCCCAGCTTGTGAAAGTCAGAGCAATCCAGGAAAAAGGTGGTATGTAAACAAATGAGGAACATGTGTTTCCAAATAGGAAAAGGTGTAATGCAGACAGTGAAATTAGTGCAGCAAGGCCTGAGCTAGCAGCTGTGGTAACAGAGGAGTGGGAGGGCTGCCAGGGGATTAGAGGGAGCTGACAAGGGAGCAAGAGGTAAAACTCAGGTACTAGATGATCATTGTATTTCCCAGATCCAGGCAGGCTTGGATATTGATTTTTTTTTTCTCTTTGATGCAGCTAATGTG
>JACBWW010000006.1:32640073-32673002 GCA_020086605.1 Lanius collurio
AGGAGAGGAGAGGAGAGGAGAGGAGAGGAGAGGAGAGGAGAGGAGAGGAGAGGAGAGGAGAGGAGAGGAGAGGAGAGGAGAGGAGAGGAGAGGAGAGGAGAGGAGAGGAGAGGAGAGGAGAGGCCTGTTGCCATGCTATGGATAATGTCAGGGCTGGTTCAGGGCTGGCATGGGAAGAAGAGGTGTGACTCATGTCAAATTGCCAAACTGACTGCTGAAGAGCTGGAGATTCTGCTCCTGCAAAAACTGGGACATAAGAAATTTAGCAGAAGCACATGCTGCCTTGCATATCCCATCTCCTCCTCTATCATCCTCAGAAGCCTGTCAACCTCTCAGGACTTTATCATGGCCAAAATAAGCAGCAAGCAAATGGATTTTGCCCTTCTAAGTATTTTGCCTTTGTCTAGGGCCAGAACTGCAGGGTTTAATTTCCTTCACTAGCTCATTCCTTGAAGCTATTCCTCAGGACTCCAAAATTAGCACCCATCTTCTAGTACAGGAACTCATTATTTCATTCTTTTAGATGTTCTTTCCTTATTTCTGTCACCTTGACTAGCCACAGATAATTCCTTCATACCACCTCTATATATCTGAATATAATTAACATTTATTTTCTTGTTCTTCTCCCTATTTACTCCCATCTCCTCTCATGGGCCCTACTTTTAGTGTTTCTTTTGCCCTCACCTAGATCAGGCATAGCACCTATCTGGAGTTGCAAAGGAAGTCTTGCCAAACCTTAAGGTGCAAAATGGTCTGAACAGAGATACAATTTGGGAATATTAAACTGTTACTACAAGTAGGCCTTTTCAGAGTCCATGCAAAATGTGTTCTCTTAGAGGCTTAAAACTTGACCACACATGCCCAGCATTGAGTGGACTAACAGAAGTTATGTCACTGACACAAAGCTTTTGCCCTGCTTTCACCCTTATAACCCCAGAAATTGGTACACCTGTGCCTTAAGTCACTGGAGTTCGAGAGCTTTTCAACAAAAAGTTTGCCAAAGCTTTTTAGACGTAGTCAAAACCAACATATTTTCCCCTAGTCTTATTTTTGGAAATGGCTGAACTGAGGTTTCCAAAATAATCAGACTCGGGCAGACACCTGACATGGAAAATTTCTGCCTAAACTGTGTGAGTTCAACAAAGTTACAAAGCAAGGAAAAGTAAGGTGCTATCATGGGAAGACTGGGGGCTGACAGTGCTACCAATCCCACCTGTGACATAGACATGTGACAGCTGACATCATTATTATCTATCTTATCATTGGTTATCAAGTAATGATAATACATTAACCTCAAAAAATATTGGTATTTTGGGCCAAAATCTTCCATGCTTAGGATTTGGCCAAAGGCAATTTTTTCTGGAGAATATTTTGGGAAAAACAAAACAAAACATAAAACCTACTGAGACACATCTGAGATATGTGTGTGAGAAACACAATATGTATTGAATACAATACATATCAATACAATACAAAATGTATTGAAAATTTTGTCTATTGTTACGAAGTTTTTCCAGGTCAATTATTCCAGGATAGATAAACAACAAAACATAAAATTTGGAATTTGAATAGCCTGTAATGAGCAGTGCTTGTCTGGATAAACTGGGAGGGGGAGGAGAGAGGAGGAAGATCACTGCATATGGTTTGTCACACCAAAACCTTGAAGACCAACATGAGGGAGTTTTCTGCAGTTTCTAAACATCTCATTTTGTGTGTGAATCCACTGTTGCCTCCCCTTTGCCACTAAGTGAAAATGAATTCACACCCTGGGTCATTCTTCTGAGCACTGACTGAATTTCCACTGTTTAGCAAACTCCTGGAGCCTGTATTTATAAGTTGGTGATGATTCTAAATGAGTTACCATAGGTTGCTGTCCCTCATGATTATCTCTGGAAGACAGACTTACCTGTCACTCCTTGAATCAACCACTGAGATTTTTTGCTAACAAGCCAGTGCCTCACTCTGTGCTTGGCATGTTGGCTGTGAGCACTGTGGGACTGTAGCCATTCATTCCTGTTGTCATTATCTTAACTTTCTTGTTATCTTAACTTAACTTAACTTGTTGGTATCTTAGGCCAATGCTACTATTTTTCCTTTATCTTTAAAGCTCACCCAAGCCTTCTTTACAAGTGCCTACTTTACAGAAATTAAAACTAAATTTTATCAAATCTCTACTTTTGCCCCCTTTGGGCTGGCACTCCTTGCTGCCACTATTTCAAACATGATCTAATGCCATTTTGAAGCAGGAAATTGGGATTACTAAAACTGTTATATTGTTTCACCTCCAGTAAGAACAAAAAATGTTTGATAACTCAATGCCATTTCCTTCACTTCTGTGAAGAAACCCCATGCTCCCTGCATCTTCAGTGTTTTCCCTCTACTCTTTTACCTAACAGGTACTGTCTAATAGATTGCTTTTGTTCCATCTAGAAGACATTTTGAGGGAGGATACAAAATCTTGAGTGCAGTCACATGGCACATACAGCACGACTAGAGGTTCAGGCATGGGTTTAGGAGTGGCCTCGTTGACAAGGTGCTGACCAATCAAAGTTTGGACTCAATGATCTTGGAGGTCTTTTCCAACTTAAATGATTCTATGATTCTATTCCATGATTCTATGAAAATACTGTGGAAGAGGACCAGGCTATATTCATGTTTTCTACATCACACAGCCGATGAAACAACAGCCACTGATGTGGGAGGGTGCGTGTGTGGTTAAACAATTATCCTCCCCTGGAAGGCAAGGTTCTAGGCTGCAGAAATGGGGCAAATTTGGGATAAGCCACAGAGATTTGTCTGTACACTGTGTATAACAATATATCTTTCATGCCACACCACATCAAACCACTTTGCACTCCATGGGCTCTTCAAGTTTTCTGTGCTACATAGTGTACAAATACTTACAGTACCGGGTGAATTTATCATAGATACCTGTAGTCACTAAAATCACTTATGCATTTAGGCTTGGCTGATATTACAGGCTTCCTCTGTAGTCAATTAAGAGAGTCAAGATACCTGAGGGAAACACACCAGTTTCCCAGCATAGATGCCAAAGGTAAATAGAATAATTGCCTGCTGGAACTGTTTATCTGCTGACCCCATGAAAAGCCTATATGTGGGGCCAGACTAATGGTCTATATTATAACACAGTTCATATTAAGTGAAATAAATGTTCCTCAGCATGTTGGCATACACACACTACAGAAACACTATAGAAACCTTATTAATCTAATTTCACTCAAATCCTGTATCCCTGATGGTCAGAATACATCCAGCTTTCTAATACATTCTGAAAGACAACCATTGGCCAATGATTTCTTTTTCCAGGAACATCTTTACTTTAGCTTAGAGTGGAATCAGACTAACACTGCCAGCAGTAAGTGGCAGAAATATTTATTTTGGCTCCTAAATATGAAATTTAGCTCATTCAGCATTCAGGGGGTTGGCAGGAGAAATGGTATAGTGAAGGCTTTACTTTTTAAAGAGTGTCTGCCCCACCTGACACAATGGAAAATATAAAGGATTTTCCTTGTACCTATGAGCTTTGAGCAAGAAGATTGCAAAGTTCAGTAATGATTTAACAGAATCTGAGCTGTGAATGTATGTGTAGTGCATTTGAAATGAATTAGGTTGATCAAGAGCACTACTGAGTAAGTACAATCAATTGCTTTTGCATGAAAAAATATACTGTCAGTGACAGGATAGTACTTATGTGTCTGCCAGCATAATTCTCAAATACATCAAGGCTTTTGCTGAAGATATGATTTCACTAAGCATTTCTTTCTTACATCTTATCTGGCAAATACCAAAATAATATGAATGCTCCCTACAAGACAAGCTCCCAAATTATAGCTGAATAATTCAGACACAAGGAGAAGATTTTGGCAGTCACAGAGCCAGCAGTAAAAGTCAGGTGTTCTCAATTGCATGGCTGTGTGTCTTGCAGAGAGCCCTCTCCCCTCCCTTGCAGTGTTCCCATCAGTGCCATTCATATGCTTGGTTCAAAATCTCATGGTATTTCTTCCTCTGCTACTATCATGCCTCACTACCTACTCTACTCAGCCCCTTCAGCACCTTCACTTTGTCTTTGGGACCTTCCCTGGAGTTTCACTGCAACTTTGCTCTCCCTGCCTCACACAGACCTCCCTGTGGCCTTCATGGTCCTGAGCAGGTGGAGAACTCCCTTCCTCAGTTTGTTTCCAGATCCATGCAGAGGGCTTAAATTTTATCATTGTGCTCAGGCTCACTCACAGAAGGCCTTAAATTCTTTGGGAATACCACCAGTCACAAACTTCTGCCCTCAAAAACTGTGAAGACCTTGGACTTTGATGAGTTTCTCCATGTCTTTTTAGACATATAGACCACCTTCCTTAAAATGACATGAAGGTATTTTTTCAAATGTTTGCCTTTAAAAAGTAGCAAGTTTCTGCTGGAAAGCAGACCACATTTTCAAAAGTAGGATACTGGTCTCAGCACTATTTTGCACAACAGTGGACACGGCACATATTGTAATATTATACCCCACTGTTTCAGGAACAGAGACTACACAATTTTTGGTAAAAATCACAGTTTCCAGTTCCTTCCCTATTCCTTCCTCCTAAAGATGATCACACAAAACTGGATGAGGCTCCAGAAACAGAAGGTTTACTACTGAAGCAGAAGAGGATCAAGTAACATGGTATTGCTTGAAAAATAAAACAGATCTTCCCAAACAACATTAGAGTGATAATATAACAGCAAACCTTTACTTGAAAGCTTTCAGGTACACAATATGGCAAAAAAGCACGTGGTACAGGAATTCTAACATTTTATAGGGTTAATTGATTAGTATACCTATCCTCTATTGTCCAATTGAAAGGTTAGTTGGTAATAATTCCCTGTGTCCTGCCCCACTGGAAGTGGTCCAGATTGCCCCACTTTAGTTATGCCTGGTCCAGATACTGTTTGGAAAACAGAACACCCTTGTAGTTGGTTCTTTTCTTGGAATATGACTAAACAATATTTTAGGAATGTGTTTAGAAGGTTAGTTTATTGTTTTTAAAAGTAGGGAAAGAGGATAGGAAAGTATTAGGAGCTACAGCCGTGCATTAGCAATCTACAAAGCAACAAATATATGAAAAATATAAAAAGGCATCAGTGGTCTCTGGGACACTGAACACCCTAAAGAACATCTTTAAAGTTCTAAGTTGATAGATAGCTTTTTTTGTCAGATGTTCTCATTAAATAGGAGTTGCACTGCAAACCCTGATGAGCAGTGTGGAGGCAGGAAGCAGAGCTTGTGTAACATGGAGCAGGAGCAGCATATGTTTCATATTCAGCCAACAGCAGTGTTGAATGACGCTGCTTGGAGCCACATCCAGAGCTTTTTGGCCAGGAAGACTAGTTAGCTGTGTGCCAACATCTGCAAAGGTAAAGGAAGAGGGAATAGAGGGGGCTCTCGGAGACCTGAGAGTTTGCAGATAAATATCTTGAGAAGGAAGAGGGTAAATGACTCCCTTTCAAAGAACTGTAACAAGTGTTCAGGCTCGGAGAAGTAAGGTAAACACAACAGTGGAACTCTTTTGCAGATGGAAAATTAAGCTAATATCTCTCACTTTGGATCAAACCACATCCTATTTTCAGGATCATTGAGCCTAGCCACATTAGACATGCATTTGGCCTATGGTACTCTTCTCAGCCCAGCAGTACCATAGCAGACACACAGTTTAGCTCACAGAAGTTGTTACGTTACAGTTTTCCACCATTAGGGACTGAAAATATTAGCATGAAAGGACAGCCCAAAATGTACAGATAGGCCTTAAATGCACAAAATCCCTGTAAGTCTCAAACAGCCTTGATCTTTAATCCCTTAGATACTTTTAATCTCATGGTCAGACTAGAAGATACCAGGCAGACCAAACACAGACTAAGCAATTGCAAACTCTTTCTACGTAAGTATTTACATCTTCCCAACTTTGATTTATTTTTGAGAATGAACACCAGTAATATCTCATTTTGCTTTCTTCATTTACTTTTTTTGACACAATGCAAAGAACAAGTCCTTCAAATAGATTAAAGCTGCCCATGATAATTCCTGAATCCTATGCACTGACTTACTGTGTACAGATACTGAACTAATATAATAGTGGTACAGTCAGGCTGGAAAATTAAGGTGGGGTTAGATTAAGACTCTTCATACACCTGAGAGATAAGGCAAAAGCCTGGTTTTTGTTTCTTGGGATTTTTAAAATAGAATCTGTATTAGACAAATTGGAGTAGTTTGGGGAGCGGGGCGTTTTGTTTCAGTTTTTTTGTTTGTTTGTTTTTGAACAGATAAGTAGTTGTTGCAGGGAGAGCAGGAATACAGGGATTCAAGAATTTTTCAAGAAATACACTTGAAAGAAAGTGAGAGAGGTTATGCCTCGAGACTGAGAAATGAGACTCTTTTGTATGAGAATTTAGAGAAAGGTTTACCTTATAGGAACCCCAGAAAGAAGAAAGTCAGGCATTTGGAAAGGTGAACTATGTACAGACCTGGTATAATTTTAATATCATGTTTCTCTAATGTTATGCTTTGCTCCTGCTGTTAGAATTATACAACAGTTTGGCTTGAACAGACTGGCCTTATTCCCACTCAGTCACAAACCTGCTGGTCCAAGAGAAGGACCACAGTTACCAGAAACACATGAGAGTCTGCTGGGTAAGCTCAACTGATTGACAGGTTGCTCTTCTGTGAGAAAAATCAAAAAATATACGGAAGAATGAGGACTTGTGCATGCCGTGGAGTTACTTTGGAGACCCAGAAGGGAACAGTTATGTCCTGTCTCCTTGAACTTACCAAACTTGTCATTCCCTGGAAGAGAAAACTGGTGGCAAAATAGGTAGAAAGCACAGGAAAACTGATCCTTTGTCAGCAAGGTTCTTATTACACAGAAGAAGACAAAGAAGATGAAGGAGAAGGCCAAGGAGAAGATGAAGGAGAAGAAGAAATAATGGGGGAAAACATATTCAAACACTCAGGTACTTAAATCCCTCCACCTCTTACCCTATAAACTGATGTCAGAGTTGACTGCAGTTTATGTGAGTGAATCATGCTTGTACTACTGAACTAACAACTTTTCCTGTCTCTTATCAAACAATCTAGGACTGCAGCTTTTTGCCTGGCTGTTGTTGTCCTAATATAAAACCTCATGTGTGCAAATCACAGAATTATAGAAAGGTTGGACTCTAAAGGCCATCTAGTTCCACCCCCCCTGCCATTGGCAGGGATCCTTTTCACTAGACTGGATTGCTCAAAGCCCCATCCAGCCTGGCCTTGAACATTTCCAGGGATGAGGCACCCACAGCTCCTCTGGGGAACCTCTTCCAGTGTCTCAGCACTCTCACAATGAAGAATTCTTCCCTATATCTAACCCATATGCTCCAACAGAAAGCTCCTCTCCAGCTTTCTTGCAGGCCCCCTTTAGGTACCGAAAGGCTGCTGTAAGGTCTCCCTAAAGTTTTTTCTTCAGGCTGAACAGCCCCGACTCTCTCAGCCTGTTGTCATACGAGCAGTGCTTCAGCCCCCTAATACCTTCCTGGCCTCCTCTGCACCCAGTCCAGCAGGTCCTCATCCTTCTTCTGTTGGGGACCCCAGAGGTGGTTGCAGTTCTCCAGGTGGGTCTCACCATAGTGGAACAGAGGGTGAGAATCCCTTTCCTCACCCTGCTGGCCCCACTGCTCTGGATGCAGCCCAGGATGCATTTGGCTTTCTGGACTGCCAGTCCACATTGCTGGGTCATGTTGTGCTTCTTGCCCACCAACACATTCACACCTCCAAGTCCTTCTCCTCAGGGCTGCCCTCAATCCATTCTCTGCCCTGCCTGAATCTGTGCTTGGGATTTCCCTGACCCAGGTACAGGACCCTGTGCTTGGCCTTGTTGAACTTCGTAAGGTTTGCACAGGCCCAGCTCTCAAGCCTGTCCAGGTCCCTCTGGATGGCAGCAGTAAGTCACCACAGTCAGTTCCACAAAATGGACCTTAGTGTCACCATGCAGCTCCCTGCTTCTGCATTCAATGACTCACAATTGAACATAATCATTCACAGAGTGTGCAAACACAGCTAATGCTATGCAAATTATGTGAAGTATTTATTTTCTCATTTACTGCTGACAGCACTGGAGAGACTGCACATACAAACTAGTATTCCTACTGTGACTCAGTGACACTTGCTGTGTTTCTAGCAATGGGTTTATCCTGGATTCCAAATGCTTAAAATTCAGTAATCTGCTCTGATGCTGCATATGACAATATAACTTGAGTAATTTCGGAGCAGTGTTAGGTCTAAATGATAACAGAAGCAAAAGGCAATAAAAGGTTACTTTTTTTCCACTATGCCTTTGATAAACACAAGCTAAAGCTCTGTTGAATAAAATGAAGCTAATGTTTTTGTGTTTCAAAGCTGAATCACAATTGAAAAGGTTTCTACGGAAATGAAGGAAAGAGGCCAAAAGAAAATTGTGTTTTCTTTTTCCCTTCAAATGGACAAGCTTTGCAGTGGTTATATAATATTTAAGTTACTGAATACAGAATGTTACTCTGTTCAAGAATAAATGGTTCACATATGCAGAATGATTCAGCCAAATTTACATTCTGTGAATAAATGTTTATTTATGAAATTACACACGCAGCATAACCAAAATGAAGCAGGGACAGGCTATGACAGCTCTTTTAAGATATGTACAATACCAAATCTTCCATGGAGCTACTAAACTGGCACATACATATGCAACACGTAGCTGAAGTCACAAGAAGCAAACTGACAGACAAGAAACAAATTTCTTACTACAGTGTTCCTGCTTCATGTTTTTCAGACCATGGACAAACTAGGTGGACCTGCAGAGACATTATGCCAAAATAGATTTTTTGAGATGCTGGTGAGACAGCAGAAGAGTAAAGAAAGAAACAGGAAAATTGTTCAAGAGAGACACCTTCTAGCTCTGCAGTTAGGGCAGCATTCTAATTCAGACCAGAAGGAAAAGCAATGATTAACAACTTTAATAAAGTCAATATAAGTGGAACCTACATAAAGAAACTTTTAAAGGCATGGCTTTCTAAGCTGCTGGAAAGGTTGAATAAGTTTCTCAGTGTGAAAGCTCCAAAAAAAATTTCTTCGAATTTGGCTTGAATGCATATTTCTTTGAAACTTAAGGACAGAGCCACATAGGAAAAATACATGGACTGTACTGAAATTGCACTTGAACTTTGCATTATATAATGCATTAACTTACAATTTACCATGGTTTCCTCCTTAGGCCTCTTCATACAGTCAACATAAAAAGGCTAATAAGGAAGAGTTTTGCATTAAACAACTGAGAGCTATTATTCTTTGAGCACCTGTAGGGTTTTTTTTGATTTTGTTTCAATTTCCATGTAAGAAAGCAGAGACTGAAAAAGCAATTTTCCTGAAGGTAAAGAAACAGCTATCATATGGGACTTAGAACTTTGCTTATGGTGGAGCTGCATCCTGTTCCAGATGCCACTTCCTTCCTTACACATATATGCCTGTGAACCCATATCCTTTCCTGAAATCCCATTTTCCCACCTATGAAATGGTTGTAATAAGCAACCTAAAGAGATGCCTATTTATTTCTGTTGATGGAAATATTTGCATGTCTGGATGATAACTAAGTGGGAAACAGAACTTGGGAGCTTTCATCCTAACACTTTTTCTTGTTTTTCTAAGCCTCCTAATTGAGTACATCAGCAGCAGTACCTAAACTCATGGGTTCCCTAAAGTGTTCATGAAAACATGTTAGAGTTTTAAAGAATCTGTGAGCCTTAAATTGCACAAAGGCACTCTGCACTCTAAAAATGAGAGCTCAGTATCACAGAAGGAATATCAACATCAAAACAAGAGATAAAGAATATATTTCAAAACAGCTATAGTTGTTCCTTCCCTTTTGCAATTTTCCAAACAAGCTGAGATAAAATAAGTACTGACGCTGCTAAAGCACAGTATTACCTATGTCCTTGACACTGCTTGCAAACAATAAGGTACTGAAAAATCTAGGCAAGTGATTATAATTTAAAATCTATTTTCAAACTTTTGGGACTCAGTGAAAGCTACAAAAAGGCAAGTTACAGCATATGCAGCTAAATTACTGTCAAGATAGGCACATGCACATTATGTTTTGGTAGGAGCAGTAAAAGCATTCTTCATCATGGATGTGGTTTCTAATACTTGGCATCAGTGTGACTTAATAAAGGGTGGATGTGCTCTGTTGAAAATCTCCTGACAAATTTTTTGCTTGTCTATAAGTAAGAATGTAATAATTCGGCTTGAGTGCTCTGAGAGTTATGACTATCTGTAAGAAGCAGCTTGCTGAGTTACAAAAATAATTGTACTTTGAACTGACACCATCATCACCACCCTTGTTCTCATTATAAAAATCCTGTGTAAAGAGCAAGAGTCTGTTTAATTGACCATTATAGAAATTGCTGTAAGATAAATAATTCTATCATGATCACCCATGTTCTTACATGTTATTTTGATTAAATGATGTCCATAGGCTGAATGCTTCAATGGTAAAAAATAGTACAGATAAAGTTTATCTAGATATACTTTAGGTATAGATAAAATTAATCTTTGTTTTTGGAGTAGCAAGAGAAAGGAAATATTTTTTATGGATGTCATACAGTTCCAATTGAATGCATGATAAACATTTTTATGCAGAGATACAAAGATCTCAGTGTTGCCAGTGGAAGGAAAACAAGTTTTCCAAAGTGCTTTTGGAATCTTGCACGTATTTAGTGAGCTTGGTCCATCTGACGCTTTACAAGCTTGGATAGCCTTTGTGTAGATTTCTGTACATGTGAAATACTTCAGTTCTATTCCAATAGACTTCAGAGAAACTGGATCAGTCACCACAAAAGGGTGGGGTTTTCATTCGATTTCTCTAGACAGCATATGGCAAATTTATCTATTCCTAAAGGTTTGAATTTACAGTCACATTTTTCACCTACAAGTCTTGACCTCTCTCATAGATAAAATATCATAATTCCTGGTTTACAGCCGAGCCCAATATAAGGCAGAGAGAAGCAACTTCCTCACAGTCCTATGGGGAGTCATCCTGATGGATCCCCAGGAATTTGTTCAAGCCTCTTGTCTTGGCCAAAATGAACAAGATCATGTATTGATTATGTAAAGTACTAACAAGTCTTCTATCTGTGAATGGTTACAGGAAAGACAACCCCAGCAACGAAGGGCGGCTTGCAAAAGCATACCAGAGGAATCAGCTAAACTAAGGAGAGCCTATATGAGGCATTGCATTACACAATTGCATCTGTATTTGTCATCAAATTCAGAATCATCAAAAGTCTGCAAAACTGAGTTGTTTTGCCACTGTAATACCTCAGACATTTCTGGGAAGTTCAGATTTTTCTAAGAAATACAACAGAGTGCTTATCATTCACTGTAAAATTAGTGGGAACTCAGACAAGAACCTGCAACATTCAGCAATGCTTGTCTCTCTCAGGGCCTTAGACCCAAATAGTTAAGTTAAAGCTAAATGTTTTATACATATATTACAGCATTTGTTTAAAAATATGAAAAGTGTATCTCATATGCATGTAAAGCAATCAAGCTTTATTGACTTCAGCTCTTATAACTAGCAAATAATAAAACAGATACAGAACATAACATAAATACAGCAGTCTGATAAGAAACCTCAACTCTCTCACCATGATTAGGAAAAAGTGTAATCAATCACCATGACAGCCAAGAGAACAATGATTCTATTTCATGGCAGCCCTCTAGAATACCAAAACAAAATATGCTTCTCATATGATTAAAACAAATCGTTGTTCCATTAAAAAAAGAAGTAAGTGAAGTGTTGCACAGAAACTTTGATAGGACTTGGAAAGTGGTTAGTTTTGTTTTGTTTTTTTAATTTGGTCTTTCAGTGCTGGTCTCTTGCTCTGATTCTGAGCAGAGGCTTGATTCAGACAGAACAGGGACCAAGTCCTTATATAAAGTCACGCTTCCCCCATCTTCAAAGTTTTCCCAGGGAAAAGTTTTGTTGAAATATAAATATTTCTGCAGTGCTTCTTGAATGATAAGAACACATTTTGTTCAGCTGAAATTTTCCTCTCTCCGGGTCTAGCCTCCTAGGACACAGCTGGAGCGGCAGGGGTGCATCCCTGTCCTCCTGCTGCTCCGTGCCCCTTCTCTGCCCCCCAGGACTTCAAGCAGTGAGGGTGCTTGGAGATTAGACGTATCCATGGGGAATAGCTCCTCTAATTTTCCTCCATCCCCCCACCTCCATCATGAAGTTGTCTAGACACGGAACAATTTTCCCCAGGGCAGATGATCCTCCTCGGCCTTCCTCCCCCTGGGCCGGACTCAACGGCGAGGCTAAGGCAACGCAGGAGGCAGAGTCCGCAGCTCCCGGGCGCCTTTCCCCGGGATGAGCCCTCGGCTCATGGTGGGGGCTCGGGGAAGCGCCTGCGCGAGTGTCCCGGGACACGAACCCGCAGCCCCGGGACACGAACCCGCGGCCCCGGGGACACGAACCCGAGGCCCCGGGACACGAACCCACGGCCCCCGGGACACGAACCCGCAGCCCCGGGACACGAACCCACGGCCCCCGGGACACGAACCCGCGGCCCCGGGACACGAACCCGCGATCCCCGGGACCCCCGGACCCGCTGCGCCGCCTGCGGGCGGGGGACGGCGCCACCTGGCGGGGCCGCGCGGGGCCGCAGGTGGGGTGCCGGGGCCAGCGCCGCCCCCGGCTCGTCGCTGTCCCCCGTGCCCCAGTGTCACCCCGCGCTCTCTGGCCCCCGTGCCCCGTGTCACCGCCCTGCGCAGGAGATGGTGCTCCCACCCCTCGGCTTTCCCCGGGCGGCGCCTGTTTCGGTAGCAGGCGGGGCTGTTTGCGTAAATGCCTCTCCCACGTGTACGGAAAGGCGACTTTTCCCGTGTGACCAAATGTTTGAGTAAGAACAGGGGAAGGAACAAATTAAACCCGCCTCGTTTACACAGCCCCACGCTGTCCCCGTGTCTGTGCGTTGCTACGGGACAGACATAAAACTGCCTGAGTGAAAGTCTCTCCGAACCCCACCGATGACCTGGCCTTGCTGGGTGGCACCGGAGATTTGTGAGCCACTGACATGGCAACGACTTCTAGACCAACCAGGCCTTCCTCTGCGCCTCCTCTGCCCCGAAGTGTTATTTGTGGCAGCGTAACACATGGCGTGCTACCGCGCCTCCAGAAAGGGAAGGTTTCTATTCAAAGGCAACAGTTAACTCCGAGCATCCTGTATCGGTGCTCCACAGCCTCCTTTGCACCGCCCTTCACGGCCAAGCGCTGTTAATAAGCTGGCGAGCCGGCCTGCAGCTGATGCTAAGTGAAAATTAAGTCAGCATGCTTCGATTCCCTAAAAGCCATTGCAAAGTTTTCATGATGAGCTGCTAAGCTCCACTGAAACCGGAAAATTCTGAGGCTATTACAGCATCAGAAGGGATGTTTGCAGACTCAGGTGCAGACAAGTGTGAATTTGCACTGCCTGTCTTTCCAGATGCCTGGATGGGCGCTGCTCCAGAAGATGCTCGAATGTGTGAGCATGGGACTGGCGCCTGAGCCACCAGACCGTAGCCGTGCACCAAAATGGGTGCCAGCCTGAGCTGTCACCAGCCCCTGTGGCTAGCAGATTGGGTGGAGCAACCATCACTATGCAGATACACCCCAAAAACATTGTAGCTCAGCTGTGGTTTTGAAAATATTGGGGGAGGGGGGGAAGGGGGAAAGCACATTTGGGTTAAACAACAGAACATTTTTTCTTTCAGCCACTGAAACAGCTACAAATGCTTGGGTGGAGGGTGGATGAGAAGCAACACTTGACCAAGTGACTGCACTTGTTTACACACCATAAGTACTCTACAGACTTCATTGGATCTATTTTCGCACTCATAACAAGCGGATGGGTACCCAAGTCCTAATCTTACAGATACCTGCAGGTATGTGAGCATGGATTACTGCTTTACCTCCTCTCTTTTTCCCCATGTTCAGCTTTGACTTTTTAACATCACTTTTGCTTGTCATGTAGCAAAACTTTTTGCTCACCATGCAACATAGTCATAATAAGAATACCTAAACTGTCAGGAAAGGTAACCTTTGTTATGCAGTGGCTCTGGGAATCAGGCCTTAAACCACAAATACAGCCAGAACTGAGTACACTTTAAAGCTAATTCTTGTTCTGCTTGGGCCATTGAGGGGTGAGGTAAAGAAAGGTTCAGAATGAAGTATGAATTAGCTGCCCTCAAGTGCTCCTCTAAGTGTTGGGTTGGTTTTTTCTCCCTTTTGGAAACCTCTCAGAGAGCAAAGTTCTAAGGGAGAGGAAAAGGAAGACTAGAAAAGAACCCACACTTTGTTTATGCAATCCCGACAATGGCATAAGTCCATGTGTGAAGAATGAGGGTAGAGGTACTCTCATCTCATATTGTTTTTAAGGACAATACATCCTCTTGTTTTAGATGACAGCTTATGCACATATGCAGGCTAAAGGAGCTGCCAGAAGACAGCATCTTCAGGAAACATGGTGCACAGGGCAGCATGGGAAACCAGGCTTTGTTGTTTCTAAGGATTCAGCACATCAGCTTTCTTGCAGATGGAATAATGAACTACTTTCTCTCTTTAATGCATACAAGGTAATCTCTGCTTCATTCCAAATGGAATCTGTAAATAGACAATAATCTGTTTTATTGTCTAAGTGGGACCATCACTTTAAAATAAAAACAACTGAAGTAATTAAAAAATGTACAGTAGTCTCTAGATCTAGAAAACATGCCATCTGGACCATAATGTTTCAAACAGTACAGTTCAGAAAGCACATCTTGAAAAGCATAGGGTGTAAGAATCAATGAGGAAAGAAATTAAGAAGAGCAGGACATTCAGTATTTGTTTGCAGCTGAACATTTACTTCAAGGTTATTGCTTCAGACAATAGCTAATAAGTATCAAAATCTCCCACTGTAGTGTCAGCTTTGGAGAGAGTTTTCTGCCTGCGTGCCCTGACATTTCCAATCACACAGCAGCTTGTAATATTCCAAGAACTTCTCACTTGCTCTCTATGCTTTTTTTTTTCTGTCTTCTCAGTCTGAATGTGCTCACCAGATGCAGTGACAGTTAAACAAAAGCACCATAAAAAAATAGACCAAAGAAAGATCTAGTTAAGTGCAGTATTTCCCAGTGGTTTATTTTCTAGTGGGTAATCCTTGCTGGAATGACTATGTAACAAACTCCGCTAAGCAGTGGAAATTCCAGAGATATATTCATAGCAGAGATACCCAGCTCTACGCAATTCTGGGCAACTATTGTGCAACAGTCAATCTAAGCATTCACATGAATAAAGAACTACTGAATGCAGTTGGTGGGTTTTTATGTGTGTGTGTCTCATTTTGCTTGTCATTCATGGAAGTTCATAGAAATAATTGTGTGTGCACGAGAAAAATTGTGATGGCAAGGTTTTGTTGATGTTTGTGAGAAAGCAAGAGAAGCATTCACATATCATTCTGGAAATTAATTTTAAGCTCAAGAGTTTTCCATTCAAGACCAAGCACCCATATTGTCTGGCAATGAACCTTTTTGCAGACTCAAGAAACAAATTTTCTTGGTTCTTGGGGGAAATTATTTAGAAACAATTCATAGTCTGGAAGATATGTACCCAACTGAACCCTTCACCAAACCCTTCAGAATAACCAACTCATCCTCAACTGTATTTCTTTATCGCTAATTTTGAGCAATGCTGGGGTTGAGTTGAGAAGAGTATCTGCCTGGGGGACTTCTGGCAGCAGATAATGTATGTGAAGAGAGGATGAAGCAGAAGGATGCCCCCATGATTCCCATTCACTGAAAAATCTCAGCAGGGGCAGTATCACCAGCCATGCCCCCCACAAAGGAAAGCCCTGGAGGTGTGGTCAGATCAGTTATGTGATAGGGGAAACAGACTGGAGACCACAAAAGAAAGAAAAGCTGAACTTCAAAGTGGAACAGGTAGGAACTGCCATGTAACTTCTTTTCTGTGAGGTCTGTCACTTACCCAAGGCTCAGAAGTATCTCTGTTACACTTCCATGTGATGTATTTAACACCAGCTCTGCAGAACTGCCAAATCATATGATGAAACTACAGAAAACACGAGCTAAGGGAATAAATCTCACCTCACTTCAAGCTGCATTTAAGGCTCTTTCCCTCCTCCCCTCCCCTTCTAGAATGGTTCTTTTTGAACACTTGTTTCACACTCTAAAGCCCCGGGGTCTTGATATGCCAGACAGGAACTGATAAGTTGTGCATCTGTAAGATGCATGCCTTGAATCCCCTTATTCAAATGGTGGTGTTTCATTAGCAACCCCTAAGAATTGATTTAAACATTATGTTCATAGCTCACAAACACTTCTCACAAAGCCTTCTGTTCTCATTGAGGCTAAAAAATTCCATTGTATGCGTAATCTTTTATGAGTGCATTCTTTGAATACTTTATTTCTTAGAACTGTAACAGTTCTGTTTATAAAAAGGAATGATACTGATAGCAATGTTAGGAACTTTCAGAAGGGACCACTTAGATCTTTAAATTTCCATATTAGTCCCGTTTCAAGAAAAATACAAAACAAAACAAAGAGCCTCAATTACATATTTTAAATTCTTTAAGAAACAGCTTCACATGCCAGGCTAAGAGGATAGAAAACCCAGTCTTTACCCCCTTGATCAGATCTTGCAGCCTTCTGAGGACAGCTTCACATAGGAGTTTTTAATTTGGCACAGGTTTATCTACCAAATCAGGTTTTCACGTGGGATATTTAGAGAAAATAGCAAGCTGTGGGGTGAGAAGAAGCACAGGGCTGACTGTTTCCCAAGTAGCTCAGGGAGCAGGGGAGAAAAAAAACAGGGATCGTATGTATATCAGCCAGGATCTGTGTCCAAGGAGAGAGATGGAATGGTGTGCCCACTGTCCTCTTATTAATATCCAGATACTTTTTAACATGAGTTGGTGGTACTGAAACAACTGCAGTGCAACACTTCAGGACAGGACTCTGGAGACTAATCTGACCACCTGAGTGCTGTTCAGAAACAATCCACTCTGAGTCCCCTCACTTTGAGAACAGCAGCTGTGGAAATCTAGCATGCAAGCAGTTGGTCTGAATTACAATTTCTTTTAATTTAGAAGAAACATTCTTCTTTTTAATGAACATCCTGTCTCTCAGTTTAATGAAGAGCAATGATAAATAGCACGTTGCTTTAACTGTTACAGTTACCAAATAATCAATCTCAAGGAAATATTCCCTCAGAGAATATTTCACTCTCTCACAATGCCACATGTTGGAAAAGGCAGTCTGCACTGCCATGGGTGACCCATTTTTGTGGGCTTCACTGCACTGCTGGTAAAGGCTGTAATCTTCTACAGATCTGCTGAGAAATGAGGACACATCGGAGGATGGGGATAATGCTCTGCTCTATTCTTTCTGCAGAGGTAATTATGCAGTGACTGAAAAGCATTATATCACTGGACAGGTAGACAATTAATTTCAACGTTCAGTAACTCAACAGTCGGGGTGAGAAAATAGATCTGACATTCTTCTTTACAAAAAATCCCTTCAATGCCTCAGTACAACTTGTCAGAATTAAGTGCAGATTTAAGAGTTCTCTTTTCACAGAGGCACTGCACTAGATTAGAAGTAAGGGCATTAAAAGTTTTCAGTGCTCAAAGCCTCTGTTGTTATGGATCAGCACTTCATGGCCAAATTAAGAGATTTCTCTTCTCTGCCTGATCTCCTTCTATAGCTTTTATTTTTTTTATATTCTCTTCATGTTTTCTGAGACACTGTTTTGATGGAAAACAGCAAAATATGCTGCCAGAGTAAAGCCTTGGAAAGAGTGTGCTGGACAGAAGTACCCCCAGTGACCATGAAAGATACAATTTGAAGAGCTTTGCTAAAGCTGCTTCATGGACAATACAGGGCCCCCTTTTTGCCATGATGTCTAAGTCATGCCAAAGTGAATACATCTTCCATAACAGAAAAGAAAAATAAGTCCTTTTGACCACTTGGTTCTCTCGATCTGCTCGAGATCCCTCCTTAATCCTCACTCTACTTTCTCTTTTCTTTCTGCATCAAGCTAGCCAAAATAAGTTTATTAATCATTGCACAGTTTAACAATGACATTTAATTAGATTTCCCCCAGCTAGCCTGATTTGAATGCAAACAGTCACTCTAGAGATCCAGGTGGGACTGAATGCCTTTATTACCTCCTAATCCAATTTAGAAACACTCCATCTGAATTAGCAGTTGTTGTATAATGCATAGGAGTCTCATGTTAGAGGAAGCAACTGAATTGTAGCTCTAACATCAAGGCACAAACTTTTTTTATCTAATCTTGGTCTTTATAATGCCCACAGCTGAGAGAACCTTGCTTTTAATTTGCTGCTCTTTCTCTTGCCATTTTCCTGGTTCTCTTCTTATACTGTTTCTGTGGGAGAAAATCACTCATTCACAGCTTCTGTTAAGCTTGGTAGCAGCCCATTTCCTCCCTTTCACTTTGAATGCTAGTCAGAATATGAATGAGTAAGTTTAGTTTATTTGCAAAAGCACTTGCTTCTCTTCCCTCACATTAAAACTAGTGCAAATAAAAACCAGAGTAGAATATATAAAGTACTTAAAATACATGAGGTAGTCCTTTGGCCTCTAGGTGAGGGACAGGTATGGCCTCAAAGGCCTTCATATGAATGACATCTGAACTTGCTGGAAACATTCTGGAAGAGAACAAGAACAAGTGGAGATCTACACAGCAAGACCTATGAGGAAAAATCGAGTAAGGTGAAACTATTTTCTTCAGTGAAGAGAAAACCAAAGTGAGGAAAAACAGCAATATTCCAAAATATTGCAGACTGAAGAACATTCCACTGATTTTTATGCTCATTGGAAATAGCATTGGTAGAAGGACAGGCTATTTGTTGAGGGAAGTGAAAGAAGCAATCTGGTTTAATTGTTTTTCTGTGATTCCATGAGAATTTCTTTCAACTTTGGTGTCTTCTGTCCTTTTCACTACAGACTCTCTCTCACTACGCTTAGTGCAGATTCTTTTATTCTGTAGTACCAGTTATCATCATTTTGAAGCATCTATGTTGCAATAGTCAGCAGTGAGCCACCATTTTCCTGGATTACATTTGATTTTAACTGCAGTTAAACTTTTCCTTCCCGTTCAGACCTCTTCTCCTCAGTCCTTCCTTCCCAACATACTGGTTAGGAGTACTCTTCTGCAAATTGGAAGCCAAATTCCCATTCAGTGAGAGTGAATATTTGAAACACGTTGCTATCCTCACACACAAACCTTTGTATTTAATGTCTACACTATATTATGTCTGGCTGCCAGCCTGCTCAGCCAGCACTCCTAGAGGTAGCCAGGTTACTGTGCACTATGAGCAACTGTCCTAGGATAGTGCTACACCTTGGAAAGGAAGGTTATTAACTCAGATTCATCCCTATGGCAATGAAACCATCTAACTTTGAACTGGCTTGAAGAACTGCAAGAGTAAGCTGATTATGGCCCACAATATATCACAGAGAAGTTATCAGAGTTTCAGCACCTTTGCTTCCATTCTTGAGCCACTTCCCTGAACGATTCTTTTAAAACTTGCAACCTAAGCAGTCAAAATTAATGTTCAGCACTCGCAGTGGCATGGCACCTCTCACCTGGTGGTCTGAACTGCCAGACATGCGGCACAGTGTGTCTCTGTGCACAGACAGAGCAAATGGTGGCACATATGAGATTCTATTAGGGCCACAGACTGATTCTTTAGCAGAGCTAGGATTAGAACATACCATTCTCATCTTTACAGAACAGCTTGCACAAAAATGCCCAAAACATCAATTCCTTAAGATTTCTAAGAGACACAAAATACATTTTGTAACTGCAGGTTTTATGGGAGAAGTTAAAATTTTACTTTTATCTTGCTTCTCTGGTTTGTTCTGGAGTTTTTTTTCCCAGCCATTTGAAATTCAGGCAGTTATCATCAATGTCTGAAATATATTTTAGCTAACAGCTCTTTGCAGTTACAGGGGAGAAAAGCAACCAAGAAAACCAGACATCCGGATGTTCTTTTTGGTGGTAAAGCCTGACTATATGGTGACAAGGGTGAAAAGGTCTTTCAAGAAGGTGTTCTTTAGCTCAGAGGTAATGAGAGGCATGAAAGGTCAGTGAACTGCCAAATACCAGCAGGTCAGGGAACACTGTAAGAAAAAATAAAAACTTGGTTTTCACCCAAGAATTTTATGTTCACATTGTAATTGAATTTAGAAAGTGAAAACAAATGGGGGACAAGGAGAGAAGAGACAAAGCTGCATTTTGTATTAAATTCATTGAGTTATTTGGAGAGTGCTATCAAAGCAAAATTGCTGCAGTTTCCCAGAACACTGTGGCAACAATGAATGTTTGTATAGGAGAAAAAGCTAACACCAGCAACCCAGTTGGCTGACGAGCAGAAATGAGAGTATCTACCACATTTTTACCCTTGCAAATCTCATGCCACCCTTACACAAAGCATTTCTACCCAGTGAATGTAATCAGAGAGCTGTAACTATTCTGGTATGGCTATTTCTGCATAACTCCCTCCTGTGGACACTCTATTCTGTAACAATTAGTAAGAGTAATTATTTCAAAATGAAGTCAGTTTTATTCTAGAGCACAATGTCCACATGAGGGAGTTACACTGAAATAAAGCTATTTCTGCTGTAGCAATGCTGATCAATTCTCCATATAAACAAACCCTTTGACCTTGATACTAAATTAATACAGAAATCTCTTGAGATTAAGGTTCTGTAGTCCAAGAGAATCAGTCTTCCAAGCCTAAGTGCATGGCTTCAAAACAGTGACCCTAAAAGAAGCCAGAAACCCATTAATTCACTGGTTTATGCTTCATAACTCAAATTTAGGATGTATGAAATATAACCAAAATAACTGTAGTATTAAGCAACTCTCTCACACACACATTCATTTTGGAGTGTCTTTGCTATCCCAGGGTATGAGAAAGTTTGATGGGGGACAGGAGGAAAGGTCAGCAAAGGATAGGTAAATGCTACATGAAGATGTATTAAAAGTTCAGTAGTTGCTACACTGTGCTGTAGAGTTGCAAAGGCATAAATTTAATGCCATAACATGTTGTAGTAGCTCCTGATTGCCATAAAATCCTAAGCATAATCTTGGAAGGAAGTATTGATCCTTCTTCCTGTATTTCTGCTCATTCTGGAGGATGAGGATGGGGAGAAAGGAAGAGCTGTCTCTTCTACGGAAAAAGCATTTTCCTCCCAGCTCAGGATAGTACAAGAGCAGTTTCCTAATTCTTTTCATGGAAGCTTGCCCTACCACAAAAAGGACAAAGAGCAGGCTCCAAGACTGTAAATACTATGTGCAACAATGGCACGAAGGAGAGTTTCTCTGGAGCTCTTTCCATGCATTAGGCTCCTCCTGAAGGCTTTGTGAGTCCAGAAAGGGAATAGCCTCTGTTTTTTCCTCAAAGGCAGGTTGGCTTTGCATTGTTCACAAACTCAAATCATGCCAAGGTGACGGCGTTTAGCTTATGAGGCAAATAACCTATTGATAATATTCTTCTTTAGCCATCACTCCACTCCATCAAAAAAAATTAAATAATTAAGAGCTATTTTTTTTCTAAGCACATTTAAATGCACAAAGCCCTTTCTGGCAATTTTCTCACCTGATTTAACATCCTACCCACACCCACCTCAGGAGTACAGCTGTTATAAAAGTCTGTAAACTTTTTCTTTAAGAATGAAAAAATCATTTTCTTTCATTTCTCATTTTTTCATTTCATGTCTCAAAACGGATTTGGTTACCAAAGCTGAACCTTATCAAATGGATTTGTAGCTAAGCAGAGAAGAAAAAATGTTTTCATTCTCTCCATAGCCACAAACTGCAGAAGTCTAGAAAAGCTGAGGCCCTAAGAGATGAAATTGCAACACAGATATTTTAGCCAAAGTTCATACAGCTGTCTCCAGTTTTCCATTTATAAAATGGGTTTAAATGACAGTTGCAACAAACTCTCACGTGCAGGTAAATGGCATTCAGCTTAAAATCACACACAGTCAAGCATGCAATGTAGTGATATAAGAAATGCAGATTTCTTTTGTACAGATACATTCCATCAAATTCCTGCAGTTTTTCCCTGGTTTGAAAAAAAGATGCAGACCTATCCTTAGTAACAGAGTGAGGGTATAAAGGATACTTAATTTACAGAAGCTGCAATAGTGTCTTACTGCTCTTCTCTCATAGTGAAAAGATATGTGACAACCACAGGCACTGAGTGAAGCTCTCACTGCAGCCACACGGCCTCACAAGAGATCACCATAAACAGGTCGTTAAATCAAGAGATTTATATGAAAACACCTGAAAAGTGTTCAAGGGCTGTACATATTAAATCAATCCTGATTTATTCAACAGAACTGTCAAAATGATGTATACAGTGGAAGATACATACAAAACTACTTGCTAAGACTTTTGTCCTTACATAACACAAACATACATCCGCTTAAAAACACCACATAGGCCTTGTCTACTCCGGTGTAGATTGACCCAACCTCATTTTGCTTGTACTCTGAACAGGTGGGACAGAAGCCAGTTCCAGTCTCAAATCCATGCACCCTTCAAACATGGTGCTCCATCTATTGTAATTTTTTTGCCTCTCAAAAAAAACCCAAGAAAACCAAAAAACTTAACACTCCACCCCACCCGTTCACAACAATCTTCACATAATGAGTTTAAACTATTTTAAATGGGAATTAAGATTTTGCCACATTCTCAAAAGATAACACTACCTATACAAATTACAGAAAATAATTTTAAATCCTCCACCCTTTATTTTGTACTGTTCATAATGTGGTTCATAAAATCAAAGTTTATGTTAATTGGCAAATAAATTCAGCTCCAGCTGAACAGAAACAGTAGCAAAGACCTTCAGGAACTATAAATATGTTTGAAAGCTGCTTGAATAACTCACAGATTAAATGAATACACTTTTACCCAAGAAAGGAAAAAATACAGGAAGAGAACACCCTGATTACCTTCAGCTTGAGAATCCAGATGCTTCTACATGGATATTCAGACTCTTTTAACCTCTGTAATGGTGAGTCCCTGTGTAACAACGTAAGGATGCTGAGGTAAAGTTGATTTCTTCCTGACTAGGGACTTTGTAATCAAAGTTACTTACCTCAAAGTGTTTTAAAGAGGTTGAATATCCTACAAGCAATGCAATGAAAATCCAGATGTCATAGCAAAAGTAAAAGGATCAGAGTAGGGACTTAATCTCTTAGAGATGTTGACCTAAGACAGCTCTTAGGTGCCAGCTGAAGGGATGGAAGTGCAGCTAATGATTTTAATTTCTCATTTTAAATTGTCCAAATCAAAATATCTCAAAACCAACCAGTTCTCCCAAATAAAGCTTTGTGACCTCTGTGAGAAGCAAACTAAGGTGAAAAAAAGTAAACTCAAAGTGCCTTCTAAAACAACAGATTTGATTTGTTTGATAAATGGTTATGCTTTCTATGTCTCCAGAATGGCTTTCCATGTGTTTCCTTATATGGGCAGATTTGATTTCCTCCAAAACTTCATTGCAATGAATATATCCTGCAAGACAGAAGGAAGAGGAAAAAAAAGCCCACAGATCTTGGAATTTAGGACTCCCACAGACACAAAACAATTGCTATCTTATGTTGCCTAGTTCTCTCAGCTTTCTGATGTTTTTACTTTTGGAGTCAGAGTTCTCACAGTCTTTCATGTAAACAATAGCTATGTTTCCCTAACTGTAAGCATGTTTACATACCTTCACTATGATAAAAATACCCTGATGGGCATCTCTTGTAGCCAATGTGTTTGTAGAGAAAGTGACCTTGTTCACCCAATCCTTGTCCTGGTTAAGAAATCTATAAATTTGGAAGTTAATAAATATACAGCCCTTTTTTGCCCTTCTGAAATCTCTCGTGTACGTGTGTTCTCTCTCGTGTCTTAGAGCGACAACCTTAAATGTGAAGAAAAAAAGTGGAAAACTGTTCAGTCAAATTCAAAATCACTTGCCCTGGCAATGGGACCAAGGCAGAGCATGGGAGCATGAAAATCATAAAGTAAGGAGGCTCTCCTGACTCTTCTTATGGGTAAATAGTCTTGCCTTCACCCATGTTCTCTGCATAAACAAAGGTGATCTGACATTAATAAGTTCAGTTCATCTACTTAATAGAAAATGAAGACAGTTGGCCTTTCTAAAACATTTAACTGTCTAAATTTAAGTAACTTGTGTTTGCTGTTGCTTCTACTGGACTCAGAAACATTCTGACAAACTGCAAATTGTCATGTGTACAGACAATATTGAGAAAAGGCCAAGTAGAAGAGCAGCATTTCGGGTGCCATAGGATAATGAAAGACACTTCAGCTTCCACTTTACAGCTAAAAGGCAGCAGGGGTTTCAGGCTGACTTGCTTTGGATAAAATATCTTTCTTTTCCATTTACAGGCTACCAGGTTCTGAGTAGAGAATTGCTTGCAGAAGTCTGCAAGCCCATGGCCAAAGAAACTTCTTGGCCTGTGTCTGATGAGAGCTGCAGCCTTTTTCTTGCAAGTTTGTTCTTGGTCTGTGCTTGTCACAGATTAGTGGCTGTGTCTTAGACTTCCAGAGATCAGACACTCAGCTACCTTCTGCAGTGCAGAGCAAAATAGTGATATTATGGGTTTTTCATTGGTTTAGTAGTCAGGATTGAATTTTAAAACTTTTTAACAGCGACATAAATCATGTCAAAGGCAGAGGTTTGCTCTAATAAAGTATTTTTTAAAATGCAATCAAATTTTAAGATTATTGGCTACAGTGTCCAGAATAGGAAGAAATACACTGCTCTCAGCACAAAGATAAAACGTTGTTAAATAAAAATGCCAGAATCAAATCCTTTCCACTCAGAATGGAGATCGAAGAAAATTTCAGTCCACTTTATTCAGCGTTTGAGGCTGGCTTGTATTCCTTTCAGACCCTGGTACCATACTTCCCCTTTGGCAGGAGGTGCCTAGCAGGCAGACCTGGTATGGCCGCTGGCATGAGCAAATGGGTCCTTCAGAGTTTTGGAGGTTGTGGCTTTCACACAGCAAGCTCACGAACAATAGGAACTCCTGGGGTTACTGTCATTGGTGAACTTTCCTGTGAAAACAGCACATTAGAGAACCCCTGAACAACTGAAAGCAGTAACTGAAGTTGTTGGGCTTTACCAGCCATCACAAATTAATGGAAATCATTCCATTCCCATCTGCCATCCTAGCAAGTTAGAACTTCCAATGCAATACATAATTTCTAGGACAGATCTTTATCATAAGAATTTACAAGTAGGGCTTTCTAACAGAGACTCCAGATACACCCTGCAAATATGTTCAGTCCTCAATACACAGCCCTGATTTTACAGGTGAAGCAACAGAGGCAGAAACAGCCAGATTAAATCCTGTGTAAAGGAAAGGCTTTAGTGAGTACTTTGAAGTGACTGTTAGTGGTAAGATAAGGATTCAGTCTCAAAAACTACTGCACTATGGAGCTCCATAGAGGGTGCCTGTGTGATCATGTATGATGCTACCAGATCAAGAGATTAATTTTCAGAGGGTCCCACTACAATTTTTTCCTCACAGACACCAGAAGCTTAGGCTACCTTAAGATTTGCCCAGTGATCCAATGAGAAGTAAGTGCTTCAATTTTTATGGTGCAAGACCTGACCTACAAAAAAGAAAGTTATAATGTTGGTTCAAGGGTCTGAAAGCCACTGAATGCTCCACTTGGACAGATTTCACAGTGACAAGGACACTCAGGTCTCAGCAACAGGTATTGTGCGTGTAAAACTATTCCCAGCCATATGGATTTTAATTATGAATGTATTATTTATGAGTTTTTAATTAATTCTTCAAGAAGAAATGTTATCTTCACAAGAAAAATAAAACAATGAATAGAAGGGAGTTTCAGGAATTGAAACAGAAGCTGCATGCAAAATCAAGAAGCAAAACAGAAGCCAGATATAGAATTTCCTTCTGGGATCATGAACCCTTCGCTAGAATTTGATCCAAAAATCCATATCACCTACATGTCAATGGGGATCTGCAGATTTGCAGGGATATCAGTGAGAAGTTACACAAATAAAAGGATCTTCTTGCAGGAACAGGCTGGAGGCTAGAAGAACTCCCATGATACTCATATATCTAATTAAGAACAGCAGATTGGAAGGGACTCTTGGGTCATTGAGTTCAGTCCCTTGTTTTTGTAGGCAACCATGCCATATAATCTTTTTCATACGATGTCTCTGCTTATAATCAATTAGATTTTTTTGGTTTGGGGGTTGGGCTTTTTTGGTGTTTTTGCTCTTGGTACTCTTAGGGGAGAGCTTCATAGAGTCTCATTTCTTTTAGAATTAGAAACCTTTTCAAATCCAGAATAATCGTACACAAATAGTTTATACCATCTGTTCTTGTGTCAGCATTCCCCTTAGTTTAAATAGCACTTTTTCTAATGTAGTCATAGAATAAAATCATATCCCTCTTTTTTTTTTTCCCTGACCATGCTGGTTAAGCTTCCTTATTCTTCCTTACAGGATACTTCCAAGCCTGGACAATCTGAGCACATTTTTACACCTGTTACTTTTTAAATTGAGATTTCTTAAGTAACAGGATCTGGCTGTACTGAGTATTCCTGATTGATGAAAACCATCAGCCATAATGTTTCCCTACAATGTTTTTGGAAATATCTTGAAGCGAAGCAACATGAAGCCCATTTCTGTCAGACATACTAAATGGAAATTTCACAAAAAGTCCCACTGCCTTCAGTGGGTGAGCCCTGTCTGCTATTTGTTTTCCAATATCCAAACATCATTTTTCAGTTAAAATATAATTTTTTTCCCAACTATTAAAATTTTGGATCACAACAAAAGCTAGCAATATGTATTTGCAAACATTTATGAAATGAAAAGCAGTAGTACTTGTACCAGCATTGGAACGGGATCTTTCTGCGAATGAATGTTAAGTTGATTGAATTCAAAAGCAACAGCAATACTTTTGAATCATTTGAGGAATAAATTATTTGACCAGCATCTGTAACAATACATACAGAATATTTATCACAAATAAGAATTTAAAAACTCCACTGCAGTTCACATGAAGGAATTCAGACTTATCTCACTGCTGGATGCTATATTTGGCATGAATTCCAGATTTGCAACAGGGTGGAGTATTTGATCAAAAGATCCAGAAAATTTATGTGGGTAGCCAAAGTCAATCTGTTTGGCAAAACATACAGATGATGTTTCTCTCACATTGCTTTGGTATTTTGGAAAACTTGCAATATCAAAGAAAAAGTTTGTACTCGATGCACTGGAAGCAGTAAGTCATTAAAAAGGTGTTTCCTGAAGGAATAAGTAAGCATAGATGTAGGATTTGAGGCTGCAAATAGTCTTTTTTAGTACACTCATAGTACAAATTCTGGAAATTCAAAATTGTGCCTCCATCTGCTACACTGCCCGCTCTTTCAAAAGTGACAGCTGATACTTCGTACGGATTTGATAGAGCCTGAAGTGATACACATTTCTGATTCTGCTGAAAACTGTGCTCTTTGGAGTAAGTCTTAAACTAAGGCACCTCAAAGCACTAATAACACATGAAAAAGCTAGTAAGCATGCTTAGTATCTTCATATATTACATATATACTGGTCGAGAACAATGGAAGAATTATCCAGCTACACGATGTTCTAATGATGGACTCTCATTTATGAGTATTTTTCTTTGTCAATGAACAGCAACCTACAGTGTTAGAACATGGACTTACTTGATTTGTAACATTTTTATGGCTGACTCATGCTTCCAGAGTAATGGCACTAATCATACTGTAAATCAGAACCAGTCCTATATTTACTAGATATGCTTGCAAAAATCTTTGAACACTTTATAAAGACAGATTCTTAAGATGGAAGCCTCTCCATGTTTCCCTCTTGGACAGTCACCTTATTTAATCAATAGGTAGGATTAAAACCTTCACATTTTCTTCTAAAATCAAGCTAGTATTTGGTATTGGTGCGATTGCTAATGCTAAGTAACATTTCTGTCAGTCAGGAGGAGCCTCCATTTAACTGGAGTGATACTCTTTTGGTCCTGGAGAAGTGCTGAGGTAAATTAGCTGTCAAGGTAAAATAGACACGTGTTCAACAAAAACAAGTTCTAATCTTACAACTATGCTTGCACTGCAATTATCATCACTTCAAGACATGAATTTACCAGTATTTCCAGCATGAAAACAGAAGGATATGTAGACATACGATTATGGCCAAGTATTGGACAATTAACAAAATAGTATCGAGAAATCCATTTTCATGTAATTGCTGAAAGTCATGTGGAATTCTCAGTATTTCTGCAACGAAGTCTATCCCTTCTCTAAGATCTTACACTAAAGTGTGGGTGAACTGGGAGGATTGGGAAGGTGACAGCCTATATTGCCTTTGCCCAGGCTGTTGGTGTGCCTCAGCATAGCTTTGATATAAAGCAAGGCAGCTCTAACTCCAGCTTTCAGGCACTGGGCAGTGAAAGCAGAACAAATAGTTTCAGCTTCAGCTTATCCAGGAACTCAAGAGGAATGAGTTATGCTGTCAGTGAAAACTGCTCAAGCCAAACAAATTTCATTTTTCATCTGTATTTGAATGCAGACATGCACAAACTTGGCACACACAATGCACAGGAAGTGTATGTTATTTGATGAATTTATCGTCAGCAGTAGCAGCGAGATACTCCTAAAAGTAATTTGTGGGCACATTAAATACACTCAAGCACTTGATCAGAACAGTAATGAAACGTAGAATGATATAAAATCAATCAGTTGTACCCTTCTGCCCCTCCCTGAAGTCTGATTTCAGTGGGATCAGAGTCAAACCAGTCCATGGCATAGTTGAAATCTGTCGTAAGATTCAGATCTGTCTGGACTTCTGCTGCATTAGTCATGGATCTCTCTGGCCTCCCTTCTTTCCTCCTCTTCTGTGCCCACCCTGTCAGAGCTTGTGTTACTGTTCCAAAAGTGCTCCTGCTCTAAAAAATGACCTCTGAGGTCTGTTTGCTTTTCCACAGGCATGGCTCTTACTGCAGTCAAATCCTCCAAATCCAGTAGAACAGAAATGAATCTCTGAGAAGCCAAAGAATACTCCTGAATTTCCATGGTTCCCTGAAGCAAGCACCAGAGCCCAGCAAAGAAACATTTCTCTCCCCAGAAGAACTGGCAAAGGAAGGGAAACCTAAATACCACAAATTGTCAAAAGACTTGAATCTGTACTACGTGTACTATGGGAAGGAAGAGGAGAAAGAGGACCAAACTACTTCCTAGAATGACATGATGATTAGAGGCATGCACCAAGGAGAAGGGAGGGCTTGATGCTCTGCTAGGCGAACAAGCTCTGATTGAAACACTTGGATGTGCAGTGCAAGGAAGGCTGAGTGTGTCTGTCCATTTGTATGTACATCTGTCTGTGGTTACCTCAGTTCAGCACAGCTATCCAGTGGAAACTGCTGCACTGCAGCAATAAACAAACAAAGCCCCTGAGTGTTCCAGTCACTTGGGCCAACTGTGCCAGTTCCAACCCAGACATAAATAGGCTGATTTTGCATGGGCGGGGGTGCATCAATTTTGTACATTAACAGGTTGTATCTCACACTTTGCATGGCTGTAAAATAATGTTATTAATTTCTTTAGGGTGCTATGTTATTTGATTTAAAAAAAAATGCATTTTGATTCTATTTATATAATGTTTGTTTGCCGGTACACTGAGAAGTTTAAGCAAAGAACGGAATTATTCTCAGACCAAAAATAATGAACTAGGACATCTTTTTTGATGAAAATGATCTCTTGTTGCCAAATGCTTCACATTTTAAGTAATGGCTTAAATCTTGGCCATGCTTCCTAGGTAAGTCTTTTCTCATAACCTCTTCAAACAGTGTTTTCAATCAGTCCTTTTAACATATTAAAACTTCAGGTGTAATTGTGAGACCAGATATTTTATTTTGAGTTATGGACAAACTAGAGCATAAACAGAGGCAGAGAATTCAAGGTCTCATTCTTGACTTCTCCTAAAACTCATTGTGGGGGTGCATTTGAATACAGGGTTTTGGTTTAGCCCCCACTTTGATTTTTTCTTAAATCAATTGTCTTGTTTTATTTTAAAGGTACTTTGCTACTTTTATTTTTGTAGGCAGAGGGTAAAGCAAAAAGGAAATTAAATACTGTCAGAAATAATGAGGGATGCAATTAAATGCTGTCATGAGAAAAAAAAAGAAGAAACTCTGTTTTAGGCTTTCTCCTTCCTTTCATATTTAAACTGAAAATATCTTTTAGTTGGATAATTTGCCTACTGTCAGTGAGTAGAAACATCTGAGTACTGCATGCAATAAAATAATTAATGTAAAGCTGACTTCCATGCAAAATAACCAGCAAACCCCATATTCCACTTTAGCTCTTAAAACAGGATTTATGTAAAATTCAAAGGGTACATCAGTTTGTGGGAATATTTCAATAGCTGTCTACTTCCTTTAAAAATCCAGGGGACAAAAAATCAAACTACTATTCAATTCCTTTCCTATTTATTTTTTAACCACCATATTACTTCAACTTCTGAAAGACAGCCCAAGAGCCAAGCTGGAGTCTGCAACTGTAGGTAGCACCACTGCAGTAATAAAAACATAGTGTATTATAGAAATATTACCCTGACAGATCATTGTATCAGGGAGCTCTCATATAGATCTAGGAACTCCTGATCAAAGCTGTACGGATCCCTTTTGCAGTTGCTGATAATTAAAAAAAAGTTACAGTAACAATCTAAAACAAAGCATATCTTCAATTTTTAGCAAATCAAAAGGGATTATGTGTTTATTTTTGTTTCATTTATTTTCACTTAATTTATTTTCAAAACAATGGTTTCAAATATATAGTCCCAAATATTTAGTGGGTTTATTTTCCTGTCTGAAAAGTTTTATTTCAAAGTGTTTCAAATACAAAACTCCAGAAATAAAAGGCTATTTATTTTTACCAGAAAACCTAGCACATATTTATGAAATGCTTTCTTTCACAACTTTTGTGAGCAAAGTTCTGACCAAGACATTTTTTCAGTTCTGTTTCATTTTCATTTACTCCTTTCTGTAGATGCACAGTATCAAAACGTCAATATTTAGGTCCACAAGCCATTCAAGAATGCCAAGATGAAAGGATTCCACTCTGTAACTTGACGAGTCACTTGCCTCTCAAAAACTTATATTTAATGGGGCAAATATTTGCTCTCTTGCATCACACACGAGTTTGAACAAGCACTTTGGGTCTGCAGAGTCAGACTGAGAAGTGGAAACCTGACAGAGAAGTTAGATAGAGCCATAGGATAGAATCATAGAAACATTTACATTGGAAAGACCCTTAAGATCATTGAGTCCAACTGTTCACCAGTACTGTGACGCCTCTGGCAGATTTCAAAAGCTCTGCTCCAAGAGAAAGCATACAGTGAAGGAGAAATTTTGAAAGACAGCAAGAAATAAGTTCCTGTGTGTCACTTATGCATGTAAAGAAACTGCTTCACTCACAGCGTGCCCTGCTACATTTCTAATACTGGGGTGAAGCAGCTAATGGCATAACTCTATCTGTAACTATAATCTCACCACAAAAATGAAATGTAGCCATACTCATTGTTACCACATGCCTATTACTTTCTTGGACAAAACTGTCTAATACAAAAAGATTTATTAGTTTCAATTAGCTGCTGCACCTCTCCATGGCTACGAGCATTTAGCTGCCTGTACACCACAGCTTTATCTTCAGCTTCACTCATCCAACAAGACACTGGAGTGAAAAGTACTGCTGACTTTTGCTCTTAACTGGCATGACCCCTACCTTCAAACTAGATATCTAAAAATACTTTGTTCTCCCCCTTCAATGAAGACACAATCTATTGCAGTGCAGGCTCTGTAAATGTTACTCAGCAAAACCAAGGTGATAGATTGCATTACTGAGGTAGGGTTTTTAAAACAAATAACTGGTTTTGGAGCACCAACACCCATTGACTTTCACAGGGATTTAGACAAAAAGGCATTTTGGGGGGAATTCCATGACTGGTTTTTTTCTGCTATGCTACAGAGTAATTTTGAATCTTTTGGGGGAGGGGGAAGAAATATGGGCATTCAAGAAAACAAACAAACAAACAAGAACAGAAGTCCCAGGAGATTTTTAAAGAAAGCAAGCTGCTTTTGGAATAGCTATTCTGAACAATTACTTATTTGAAAGTTTTTTAATACTATATTCAAAAGTTATCATTTAAATGTCTCCTTCCAGTTCTAAGAGAACAAAAGCCTGCATCACAACACCCACCAAAATCAGTCTGCCAGAGATGGCAGGGATTGCATGAGCTGCAGATATTTTCCCTTCCTGGCAAGGTGGTTGCACAATTCCAAGAATGTGTGCAGAGAGCATTTCTTCCAGTGTCTGCCCTCCCTGCTGGAAGAAAACTCCCAATGCCCCACCCCAGCTGGCTCTCCTGTAGCAGAGTGCTTCAGTGATGCCTTACAACTGCAGAAAGATCCCCAGGGAAGATGCTCAGATCTGTGAAATACGTCATCATGCCTCCTTCAGTTTGTTATCTGTTTTCAGGGAAGTGACAGGCCCTGATCAACTTTATGAATCAATTACCAAAAAAAAAAAAAAAAAAAACACAAAACCACAAAAAACCCCCTACCACACAACAAAAAACCTAACCAAAAAAACAACCAAACAAAACAAAACCCCTTTCCAACAAACTTAGAAATTTTTCCCACTACCATCATTTGTCTATGTTCTGTGAGGTTTTGAGGCATTTTGCAAGTTACTGTCATCATGTGGCTGGCCTCTGCACAGAA
>JACBWW010000006.1:32677977-32849875 GCA_020086605.1 Lanius collurio
TCTGTGAAGGTATTTAAAAGATGTGTGGATGTGCCACCTGGGCACAGGGCTTAGTGGTGGGCTTGGCAGTGCTGGGGTACTGGTTGGACTTGATGATCTTAGAGGTCTTTTCAAACATAAGCCATTCTGTGATTCTGTGTTCTTCCACCAGCGTGCCTTATCTCTGAGATGCCAGCAGAAGAAGAGCTCAGCACACAACTATGTCGTGATTTTCTTTCTTCCGTAATACTAAGCAAACAAATTAATATGAAAATGTTCTTAAAGAAAAATTATGGAGAAAACCAGCTGATAGTTCCAAATCATTAACAAAGTGCATATAACAACGTCCTCCTCATCCAAAACTATTCATCATAACAGCCTGAGAAAGAATGCAGTCATGGTATTTCCTCCAGCACCAGAAAAGTAGAGGGAATCCTATGAGAAAGTTATTTCCAGTATCTCTGACTTCCACTGACTATCCAAACCAAAAAGTGAACAAGGACTTACTCCCAGAGTTTCTCTGGAATGGATATCTGGTTAGACAACATTTTATCAGGCAAAATTGTGATAAACAATGGCACAGACATAGGAGTGCAGGATAGCACATTTGTCAGCATTTTACACCAAATTTCTCTTCCCTGAGTGGTTCTTTGTTCAGAGCTACCTCAGCTTTGCTGCATGGTAAGAGTATGCAGAGTTGTCAAGCAGCAGCTGACTTGCCAAACAAACTACTTCCTTCTATAGTCAACTGTGTACACCCAGTTCATTTCTGAAGATCTCTGGGAGAAATTACTCTGGAACTGTTGCTGGGAAGCCTAAGGGAGCTACAGACTCCATCAATTTAGAAAAACAGAACAAAACACAACACACAAAAACCCAACCAAAAATATACAAATAAAAAGCATCTTCAATTCACATAAACTTCATCTGACATCTGTGGGACAAAATGATTTTGGCTTAGAGCTTATTCAAATGTTAGCAGTAACATACAAACATTTAACTGTTCAAAAAGAAGGAACACTTGTTCACTCCATCCAGTCCAACATAAATAGAAATAAATGCTTTAAGATATGAAGGGCCTTTGCATTTGGATGGAGTAAAAAGGCTTTCACATAACACACTATGCTGAGAGCTACAGCTTCAGTAGTTCAGCCTGCCTTTTCTTGTTGCAAGTGCATGAATGACAGATGCTAGAAGAGTCCTTGTACTTTTGTGAAATAAACAACCCTGAACTGAGCACTCACAGAAATAAAACAATGTCAAGTTCTCTACACTTTTAAAAATTTATAACACTGAGTTCTGACATGGAGATGGGACTATAAGCAGTTTGATAAAGAACCTAAAAGTATTCTAGTGCAAAAGAGACACATTGTTAGAATAGCATAAGTCTATGTATCTCCCATAGTAGAATGTAGGGTCTGTACTAGATGCATTACTCTCCTTCTCTGGCAGTGGAAGCACACTGTTATTGAAAAGATAGGATAATTATGGGTGCCTTCCCCCCCCCCTACATTAATATATTTGATCTGCTCTAAGAGAAAAATTCTGTAAAAGAACATGAAACATTCTTTCCTTTTCCCAAAGTTCCTCTTAATATCTAGGCAAAAGGGGGGTTGGAGATGAGGAAAACTGGAAAATTCTTTCTGCAGGTTCATTGCTTGGTTGCCACTGAAGTCTCTTGAAGAGACAAACACAAATGAAAAACAAGCTTACTAGCATCATCTTAAATGCAAAAGGTCTTGGTTGAGTAAGTGGTGAACTTATTCTCCTGTCATTGGTCTAACTTTACTGAATGCATTAATTAAGGCTACCTAAAGCTTTGCATAGATTAAATAAAAATAGTAAATACTGATCTAACTCCTCCACCTATATGAACAGTATGAGAATGTATCCATTATGCAAAAGGACACAAGTTTATAAAACCAAAGAAATTGTTAAGAACTTAAAGAGTTGTCTGAATTTCTACTGTTAGGAAAAGGCCTTTGTCCAGAATATAATACATAGAAATGACCATTTTCTATTCATTGTTTCAAGCTAATGTTTTAAATGTTCACAAGAAAAGAGGGTTTCCTTCCAGATGAAATGCCATGGCAAAAAAAAAAGAGACCAAAGTATCAATTTGGGAATGCATGCAGAAATGCTGATGTGTCATGAAGCATTCATTTTTTATTCCTTTTCTCCTCCTGGTGAACATAGTGGCAGGCAAATTTCTTACTCAGTAATAAATCAACACTTCGAAAAATCTTAAGAGTGCTGGAATTTACTTGGGTGTTTTATCTGTTCACCAGCAATGTCAGAGAAACTTTTCATCCATATCAGAACTTCTTTTGATGTAGCTGCTGCCCAGTAGCAATGATTTCAGTGGCTTTCTGTGAAAGATCAGAGACACAAGCTGGACAGAGCATTCATGTCTTCTTCATCATCTTGCTAATATGAACTCAGAGGACTTGTTTCCAGACTTGACTGCTCTTTTAGAAGTTCAGTAAAGTACTTTGTTCTTAAAAAAAATGGGGGTTGGAAGGAAGAAAATTAAAGTAGGGGAAAAAAACCCTGTGTTAGTTCTTTACTTACATTAATTTAGCCTATGGTTCTTGGGAACAAGTTAACATTGTTGAATGTCTCTAAAAGAGAGCAATGGAAACACTGAACTGTGAATTAAAATCAGTAACTTGCGACTTAACTGATTGCAACTTAATATATAACAAAAATAACAGAACTGGTGAAAGATTTGCAAATGGCATTGAGCTGACAGACTCTCTGCTAAACACTCCATAGGCCATGCTTTGATCCATTACAGCAAAGTAAGAAGACTGAAATAGAACGGATTGAAAAGCAACTCTACCAGAATCTGTGAGCATTGCCAACCATGTCTCTGCTCAAGCTCCTATTTTTCCACAGTACAACTGGGAGCAGAAGCTGGCCTGCTTCCTTCACATTCTTAGGACTTAGAGTAAAAAAAACTGTCTCCTCCAACACTAAAATTTGATGCAAATTTGAAGAAAATGAGGGTTGTTGCTACAAGATCTATTTTTGCCAGGGACTAAATATGCAATGAAACTACGTTTTTCCCAGCCCTGAAGAAAAAAATTGTTACGATGTTTGGAATAAAATTCCTACAATTTAGTGACTTTCTCATAATATTAGGCAGTTTGAACAGTAATGAAGATGAAAAATTTAAATCTGTCTTTATATGGATATTTTTTTGTGCGGAAGGGAATATAATTTATTAATAATGTAACTAGGATATCAAAATAGTGTATTATTTCAAAATTCATTAATTGTGTAGTTACGAACTGGGCAATATCTGTGAGATAAGGCATAAGACCCATGTGGTAGAGATGGATTGGAAAACATGAACATTTTTATTCAAGTTCTGCTTGATTCCCTTTTAACTTCAGTGTCACTTGGCCAAGTATTTCCTTTGATCATAAATATATTTTCCCAAGGATGCTATATTTCATTTGAAACAGGGCACAAATTATCTTTCAAAAAAATAATAAAAAAACCAAACCCTATACAATCTTTTGGCAGAAGGTTTTAAAAGAATATATATTACAGACAAAATGTGTGCCACTTGGCTTCATTAAGTAAAATTTCAGGAAGCTTATTTAAAAGAAAAATATTCAAAATGCACACACAGAATGCATAATACTGCCACCAAGCACATTCTGGTGGAATTGAAGACAAGTCTTATTTAATTCTCAATCATGTGTTAAAGGTAATGACTTCCCTGTTTTATCTTGGTTACTTCTCAGGACTGGACAAACCCTAGATTTGAATACAGAGACAATTAATCAGCTTTGATCATCCTCTGGCCCAGTGTCCCAATCTCTGAAATTCAGATGAAATGACACCCCTCTAATCTGAACTCTTGTACAATATCACCTGAGTGGAAACTTACTCAGTGTCTTTGTACAATAGTATAGGAATGCAGCATAATTAGGAATCTTAGAAGATCTTTAACTGAATCAATCCCTGCTTGAAGAAAGGCCAGCCATGAAGTCAGACCAGGCTGCTCAAGGTTTATCCACTTGGCTCTTGAAAGCCTCCAAAGATGGAGCCTGCACAGGTTCACCATCAACCAGTTCCACTGCCTGATTGCTTTTAAAGGGAAGAAGCTTTTCCTTGTATCCAGACACACCCTCCTTCCTTTCAGCTTAGGCCTGCTGCCAGTTGTCCTTCTACCACCATGAAGAGCCTGTCTCCACCTTCTTAATAACCTCCCCAGGGGTACTGGAGGCTGCTGCTTGATAGACCTTCAAATCCAGCTGTTGCCAGGCTGGACGAGGCCCATTCCTGCAGCCTTGCCTCCAAGAGCACATGCAGTAGCCCCGGAGATAACGTCAGTGACCCCCACTTACCCTGACCCAGTTCATTGGCATCTTCCTTGCACCAGGAAGCTCAACATTGGACATGATCTTCTAAGTATGGCCTAGTAAGTGCTGAGTAGAGGGGGATAATCGCTTTCCCAAGCTACTGGCTCTGCTCCTGTTATTACAGTCCAAGATAATGCTGTCCTTCTTTGCTGCCACAAACTACTACTGGCTCACGTTCAGTTTGCTGTCTCGCAAGACTCTCCCTGTTTTAGCAGAATTGCTTCCCCAGTCAGTGAGCTCACAGCTTTGATATGTCCAATTTGGCCAATGCTGTATCATACACCTTCCAGAAGAACTGCCAGTCTTTAAGTTAACATGGCAAAGAGTTGGTCCATTAAAAAAAGATGTTATCTTTATTTTCCGTTTTGGTATGGCAAGCATCAACATTAGCTAGAGAAGCCCAGTGGAAATTCCAGAGCTGACACACAGACAACGGAATTTAGTAAATACAGGAGATAAATGATGCATTTGTAGGCTGGATTCATTGAACTGATACTAACAGCTTTGGGCTGCATTCTCTGTTCACTGGTGGACATAAGAGAATCAGCACAGTCAAGACATCCGAAACGGCATTAGTTACAGCTACAGTATGGTCTGTATCAATTCCTTTCTCTTTCTTTTTTCATTTTTGCCTCTATCAGGTTATGTGCTAAAGAATGAACCTTGTAGTACTGGAGTAAACACTGAGGTAGACATGTGCTTCCTCCACATGCAGTCAGGCCCTGGGTGTATGCTCATCTACAATGCAAGATCTGCATTTTCAGAATGTATCCTGATTTTGTATCATACAGTGGATGGCATACAGTGGTTTTGTAGCCAGACCATTCAACTGGCACTAATCTACAGATACAAATCTAAAAGGCAATATCAGACAGATCCTCAGTATCATGCAGAGAAAACTTTGAGAAATGTTCACTCTCTCCCATTACTCTCCCCTCTAAGTTTATGAATCTACTACTAAAATAAAAACCACCAGCCAACAATACTCTATAAAAACTGCAATACTGTCACATTTAATTCTTTAAAAGGCAAACTTGCTGGAAAGACTTTGAATAAAACTTACAATGATGGGAAGCATGACAGAGGACAGAACGTTGCCTGAAACCACAGGTTAATAAAATATACCACTGGTGAAATGGAGACATTGTGTGTGTCTGTGGTCCTACAGTCCAATGAGATGCAAAGAAGAATATATTTATATGAGGGTTGCATAGGGTAACAGACATTTAGGCTGTTCAGAATATTTTTCTATTAACAACCATCAAAACAAAACTCTGAAATGTTTTCCTCTTACCTGAATTTTTTACATTAACAGCTGGAATTTGGAAGTTTTAACTTTTACCTCACAAGGTTGCTATTGCCTGTGTAATCTCACTTTATATTTGGGGGCCTCCTAATACTTTTTGGGTTATGTTTAAAAACAACATTGACACTTTGATCTTGATAGCTCATCTTCTGCCATCACCATGTTACCCATCTGTTTGGGGACCCTCCTCCTCTGATAATATTGTCAAGCAGCAAGTAGTCACCTACTCGAGCTACTGCTGTGATGCTACGTAAATGGCCATTTATTTCCAAAGGTTCAACCTCCCAACCTATCCATGCTGATTCTTTCCACTGCCAATACATTAGGCCACATTATTTTAGCTCTGTCACAGTCAGGACAAACTGAGAATAATCAATTCCTTTATGGAACAAATGCAGGAATTTTGGCTTATCTCCTTTTAAAAGACCTAGAGTGAAATGCAATGTCAGTTGTACGGTTATAGTTTTAACCTCTCTCTTAAGGATGATATTAATAATTGTTCTTTGCCATGCACTTTGTATGTCAGAACTGATTTTATTTAATAGAAGACTCTATTACTAAAGAAATTTATTAGTAGACACATAGAAAAGAAAATGCGCAGTGTTCTCAAAAGTGTGATAAAACCATCTACCCAAGTTTGAGTACTTCATGAAGTTACTAATAGCTCTGTTCTGCACGATGGGTATAGCCCTACCATCAAGTAAAGCAAGTACCTGATACAGATTTTGGAAAGGACAGGCCACCTCAAACAATTCTTTGAAGTTCATGGCAAACCAATCCAGATATTTTGAGGCAAGAATGGAGCAAGTGGTTTAGCGCACTGGAGGGTCTTAATGAAAAAGTAACTTTATTTTTAAAGGTAGATGGAAACTGAATGTTTGGACATCACTCCTGGTCATAGGAACATGACAACGTTTCCTGCCATGTGTCCACATTGAATTTACTGTCCAGCCTGGCAATGTGCCCGGAAATCCAGTTGATCATATGATGACCTAATTCAAATTTCCCACGGATATTTTGGTAAAGTTTCATCTACTACAAGTTTCATTACAGAAGATAAGTGTTGCAGGGATCAGCAGCCCACAGGTTCTGGGACAGGGCAACCTTGGCTGCATATACAGACTGGGGAACAAGAGGCTGGACAGCAGCCCTGTGGAAAGGGAGCTGGGGGTCCTGGTCGACAGAAAGTTGAATCTGAGTCACCATTGCCCTGGCAGCCAGGAGGGCCAACCCTGTCCTGGGGGGGCATCAGGCACAGCATGGCCAGCTGGGCAAGGGAGGGGATTGTCCTGCTCTGCTCTGCACTGGGGTGGCCTCACCTCGAGTGCTGGGGGCAGGTCTGGGTGCCACAATATAAGAAGGCTATAAAGCTGTCAAAGAGCTTCCAGAGGAGGGTAATGAAGTGTTGAAGGGCCTTAAGGGAAAGCCGTACGAGGAGCAGCTGAGGTCACTTGGTCTGTTCAGCCTGGAGAAGACTGAGGGGAGTTTTCTCACAAGAGGAAGTGCAGGGGAAGGAACCGGTCTCATCTCTGTGGTGACCAGTGACAGGACCCAAGGGAATGGCCTGAAGCTGTGTCAGGGGAGGTTTAGGTTGGGTATTAGGAAAAAGTTCTTCACCTAGAGGGTGGTTGGGCAATGGAACAGGCTCCCCAAGGAATGGTCACAGCACCAAGCCTGACAGAGCTAAAGGAGTTTGTGGACAATGCTCTCAGGCACAGGGTGTGACTCTTGGAGTGCGGGGCCAGGAGTTGGTCTTTGATGATCCTTGTGTGTCCCTTCCAACTCAGGAAATTAATATTAATAATTCTATGAAGTCTCTGCATAATGTTGTAACTTCATCAGGTAATCTTCCATATAATTGAATCATGATGGTGCTATAATAATCATTAATATAGGTCTAATACTTTTTATCCATGTCACGTGTTGGTAGGTCTATTTAACACCTGTAAAGTGCTTTAAGAGTCACCAAAGGAAGGAAATAACAAAAACTTCTTTAATTGTTCTCTTCTAAAAGTATAAAAAGGTAAGGCTATCCTTGAGTCTGCAGTACAGTAGGACACATGATCAGTGCACACAACCTATGGAGTAGGGAAGAGTATTGACTCACTTCTGAGAATTGAAGTGGTGCTTAGCACCTGAAGTTTGTGGTCAGGAGTTAAAAAAATCCCTATGTATATCAACATACAGCTAGTCCTTTACTTTTAAACTTTTCTTCCCAAGAAAATGAAAAAGGGAACCTGATCTCTTGAAGGAATGGAGTTCATAGAAGTATCCACTGATTTTGAGAAGGGACCTACAGAAAGCTGAGCTATTTTGAGACAGTAGAGCAGTTTAATCATCACATAAGGACATGGGTAGCTATTTAATCTCTAATTTCTGAAAATTCTCAACCTAGATTTGTCCAAGTACAAAATCATCTGGTTATTTAGATGCTAGCTGAGTAGAATTCTGCTTTATGTATATCATTTAGTCAGTTGAACCACTACCAGGTGCCATAACTGAAGTAATTACATAAGCTTATTGCAGTAAGTGGTACCCTTTCTTTTCCTATTCCCATGTTTTAATTACTTCATGTAGCCTTCCTAAAAGCATGCTGTAATCTCTTCACAGCAGAAACTAATTTCTTAATGAGAACTGTAAAAATACTTTGAGTGCTGCAGAAATAACAAAATAACATGAATTCTTTTCCCAATTAGTTGCAATAATGTAGAAAATGCCTTAGCCAACAGCAAATCAATACCTGTGAGAAATATTAGCAATTTAACTAATCCTTTTCAGCTTGACAATTCCAAATCTCAGAGGCTACATCATCATGGTCATGCAGCTTCTTTTGCCACATAACACTGTCATCCAAGTTGATGGGTGCTTCATTTGTAAGCCTTTTTCTAAAAAGACAGGACCAAATAAAGTTGTATGAAACTAAGAATGTTCCGATCAACTCACTCAGTACTGCTTTAAAAAAAAAATAAAAAATTATAACTCCTTAACCAGTGATCAGTTCGGCCCTTTTGTAAAAGATGCAGTAGATATCATATCTTGTCTCCACAAGCTCTGCTACAAACTCGCTTATCTCAGCTCTGTAACTAAGATACTCATTCATTTTTCTACCTGGTCCTTCCCAGATTTTAAGTCAGGATGCACTTCTAGACTTTCCCTTAATTGCACACTACTGCTCTCCCCTTCCTGTTCTATCTTTCCAGCTTTCTCCACTCACTAAATGTTCCAATATAACACAGGATTTACTTGTGTATTATGGAAAATAATGCTGGCCCAGATGCCTCATGCAGGAAGATGTGGAAATAGAGAATTAATGTATTTGAGATGAGTACAACTGTTTCACCTGCAGGAGCCAGTGTCTGGAATTTGTGCCATCCACTCTTCTGAGTGGAAAGCAATGAATGAGTTAAAATGAACAATGAATGATTTTACACAGAAACCACCAGGAATGCATATTCCTACTGGTTTGTCTTTTTGGCAACATTTGCCTTTTGAGAATACCAGTTGGGAAACTTGTTTAGAGCTCAAGCACAGTGAACAATAAAACTGCTCTAAACTAAACTGCTAGAAAGTCAGTGTGTAGATGGAACATGTTACAGCTGTGTCAAGAAAAAGCTGTGTAGCTCAGCAAAACAGAAACTTAGGAGGGTTCCGGAGCTGAGATCTAGTAGACATTTGGATTATAAAGGAAGTTCAATCCCTGAGAAAACAGACAACTTCAAAGATCAAGGAGCTGATTCTTCATAGCTATCCCTTTTCAGAAAGGGAAACACTGACCTTTCTGATAAAGACTTTGCATTAGTATCTCACTGCTACAAAAATCCTTCCAAAAGACAAAGTGAGACCTAGTAACATTGTAACTGCAACTGGAATAATTCGGAGATTCAGATTTAGAAAAATAAATACAGTAGAAATCTTTAGTTAACTACAGATATACAGGGAAAAAAAAAAAAAAAACAAAACAGTAAATAAATCCAACACTATTTCTCATGTAAATGCCATCCAGCTTGCTTTTCCTCCCTCTGCCTGTCCCAAAGAGCAAAAACCCACTCTACAATGCCTTCTGAAGGCTGTCTGCCTGCTATCCTCACTGCCCACCTACCGTAGGGAGCAGCTCCTCCCACCTGCACATAAAAGCCAAGTGCATGCTACCAGCAGCAGATCAGAGCACTTTCTCAGTCCTCCACTGTTTTGAGCCAGTGATCTTCTCTCCTTGGATCTTGTGTACTCAAGGTAAGATTACTGCTACTTCAGGTTTCTGTTCTAACCAGCTATTGTGAGGAAGTCTTACTGTGAACTCTAGCACTGCCTTGCTGGGTGGTGCTGGCTCCCCCCCGCCTTTTTTTTTTTTTTTTTTTTTTCAGATGTAGTGTCATCTGACATTTAAGTTAGTAACAGTCTGTTGTTTTAGCAATGAAATAAAAACAGATCTCGCTGGGAAACAGTGTGGCTGGGAAAAGGTCCTTTCTCCCTTTCTGATTGATTTTGAAGAGATTAGTATACCCAGACCAATTATAACAATTTATTATCCCTCTTAATAGTCTCCTTCTCAGTCCAGTCAAAGTTATCAAAAAAAAAATCACTGTAAAGCTTCCTTAAATTCTGTTTGAGGAAAAGAAAATGCTTAGTGCTAATTTAAGGAAGGAGTTGGGTTTTATTGCTAATATCATTTGCTAGCCAGGTTGAGACAATCATGGGACTGAAGTACATCTTCACAAGTTTCACTGCCTTTTAAAAAAGTGTGATGGAACTTAAGCCCTCCCAGAAGCACAGTAATAAGACTGATAGAATTCATTTTCTGGTACCAAATATGCTTAAAGTACATACTTTACAAGCAAAGTTCAGTTTCTTGGAACAACAGACCTTGTGTCTTTATGAAACTTTTAGATCAGCTTGTTTATATTTTATCTACAGTTTTCTTAGCATTAGAGAAAGGAATAGTTAAGTGCCTCAGAGACAGCTACTGCACAGTTAGAACATTTAAAAGCGGTTTCAAAACTGTATTTGCATTCCCATCCATGCATCTATCCATCCTCACAGAGATGAATCTATTAGTGACCAGTAGCAGTTTCTTACATTGTGTGAGTCAGTGCACTTTTAACACACAGTCACCTGTTTAAAGAAATTCCACCACAGAAATCCTAATCCTAGAATGCCTCTCTCCAGTGCTCAGAGAGGAAGGAAAGCATGAGCTACCAAAAGCAAGCAGTTAACACTGTCTGTAAACACATTATACATTCTTCAGTTAAATAGTGATATTTTCTTCTTAATGTCTAATTGTTTTTCTAAATTGAGCCTTTTTTGGTCTTTAAAAATAGAAAGGCTTCTCTAAAAAAGAATCCACATCTAACTGTACTCACATTAGCTGCAATATTTTAAGCTATAGCACTGTATAACAGCAGAAATCTGCTCCAAATACCCTTTTCTGCGTACTGTATCTAAGAGTTTTTCTGTATTTTATATGTTATGTATTCTAACTAGTGGGGAAATGAAAACACTGCCTTCAGCTATTTGCCTGCAAGATTACACAAGTATCTTTAAAAAAACCCAAACAACAAAAATCTAAAACCCAAATAAATTGAACTATTCAAAAAACAAAGTACAGTGCTTTCTATAGCAAACTTAGAGTCAAACTGTTTTTACATACAGGTAGTTCATATCAATTGCCCATGGAAGACAGGAATAGAGCCCAATGGTTTTCCTCATAACTGGCACTAACTCTGAGCTAGAAAATTTTATTTCTTAGTTAACACCTGAATTTTACAGCAAACGTCCCCTTTCCAAAAACTCTCCTGTTGTAAAACAGATATGTGATTTTACATTCAATGCATACAGAATTTAGGTCTACAGTGCGGCACTAAAACTTCGTTTGTTCACACAGAATTTTACTCTGTCAGATAAATCAAAAATTTTAATAGAGCAAATTTCGTGGAAAAGAAATAAATAATGCATTTGCCACAGGAAATGTGTATATAACAAAATACTTTTTATTAAAGCCTGCTGTGAAATGTAATGTTTTGGCATTTGAAAAATGGATTGCAGGACATATTAAGAAAACTCCATTCAAAGGAATGCATCTAATTTAGAGCAGAACCTCCTCTGAGCAATTTCTCTCTTAGGCTGAGTAGATAATTCAGCTTAGCATCACTTTGCAGCAGGAGATGAAGGGAAAATGCACCCAGCAGGTCTTCAAGAGAACTCAGATGTCGAGGAATGCATTTATTGACCTCTGTGCTGATCTGAAACTCCTTTTTACAAGATCAAAGCACACTGACATTTAAATAAAAATACTGCAACTTTAATGCTACAGCCTGAATTAAAGGAAGAAAAAGGGAATCACTGGGAGAACAAGGAATTCAGAATTTTTGAGTAATGATCATAACAAAAATAATAGAGGTAAAGAGACTGTATTAATTTTTTCAGCCACAGACCAGTTAAGTATTAAGCAGGGATGCTAAGCCACTTCTCCTGGCAGTTATGCTTAGGTTTTTTAGGTATTTATTTAGGGCAGTAATATCTACTTAAGCCACTAGTGTAACTCCCAGTGCTGTCTAAAGTGCTAGACTAGATACACAGAAACAGAGGATAAACATATCACTGTCTGCTTATCTATGCATAGTTCTGCCACTACCACTACTTGGGAGAAATTCTTCCCTACAGGAATTTATTTTCACACCTCTCTGTTGGGTGAGATTATGTTTTCCCCTGGCCATGCTGTCACTAAATATATAAAGTATTTTACTCATGGTCACAGTGAAAATTCATGGTAGGGTGTCAGATTTAGCCCCTCTGGTTTCCAGGCCAGCACTTTAATCCCATACTTCATTTTGTATTCAGCCTTATGAAGTTCACCCCTTTGTAGCTGCTCTCTTTGCATGACTCTTGAGGGCTGAACATTCCAGTGACAAATCTTGAGAGAGCTCATTTACTCCAAACACTTTCAAACTTCCTATGAGACCCTTTACAAACTCCTTACAAACAGGATTTAAAAATAAATCGTTCTTGGAAGATGTAAATAAACAATTAAACAAATGAACAAATGCTCATCTCTTTCTTCCACTCTGCGGTTAAAGGAGACCAACCCACTCTTAGCAGGCTGAGGAAGCAGAGATCCACTGCTGTGGACCAGAAATTATGGGCAACATCTGACTATAAGAACTCAGTCTTGGTAACTCAGCAGCAGTAAAAAGCTCAAAGAGAAACTCAGAGTGCTTAAGCAAAATCATTGAAAGGATCTTGTAGGGGACATTAATATTAGTCTTCCTTTTTTTTCTACATTCACTATCATGTGCCACTTCTACAAACACATAAGATATAACTTCATACCCATTCAAACAAACAAACAAACAAACCAAAACCCCAACCTCCAGTTTTGTCCTATCCCTTTAGTTTTTAGCCCTCAAGTTAATTTATGAGGGTACAGACATATAATTGCTCCTGTGAACTTGCAAATACTGCATTTCAAAAAACCCTCAAAACCAACAAAACAAAACCAAATAAACAGAAAGCCACCTCACATATTCCAGTACTCAATTTCTAGAGTTATTACCTGAGCAATGGATGCCTTGTCTCTTACTCTTTTAACTTAAAAAATTAGTGCTAAGCATGCACTGTTCATAGATAAAGTAGTGAATGTGTGAGAGGTAACTGGAGAACTAGAAGAGCCATTAGTAGTCATCTCAGTATCTGCCACAGAAGAAAATTTTTATGTATGTATATCTACATGGCAGAATTTTCTACCCACTTATTCTATGTCTTGCTATACATCTCAGGGAAGGTAAGATTAAGTTTTATCTCTTACACTTAGATATAGCCCTGTACTTTCCCTTACTTCTTTTGCCTTCCAATTTTTGTAAGCTATGGATTCTTCCCTTCTATAGGGAGATAATTTTTAATTTTCACTACTTTCGAAAAGAGTAATAGTTCAGTGGAAGTGATGTAGTGAGGAACAAGACAAGACAAAAACATTAGAGGTGGTTTGTTCTGCCTGTTAAAAAAACAGCAAACAGCTGCACTTAACTGTACAAAGGTTTCTTACTTTGGCCACTTACACTTCCTAGAGTTTTGTGTGTTGTTGTCTTTTTTGTGGCTTTCCCTCTTCAAACAGAAATTCCAGCAAAAGTTGTGGAACTGCATATGTTCAAAAAGATAACAATGAGTCCTGGTTCTGAAGCTTTTTGTGGGTCTTGAGCAATAACTGTGCCTATTCTCTGTACTCACCAGTAAACAATTACGCTTGCTCTCCCTGCACTCCTGAAATGTTGGATGTGTTTCTGTAATTGTCTTGATGGGTAATGAATTTAATGTCTCATAATTGCACTGCAGGGAATTAATACCACTATGCAGTCTTGGGACATTTTTAGGTGAATTAGAACTTCATGCAAGTCCATATTTTACAGCAAAAGCAAGATAAATATAAGTTTGTTGCTTCCTGAATGGCAGGTGAAACTGTTGAGGGGTAACATTAAATGGACCCTTTTCAAAAGGAGTGAGAATCAGTGCCCTCTCTTGGTTAGAAAAAACACAGAAAGCAGCCCTATGAGAGTGTTTATCAGTTCCCTCTGCTGGCTACAAAGGCCAGGCCAGATGAGCAGCTGTGTTTGCGGAGGCGAAGGTCTGAGGTTCTATTCCCAGTGCTGGGAGCCTGCGGTGAACTGATGACTGCGGTGTCTGTGCACGTCTGTGCACATCATTCTTTATGGGGTCTCATCAACAACCACACTGAGTTCAACATGAGGGCACTCAAAAATAATATGGTCTTCCTGGTAGGTAAGAAACTTCCCCCTTTGGATTTGAGAAGCATGCTAGCAGCTATGCCATTCATAATTCTACACAGTTAGAGATTCCTTCTGTTCTGCATCAGATGCACACCTTGCTTTTTCCACCTCTTCAAGAAAAATGTATGAGTGTGTTCATTACATTCAGTTTAGAGACATCTGGGCAGTCAGCACAAGTATTCTTGGCAATCCTGAAGTGCAGCACTTCAGAATGTCAGCTTCTGCAAACTCCACATTTGCAAGAAGTAAAAGGTACCAAAAAAACACTCCAACCTTCAAAAAAACCCAAAGCAAAACTAACAGAAAACCCCACCACAGAACAAGTTAGAAAAAGAACATCTTTTTCTATTTGTTTCCATTCCTGTAGGAAAATGCCTATGTAGCCTGGTCACACAACTGGAGAAACAGGTCATACAAATTACGCTTTGAAATAAAGTTGAGATGAAAAAAAAAAAAACTTACTGCAAATTTAAGAAAGAGTTTTTGTTTTAAATAAATATCCACAGCAGTAAAAATCACAAACTCCTGGATCAGCTATGCCAGTTTACTTCAGCTCCTAGGAATCTATCATGGCAACATATAAGATACATAAAACCTACCCCATTAAAGGGAGAATGAGTCAAAACTAACAGCTTGACATAGTAGATATCAAAGGTATATTAAAAGCCAGAACTTTGAAACATCTGCAGCACATGTTTCCTGCTAACGAAAAAAGCAACCACTCTTTCCACACCCACATAATGCTGCATTCTTCACTCTGAAAGTAAGAAGTTGACAGAAGCACACTGTGGATTTGCATAGGGAACATCAAGCAAAGAATTTGACCATTTTTCCAACTGAAAATTCTGGAGACTAAAACGAGTTTCTAACAAGCCCCACTCTTATTATATCAAACAACAACACCTGTATGTAATACATACTCTCTGAATTGGAGGTGCTTACTTTGCCTCTCACTTACTCAACATAGTTTTCAAAGGGACAGAATGGAAGGTGGCCCATCCCCAGGGACACACAAACCAAAGATAATCAGTTAACCATTGAAGAAATCTAGCTGTCAGGTCTGCTTATGCCAGCACATAACTCACCTTTATTCTGCCCTTCCATTCTTCCCACCACACATGGAGTTCCAGTGAATGCATAGTATCAAAAAAAGAGTCTTTATGTAGCTTGGGGACCAGAAATTCTCTTTCAGTTTGCCTTAAAGAAAAGCAGCAACAGCAACAAATATAAACCAACAAACCAAACCAAAAAAAAAAACAACAAAAAAACCCCCCAAAACCCAAGGGTTCGGGTATTTCCTAGTATTTCTTTTTAAATGAAGTAGGTGATCTTAGCTGAACTCTCAGTTAAAGGATATTAATGTAAAACACACAACTGGGACACTTGTTGGCAAATCTCAGCAAAAAGTCAAGAGGTAGCTGCTTTAGGTCAAAGCTGAGCAATAAAAGCAGGCGTGTGAGGAAAGTTTGTGTTGCCAGCATTGATAGATCTGTCACCTGCACTATAGATAAAAAACAAGCAAGGAATAGTTAAGGAAGTATATCTCACAAGCACTAACATTCACACAAAACATATTTTAGAAAATGAAGGGAAAAAAAAAAAAAGACAATATTCAGTACTTATTTCCTTTCAGTCAGTGGCTTGAATTGAATTTACCATAGTAGCACATCACATTGTTTGCTGCAGAAAAATGCAAAGCTTAGGCCTTTAGGAGTAAGTCTCTTGTGCTTTACTGGTTCCAAAAATGTCAGTGCTTGTCAAAGTGTTTTTGAAATAAAACCAAAACCATGTTAATAAAATGAACTTTCCAAGACAATGCTGGCCAAAACTGATTCTTAGATTTCTTTTCAGTAATAAACTGCCTCTGTGGTTGCTGAATTGATAGGGAGAAGGATTTAAAGGATCAAAGCCAAGTTCTGGTTAACTCAGGGTAAAAAAAAAAAAAAAGAAGAACATTGAAACAGAACACAAGCCCTCCAATGAATGGACAGACTTTTGCTGAAGGTGGGCTGAGCTTAGCAAAATCCAGATGTGATTTCAAAAAAGGCTCTATTTGGCTCTAATTGAAGATATTCCAGGACTGCAATATTTGTTGTGGGTACACCTTGTGATTTGCTGCTGTAGGTTGCTGGACAAGCCTCAGTACTTTAATGTGCAATTCACTGGCTGAGTGTTAGTTCAGAAGAGCTACCCTGCCTATTTATTAATTTATTTATTAAGTAGCAATTCCCTAAGATAATTAACCACTGGAAGGATTCTGTTCCATCTTATCCCAGCCTTAAGGATGAATATCTCAAAAAATACAGTGCAGTGAAGGCTGAAGGCATTCATGATGAACTGAGCTCCTGCTGTGCACACAAGCTGCATGCAAAGCCACGCTGAGATCTCACACTGTCTTGCTGTAGCTTCATATAGGTCAGTTTCTGTCTTCCACAGAAGAAAGTGGTGCCATAGTTGGACATTCTCTGTCTATAACAGGAATTCCTGCTCTCCTCCAGTTCAGCCACCCTACCTAAATTTAGGAGTTCTATGCAGTACAGTCCAAGCTGCTACTGCAAGGAAGTTTTTTTATTTGTTTGTTTTTATGCTTAGGAACTCCTACAGACTATTATTATTTTTTGGATATCTGAGCATTTCTTATTACATAAGGAAACATGGAAAACATTTTAGGATTGTTCCCTAAGCTTGCATTACTAGTGTCAGTTAAAAACATTGTTCATACAGAAAACAGTATGTGTAACATACAGTCCTCATACTTGATTAAAAAGTAATTTGCAGGAGTAATTTTTTTTTAATTTATACACTGGTATAGAATTATCAGATGGCTTTTATATTGGAGGTTAAAGGAAATCCATTTGTCTCAGCTATGTTTTGTAATGTCCCCTTCATTCCATTTTGATTTTATATTGCTCTTAAGCAACTAGCTACAAATACTAAGTGTCTAAAATCCAAGCAGTGGTGGCTAGTTCTGGCATGTGATTCTTATGGATTATTTCTGTTCCACAGTCAGGACAAGATAGCTCTTTGATTTAAATTTCAAGCACAAAACCAGCCTTTCACTAAGTTCAGAATTCACTTATAATGAATATTTTATATTATTCTTCAAAATATCCTATTTTCAACATCACATCTCTCACTCCTATGCTAAACACTGTCAAGAACTCAATACAAAAGGACTGACAAGCAAAATAAATTCAATTTGTGACTGCTCAAGGACATTTTCTCTGTTACATGTGCTTTGAACTTTTTATTAACTGCTTATCTCATGAAAACAAGTATTTCAAAAATAAGCAAACAGAAACCTATTATATTTTCAATACTCCATTTGTCAAGCTCATTTCAAGAGCTGGAATTTTAGCTTTATGTACACTCACAACATACACATAGCCTTATCCTTCAAAACTATGACTGCATCTGAGACCGAGAGCTGCTCCTGCAATTCCCTCCAAACCTGAAGCTGACTGAGGAAGTAACATGGGACTTTGTGGGGACACTCAGCACGACAGACCTCAGCTCAGGGTGCAGCAACCCTTCCTTCCTGGCTTCTCTGCCACCAGAGATGATGAGGTGAAATATTGTTTCTGTCCCAACAGCTTCTAACCTGAGGCTTCAGGAAAACACAAAATGTACCTAATGACCGAAAGCTTTTGAGATAGCAGAGGTTTGTGTCTGCATTCTGTAAATTCTGCATTCTTTGTGCCCACTACCAGTGGGCATCCTCCTTCCCAAGCTTTGTTAACCTCCCCCCAGGTCTGAGATCACAGAAGTGTGTCAAGGCCTAAACCTTAACATCAAGGCCTAAACCTTTACAAGGCCAACAATTCTACCAACAAGTAATTAGATTTCTATGCCCTGGACATCACTTAGAGCTTGCTTCTTTGCTGCTCTCTGTTTCGTGGATTAAATCTCCCTTCTTGTTGATCAGGCTTGAAAGTATACTAAGATCAAACATTAAAGAGCATAGTTTCTTAAGAAAATTTTACATATTCCACGTTTTGCAACAAGCAGATTGCATTTAGCGACAATCGAGTTGTAATGGTTGTCTACTCTAAAACAAAGCCACACTGCAGGGCACCCTGAGGGCTCCACGGCCATTACCTGCCAGTAACACGGTCCTGAGGAAAGCTGCCATGGCCCAGCGGGGTGGTGACATCTTGCCCTCACCGGGCTGTGGTGACATCTCGCCCTCACCGGGCTGTGGGGACATCTCGCCCTCACCGGGCTGCAGCGAGGGAAGTGCCAGCCCAAGCGTGGCCCTGGCTCGGGGCCCCTCGTCAGTCAGGCTGGGCCCCCCTCGCCTCATGGGATGGTTGTGGTTCCCTCACATTCTGATGTCAGCGCATTTCTGCACGGGGCAGTCAGAAAACTCATTTACAACCTGCGCCTCCCATTCCCAAAGGAGAGGCAAGGGTTGAGGAGAGCAGAAACTCCCCACAGCCCAGTCAGCTGAGGAGCATTTATGGAAACACAATGCATTTGAGGTTTCTTGGGTTTCAGAGATATAGCCTGGGGGCTTTGCTTCTGCGTGCCAGCCCTCGATGCCCCTTGGAGAAGGATCTGGGCAGCATTAGCTCGCACAGATGCCGACAGTGCTGGAAGGCCAAAAATTAAGGGGGCAGAAGGGGGAGGGGCTCCACTCTCAGCTGGAAAGAAAATGTCACATCATGTGAGGGGTGGCTGCTCAGAAAGAGAAGGAAGGCTGCTCCAGCACACACTACAGGAGGTTCAGGACCTTTCAGATTTCCCCATCTGGAGGCAAAACTTTTAGAACTGTGAGTTTTAAAAAAGGAGAAAGGAGATGGAAGGGGAAAGGAAGGGGAAAGGAAGGGGAGGAGAAAGAAAGGAAAGGAGAAAGAAAGCAAAGGAGAAAGAAAGCAAAGGAGAAAGAAAGCAAAGGAGAAAGAAAGCAAAGGAGAAAGGAGAGGAAAAAAGGGTCTATTTTGAAGTTAATGTTCTCAGGTCTTAAAATTCAAAAACCCACCTGCAAAAGATACTGCTGTATATAGGTATCTAGTATAGGAAGAGTAACCAGTCCTGTAAAGTTGAAATTCTAAACTCAAAACTCCCCCTAGAAATACCAAATACTTGGGTGGGATGTGAGGAAAGAAATATCATATGAGGAAAGAAAATTATAAAACTACTGTACTCAACAGGCAGGGAGTTCAGAAGGCAAACAGCTGAACAGAACAGTTTCATCATTTCTTAACAACATATCCTCCTGGCTGTGCTTTGTTCAGCTTGAAGGTTTTTAAGGCTGAGTCCTTTTGATCTGTATGTTACACCCCTAGCATGGTGAAACCCTGAATCATGATCCAGGATTTGAGACAAAGAGCAGCAGCTCCTGAACTTGAAGGCTTGTAAATTATACACAGAGCAAAGCTGACTCCTGGACTCAATGCTCCAGTCCCTTCAACATACTCCTGTTTACGCAGATGATTGGTATGTCTGGAAAGATACTATGCTACAAATGCTTCACCTCCCTCTTCTGGCTGCAGAAGCATCCAAGAACCTCACACACAGCAGGTTAATAAATTTCTCCTTACAAGAACCCTGGCAACATCACTCTCATTTTAGAGGAAATTGAGGCACAGAGAAAGTTGCTGGTGTAGCATTTCCAGAGATTGCTCCTGGCCAGATTCTCAAGTGTCTTCCCACCACGATGGGAGCTAGATGGAGAGTTTGATTCCCATCCGGGCATCTCAATGAGAAGCAGATTTTCATGAGTGATCAGCACCCAGTAGCTCTTGCAGTGACACTTGCAGCCAGATTTTCTAAGAAGTTCCTTTGATCATCTGGCCACTGCCTTGGTGGAGGCAGAAAGCTTTTGAAAAATCTGATCCCATTTGTGGGTGCTGAGCACTTCTCAAAATTCTTGCTTAAGTGACCTGGCCAAGGACGCAGACTAAAATCTGAGCAGAACCCACTTTGCCAGTGATTTAACCACAAGTGTATTCTTCCATCTTCAGCAGAGAAAGAATAGACACTAGTTGGGGCAGCAATCAAAATGCCAAACAGCCGCCAGTGTCCATGCCTGCCAAGAAAAATGCCCAGATACTTGTGGGCAAACCAGACAGCCACATTTTGGTACTTTCCTGAGAAAGAATTATTTCTAGTAGCAGTGCCAGAGTCTGGCAACCTGGTTTATGCTCTTTCCAGATGTATCTCTTTTTTTCTGGGCTAACACTTTTGTGTACATGCCCCCAAAACAGGCACACCCTCCCCACTCTTCAGAAAAACAGCAGCTATCCAAAAACTGTCCTGTCTCCATTATTCGTAGAGAGCCAGGCACGCTTGGGCAAGACAACACTATTCTGTGTAATGATTAAGAAGCAGTGGTTGTGTCAGTGAAGATTCTTGTTTTCATTGAATATTTCATTCATTTTTGAACATAAGCAACCACTTAGCCGCAGTTGTGCTAGATGCAGAGGAGGAAACACATGCTATTCTTGGCCGGACTTTACCTCTGTGGGAAGCAGCAGTGTCCTTAAAGCAGCCTCTGTACACTGCATGATTTAGCTACATTTATGATTGTCCCGAACCTCAAGCAAGGACCTGAGTACCTGAAAGTGTGAATGTTGCAAAACCCCCAAGCCCCAGCCTGGATCCTCTATTTAATGCTCTGTGTGAGGTCCATTTGCAAACGACAGTTTCCAAAGCCATGAGCTAAGGGCTAACTTAAAAATTCTTCTTCAAACTGACTATGTTCAGTCAGCTGCTAGTTGAGATGCTGCTGTGTCACTCAGCAGCACCTTGTTGGACTGTCTATTGCAGGACTCCATGTCAGAATCCAGCTTTCATTAAGTGCTCTCTGTTTCACCTCTGTCCCCAGCTTTCAGACCACCTCCCAATTAAGTATCTGATCAGTTTGGCAGTACAAAGATAAGGCATGAAGTCACTAGTGTGTTTTAAGGGAGCAGAGATATTGCATGGTAACTACTGAATGAAAATGTTTACAGAAAAATAGTTTTGTAAAACAGCTCAGACTAAGCTGTTGCTGAATGTTGAGCTCAAGCTGTATAAGCCAAAAAATGCAGCTGTATCTTTTCTAGCTACAGCTAAAAACAGCAAAGTGTACTGGAAAAACCTTTAGGGGGGAAGGGAGATACTCTCCTGACAGAGGATTACATTTAGAAGCAAGTGTGAACGTTTTTCTGCTCTGTTGGTTCTATACCTGCAATAGCACGCAACACAAGTGATGACTGTGGTTCGCACTTTGATTGTTGAATGGCACCTTTTTTTTCTGACATCTGCTGCAGTAATTATTGTAACAACAACTCTTGACAGAAGCTGGACTTTGGAGCACCGCTGTCGCCCTGGTTTTTAGAAATCTTTTAGCCTTCTGATATTTACATTCTAGTTACACACTTTCCCATGCTTTGTTCTGTAAACACTAAGTTGTTTTGCATTCCTTCATAGAGGTGGAGAGATGCTGATGGATGGGCAGCCTGTCCAGTGCCATGGGAGAGGTGGCTCCTTCTCCCTCCAATGCCCTGTCTCTTTTGTAAAACTATAAGTAGTGGAGTCAGATAATAAACTTCCTCTTTTCGCCCTCACCTTCAGCTGTGTGAACACGCGTGTGCTTTCCGTGTCCTACCGCGACACACCGCCCCAGGCTAATACTATAGCCACAGCTTTACAAACAACAAGTGAGGCAGGAAGGGATGAGCTCCCGAAGCACATTTATGCAGGCAGTTAACTGCACATACTTTGATGTACCTTGTGACCTAAAATGTTAGAGGGACTATCTCTGGAGGAATTTGGATAATTTTGTGGGCCTTATGGTTGTGTTAGTAAATTTGTCACTACAACTTTTTTACTTCTTCCATCTTGCAGATTTTTATTTATTTTAAATTCTCTTGTTCTGTCCAAGAGAAACCAAGGCATTTCAGTGTAAAAGCTAGGGTCAGCTGAGGGCCCAGGTCAAGAAGTCTGTCTTGGGTGTCACCTCCTATAAATTCAAAATCTAGCAACAGTTCAAAGAAAGGTCTTTGAGAGCATTGAGGTAATCAGGACACAGCTTGCTGGTAAAGGACTGGGAGATGCGACACTGGAGCGGAGGTACCAGAAAGGGCCCTTGAAAAAGGGTGGCAGGTTTGATAGTCCAGCCTGATGTGCCTTTGGAGCAAACAGGCATTCCAGTGGTGACAGGAAGGGTGCTGACAGTAATCAAAGTTGATATGCAGAAGATGGACTCTTCTGTGCAATTGGCTTACTCTGGAGTCCAGGTCTTGGGACAGTGGGGCTGTTCCAATTTCCTTTCAGAGCTAGATATATCAGCACTGACTTTTTCTCCTGGTCTTAAATGCAATGTGTGGCTTATGTCTTTTTGTATTAACAAGGTAGCACAGAGACATAAAGGCAGGATAATCAACTACAGATAACTGGTCTGATTATGAGATTCTGTTACTCTGGGAAGTCTGTGTTTCTGTCAAAATTTGTCAAGAAATGCACTCCAAGAAATGAGAGACATTTCCTTTTACGACTAATGCATGCATTTCCACTAGGAAGCTGTAGTTTTGAATTGACATTCTGAGAAAATGTTTTGCTTAGAAATTCCTGCTTATTCCTTTGGGAAATAATTGGAATTATTAAATATAATCACTTAGAATTGGAAGAAAATCTACTGTCAGGAGAGAACAGTCAGCATTTCCCAAATCATTCAGTGCCATGCAAACGATCACTTGAAATCACTGCCTGACACAGGTCTTATAAGAACCTGAGTCCCCTTTTTAACTCAGACAAGTGTTAGAGAAAACTGTATTTCTGGAAACTGCACAAGGCAGCCTTCCTAGACTGAGTAGTTTTCCAGCCTTTACAGATCCGCCCATGACAAAGCAAAAACCCTCCTGACTGAATTTACACAGCTAAATAAATAACTTTCTAAGTGTTTAAATGTCATTGTGAAAGTAAAAAGATGAAATGTGCTGTATATCATCTCTACGAAACCAGAAGTAGTTATATTATAAATAAACAGAGTTTGCTTGGTATTAGGGACATAGGAAATTCCATTCAAGAACAGACAAATGGCACATCTTGTCTGGTATCCTGCATCTGGCACAGGCCTATAACAGATGCTTAAAATACTTGGCTCCCTTGGTCCCACAATCTCCCCTGTTCCACCTGCCACCAATGTTATAAATCACAGTTTTCCTAACCTCTGGTGAAAGTCCCTTCTCTGCTCAATTGTGTAACGTGGGAGGTGGAAGCGAGGGCCAAGGGAATACATATTTGCCCTGTGTGATCCTTATTACACTGCTTGGTACTGAGTTTGCCCAAACTGTGGTTCTGACTGCTGCAGAAGGTTTAAGGCATTGCTGCCTGGGTTGCCCGTGTAGCCAAACAAAGCAGCACAGGTGAGGACTGTGCTTGGCTCCAGGGAAAGGGGGGAGCGAACCCCTTCTCACCCTTGTTTGCACACAGGAGGCCAGCACAGCTACCACTGACCTGTTACCAATCAGCTGCTCTCTTTCTCTCAAGGCACTGCCTCCTAATTCCACCCTACTACTCAATGACATTTATATCCTGGTGTTGCTTTCTTAGTAACTTTGAAAGTTTAATGCATGATGACTGAAGATTAAATGAGTTTATTGTCTCTCAAGCAGAGTTCACTTCTGTCCTTATTCCAAAGGTTATCAAAACATGGTTCATCTACCCAGTGGGCCACATAATGCAGGTTCCCCTCTTTAGCTGGCTGGTGCTTCTGGCCGTTGTCACCAGTGTGATATGCCTGCATCCAACAGAACTGACTGTGACTTCTCCCTTACTAGAAATGGTACTTGCCACAGACATCTCCTTCATAACCAGCATTAAATTCAATGGTACAGTTTGTTTAAGGTGTCTAAAACGGACAGATGAAAAACAAAAACATTTCCATTTTGAAAGTTTAAAACCCCCTTTCTATTAATTGCATTAAAGCCTCCTCGTATTCCCCTGTGAAATATAATAGTATTACTAAAAGGCTAGAGAGCACTTACGACTATAGGTACAGCAACCAGCTAGGGGAAAAAAAAACAAAAAAAAAACTGCATTTGAAGGAAAAAAATTGTGTGCCTCAATTTGAGCATATTGTCTCTACAGTTGCTAAACTGTAGAGTCTCTAAATTGCTTTTAGAGACTGACCTAATAAACCTTTACATATTAATAAGGGAAAACTGAATCCTGATGGTGTGCATGGGCTGTAGGATACAGTTTGATATGTCAGCTTTCTCCATGCTCAAGGATTTTCTGATTTTGGTTCCATCCTACTGAATATAACATTCAGTGTCAAAGGTCAGAATCTACAGCAGACCTTCGACCTAGCTATCCCAAATTTTGTATCTACAAAGGACAAGACTTGGCCACATCAATCTGCTTGAAAGAGTGAACACATTAGAGCTGCTACAGTACCTAGAAGTTTGCATCATTTAACATATTCCAAATCAATATTACATTCAATTCAGTATTAACAGGAGCTCTGTGACTTTCTGTACTTCTTTCCTGTTTCACAAAAGCAATGACTTTCAGAATATTCATCTTATTCAGGAACAGTCGTAGAGGTTTTTCAAGGCAGACAAATGAGTCAGCCACTTGTTCCAAATAAATGGAAATGGTGTTCCAAGTTTCCTAGACAGCTTTAAAAACTACATACAGCAATTCAGCTGCTTAATCTATTATGTTCTACCTCTCACATTTAAGAGGGCACAAAATCACATGCTTTTTATTCCAGATATAAGTTGTTTTGTCCACAGTAGTCCATAGACACCTCATTTTGTCTGTCTTGTTAACATATATGCTGGCCACCTTACTTATGCCATTCCCAAGAACACAAATAGCACTTCAGAGTAAAGAGGAACTGCTGAGGTTCCCAGACTGCCATGGATGTCCTAAATAATAGTGAACCGAATTTCTTAATGTCTGTGATTGCATTTGCCCAGTTGTTAAAGAAGGATGTTAATATTTTGCTTTCTGAAGAGAAATGTTGTAAACCTCAATTAATATATCCATTACAAAAAGGGCATGAATTACAACTTTAACTGTGCAGTAAAACAGAACATCTGCGTGAATAAATAATTATAAGGAGATATATAAAACTATAAAAATAACTTCTTTACTGCAAGCCTTGCCTTAACAAGAAACATAACTCCTTCCTCCCTCAAGAAATCTGAATACACTGACTCATGTCTTTGTTTAAGTGTCATGGTAAATTTGTTCTTTTATAACATGTAGTAGTTTAGCTTTGAACTTCTGAGTTTTGGAAAAGGCAGAGCGGAAAAATGTTTTCATGGGAGAGGAGTGTGCATTCCAGAGCTGTCGACTGTTACTCGTTTATGAGGCAGGGGAAAAACTACTTTGGTTTTAGGCTTTGGTTGATGCAATTTGTTGTCTGGTATTTTGTGATAAACCAGCGTTTCCACTGTACACTGAAGTATTTCAATTTTTTCTCTCATCTTTCCAGACTTTGCTTGTTCAAAATTCTGACCAAGCTTGAAACTGACTGCTGTTGAGAAGAGAAAAATCAGCTGTGTACAACTAGAAATAATGATCCTTTGTAATATACAAAGTAGTTCAGTGAGAAAATAACTCATAGTTTTCTGTGAATTACAGAGCTGCACCAAAGCATAGTGGAGGAATGCAGACGATATTACTCATAAAAATAGTACAAACCAAAATGTGAGCCCTTCATGGTGTCTTTGTAACCTGAGCAACAGTTTTAAACACAATTTTCCTGGGCTGTTTCATGTTTATTTCATGTATTAATGTCTCATTACATCAAAAAATATTAAAATAGGAAAATAAAATAAACTCTCTGTAGCTTATTTATTCAAGCAAAGTAAAAAGTACCTTTTTGCTCTCCTGCCTTTTTGAAAGCTATTAACATACATTCTTTCTTCCTTCTCTTTCTAGAAAAGAAAATGCAGATTGTCAGAATCCTTCAAATTTGATACTTGGCACTGCTATGATCTCTTCATTACTGGATGTTGAGCCTGGATATCAGAATTGGTATAGCGAAGTACTCTCCTATTAAACTGAGGTAATTTTCTGCCATTTTAACAGAAAAGTCTAATGCTGAAACAACACAATTAATACATCTTTTAAAGTTTCATACCATTGGAAAGGATCAATCTTGTCAAAAACCTTCACAGACAAAGGGTAGAAACTGCATGAGAATGCTAACCCCTAGCTAGAGATGAGAACTTCTCCCTTCACAAAGGCAGAAGATGTCAGGGCATTATTCTAGAGAGGGAGGCTTTCCCAAGGACATCAACTTCATTTCGGACACGAATTGAGATCAGTTTCTGCTTATTGGGATGGGCATCCCTACAGTGGCCTACTTCATAAATATGGCTCACTCAGCAGGAAAACTGCCTTTCTGAAAGCCCACCAGTCACTGGTGAACAGTGTCACATTTTCCCTCAAGAAAGGAACTGCACACAGCACAGCGTTGATGTAGGCACAGTGTGTTACAGGAACATGTAGCTTGGGATGCAGACAGGAAGGCACTCAGCTGCAGAATTAAGTAAAAAAATACAAACTAATCAGGTGGCTCTGAGGCTCACCCATAAGCATGCACAGATGTAATTAACTTCAGAACCAAGTTATATACAAAAGATTTTTAGAAAGTATCTCTCCTGGCATATCAATAATCAAGATACTGTCAGTTTTCTGTCCTTTGCCCTAATAGCACTGCACCACATTCACAGTATATTAACATGGATCCTAAAGACTTAAATGGATTGTCATAAAATCACCACTCCAGATAAAAAGAAACAAAATGCAGAGATAGGAGCACAGGAAGATCAGCTAGAGGATAGATATATTCTTACAAAATATCCAACAAATCTGCCACAGGCTCCAACTTTCAAAGTAATGAAATTCCATTACAAAACAGTAACCGACATGGAACACAGTTCTTTGAGGTCATTTAAAGCCTGCCTGTTAAACAAATGATACTCCAATTTTCATTTTTTTTCCAAGGCTTCATATTTCTTATATATTTTCAGCAGTTTTTGTCCTGTCCATCTCCTAAACCAGCAGTTTGGACTACTGAGAAGTTGTTTGCCTAAAGCTAGAACTCTGATTTCAATACCTTTCTGGTTTTAATATTCCTTAAGTTACATTTCAGCTTCCAATCAAGGTTTGCTGCAACAGTTTCTCTTTTGATGCGAGTCCACTGTATAGTACCTTGGATCTCAGCTAGAATGCACACCATGTCATGTGGACAGTAAGAAACAATATAGCTCAACTTTCCCAAAATAGGTTGAATCAGGAGTTTTAAGGATAATCAAAACCATATTTTTACCAGCAGGCAGAGCCAGTAAGTCATTGAAGCTATACAAATATATTTGCACTTCATTAGAAAAAGAATCTCACAGCCAGGAACACAAAAATTCAGAAAACTGAATAATTGTGGAACCAAAAAATGGAAGAATACAGGGGCTTTGCACGAGAAGTGCATCATAAAGGGATTCCAGTAAAACAAGGTGAATCTTCAGACTTTATATAAACTTTTTTTATGCCTTTCTTAGCAGCCATTGGAAAACTTGAGGGATTTTGTATAGAGCAGTATTACTTACAAAGCATTTATTACTTATATTCTTTAGGTGACACTTATATATGAATTGATATACAAATACACGCAAGTATGAAAGTGCATATATGTTTTCAGCAAAGTCTGCTCTAAATATTTAGGACCACCTGACAGTCTTTGGTAGTGTCAATAGATAGGTGCAGTCAATTTGATATTTTATGTCAGCAGGTTATTCTGCATGTGAGAATACATCTGTGTAAAGGCAACAGTATATTTCTTACAGATGTTATTTATGTGCAAGTCTTTATAGGACTCACGTCTAGACCTACTCAGAATTTAGACTTCTGTCACTGACAGCAAAATACACATCTTTGTTCAGTTTCTCTCATGTTTGTTTTTATTTTAAATACTGGCTTTCTTTCTACTGCTAACTACAAAGGCTGATTTATCAATATAAGTGGAAGCTACCTGAACAGCAGCCAACATAGAACAGAGTCAATAGCAAGGATTCATGGCCTTTTTCAGTTTGTTGTGTTTTTTTTAATGCTCAGAGCCCATACAGGCAAGAAACTGTTCCCCATACTGTGAGATGGAAATATTGCTCACCCCTTTGGACAATACAAAGAAGGGAAATTAAATTTAAGTGATTTAGTCAAAACTAAACACTTTCCTTATCTCAGAAAGGCAGTACTACCCGATTCAGCCAAATTGTGGCTACCTGAAAAACAGAAGAATTTGATCACCTATGCCTGAAATCACACGTTTTTAAGTTGTTCTAACCGCAGTGTAGGCACAGATTAACGGAATGATTTCACCAAGCAGAGTTATTTCCCACGTTCCTTTGTTACTCCAGTAATGTGAAAAAATTCAGGAACTGGAAAGTCATATGATCCATAGAAAAGAGAATATTGTGGTTTCTAAGAAAAATATTTATTACCAAGCAAGCTATTTTGATTTATTAAATGATAGCTTCCCATCATAGTGTTTTTTGATACAGTGCTTGAAACCACAATGATTTTACAAAGCCAGCACCTTATTTGTTTAAAGGCATTCACTTGTGTTTTTCTTAATAGAAGTATCAGCTCATGACAATGCCAGGTTCATAGAAGCTGGTCCAGGAATAAATTCTTGAAAAATTATTTTTTTCCTAGAGTGTCCATTAAGCCAGGGCAGGCACTGTGTCCCACTGCTGGTCTTCTAACATTAGATTTATAGGATGTTATAATTAACAACAGGTGATGGGCAGCAATATGTGCACAGCAAGCAAAGTGAAAAGACTGGCAGCTCAAGAGCAACTTGTGAATCATCAAAGCTTTTCCCTGGACAAACTCAGTAGTAAACCTTATAGGTTTTCTGGCAATTTTTTTGAGTTGGGTTTTTTTTGTTTGGTTTGTTTGGGCTGTTCTTTTATTCCACCACCACCCTGGATCGTTTTTCATATCAAAGATTAGGGACTATCTGTGTGTTTTTACAGTTGTGTAGCTTTTCCATTTCTGTGTTTACTACCTATAAAATGAGACAAATTATGCTTCCCTACCCACAGAGGACTTCTTGGAGGATTACAAACAAGCCCACAGAAAATTTTGAAACTATGCAGATTTTTAAGAGACACTTGTGTCTCTATTATTCCAGCTCTCTCAAACTTGCATTCTATACAAGTAACAGAAAGAAAAAAAGGTTCAAAACACATACACCTTCCACTCCAATTTTAGGGAAAGCAGTTCTTCATCTTAGGACTAAAAAGAAGGGAGAAAGATACCAAAACACACGAATTGGCAAAACAAAAATAAATCCAAATGAGTTTTTATTTGCACAGCTAAACAAATACCTTTTTTTTCCTTGAGTTGTGAGAATATAACCAAGGCAAGGTATTTTGGGAAAGGCAATGACTTTGTTTATCAAGTGAAGAAGAACCAGTAGATCTAACCTTTATGAATAATTCTCAGTGTACTATCCTGATGTGATCATGGTATTTGTGAGTTAATTACATGTTGTAACATATTGATTATAACAAAGGAGCACTTCATTTTAATTGAAAAACCACATCTGTTTTGGATAACCTACTACATATTCTTGTGGACATTAGTTAATACTTTAAATGCACTAACTGGTAGAAAGATATAAAAAGAAATATTTTAAAATAAAAAAATCAGTATTCATACTGTAGAAAGGATTGGCGATTTTTCATGGATTTCCCACTCTTGCCAATATTCCACGACTTCCTCTACAAATAACTCTTATATATTAAATTAATTTCCACTGAAGCACTTCTAGCGTGTTTCTTCCCTCCTTTCATCCTCCCCACTTCAAAATATACTTGAATCAGTAACCTTAAAGCTCTTAGCACTACTATATTAGAGAGCAATTACTGTTATTCTAGATTTATGTTACCAGGTTGCCAACAGGAACACATGGTGCAGTGGTGAATTTATCCTGCTTGCTGCAGAGTTAGCACTTCATTAAAATTCACACAGCAGTGCTTATCTATAGCTGAGACACAACGTGGCCCAGGGGAACACTTGTTATTCTGGGTAATTAATCAGAGGTGATGGGAAATTTTTCTTAGTGTTCTTGATAATCTCTAGGGCATCATCCAACCATGAAGTTTTGGCCTTACTGAAATGGAAAGCAAGTTTCATCAGTAACTAGAACAGGCCAAGACATTTCTCACAAAGCACTTCACGACCTGGTGTCATCTGGCAAAGTTTCTCAGTACAGTCTTTTTTCAGAGCTGGAGCAGCAGTTCATTTCTATTGAATATTTCACATGCATACATTAAAAGTCCTTTCTTTTGGCAATCATAAGCATATTTGAAGAAAGGTTCTGCACATTCTTTAGGGTAAAATCCTTTTTAAAGGGCTTGAATCTAAACTCAGATAAAGCCTCTTAGCTCAATGAAATTGCAATCACGTCCTCAATAGGAAATTTCTGGCTTTGCATGAGCAGGGAGAAAATACACAAGACTGACAAAATGCTTGAAGATTCAAGCACATAGCTTGAAACAGCCTGAAAACTTCTCCTTTCTAGAGTGAGGCTATCCTCAAGGATAATTTTTTTAATAGAAAAAGAAGAATCACTCCCTCCATCACATATTCAAACTTAAATTTGTGTCACTGAAAAAATAATACCTTTAACAAACCCCAGAAACCAAATTCAAACCAATACCATTTTATTTTTATGGTTGCTAGGCACAAGTTTTCAAATTCATTTACATTGAGACCAAACAGAATTGGGTTGTTCTTACTGAAGTGCTTCAGGATAGCTAAAAATCTAATGCACAAAAGCAGTAGGAAGTTTAAAAAGACTGAAAAAAATTTCAATTGAAAAGAAGAATCTTCCCCAACCCAAAGGACTATCTCAACATCAGTCAGGTCTCTTATCATCCTACAAGTGTTAGAGCTGAAACTGACTCAGCAATTTTATTTCCCTTTAGCTCTTCCAGGTACAACTTCATCATTACTGACTGTAAATTATGAATTAACATTTATTTCACTTTTTTATCAACTATTCATTAGTTTAGCCATTCTTGTCCTAAACCAAAGATTTTTTTCCAGCTAAATCTATTTAAAACAACATTATTTCAAGAGTTATAATATATACAAAATAATTTAATCATGAACAGTTATGGCATATGGGACAGGAGTTTACAGGCTAAGTTTAAATTGACTGATATTTCATTTAAGTGTTGCTGCAACACAGAGAACTGCTGAACAGATAATGATGGACAGGTTTATTGATGCTCACAAAGAGAGCTGCAAGCTTCCTATTCCTTTTTTTGACTGATCCCTAGCTCACAGCAAATTTGTTCTGGTTAAGAACATGCTGTGTTACTGCTGGATGCTCTCGTTTTGAGTGTGTTGTACTAGTTTCACTGTGGCAGGAGCTAAATGACAGCCCATATTCTCAAATTACTAAACAGCATCACGAATTCTAGCTTGGACATTCCAAAATAATTTATTTCCCTTTGTGATGACTAAAACAAGTTCTCCATAATAGATTCACAAAGGGATTAACAATTTTATGAGTTTAGCAAAAGTAATTGGCTCTCAGCATTAATTGCAGCCTTGAAAGTCTATCCTAAACAAGTCATTGTAATGCCTTGGATCCAAAAGACAATCAGTTCTCTTCTTTACAGGTAGATACTTCGATGGATGTATCTTCTTGATACTACCTCTTCTAAAAGAAAGTTAATGCTGGTATTTTGGTTTTAGAATGAGCTATATCTTATTGGTTGAGTAAATTATGAAACAAGACATTTCTAGGGTCAAGTTACCTTATGTGTCAAGGTCTACATTTCAGTGCAGGACCTGGATGCAAGATTTGTATCCACAATCTTGAGGCACATAACTTTCCCTGAATACTTTCTCTGATCAGCAGCAAGGCCACCTGCTGCTTGTGTAAGTCTGAGTACAATTTTTATTTGTGTGCCTTGGTTCCTTTGTGTGAAAACACACTGGTGATACACACCTTAATATAGGAGGTAGGATGATAAACTGGTTACTGCTTGTGAAGTAATGACATGTTGAAGACTACTTAGCTCACCTCCTTGAACTCAAGGATACAGCTATATGAATTCTGTCTTAAAGAACTTAGAAGTTTGCTGTTTAACTGTAAGAGACATCCACATTGCTTATCTATGTGTCCTGAGATGCTCATTCAGCTGTCTCAATCTGTGAATAGCTGTAGTTAAAGCAATGTAATACTTTTCACACTGGGGACAGAATTAAGTGTCTCCCTGATACTTTGTTTAATATTTATGCAAGCATACATGTGCTTATAGATAAAATTTTCTTGATGGGGAAGTAAAATTAAAAGTCACATAGAAACAATACCAACTACACTGTATTTGGGCTATAGAATTAAGGGAAATGTAAGATGAAGGCTCTTTGCAGAAATAAATCACCTGAAACCTTGTAGGTGAACAGCACAACGAAACCCATAAAATTCCCAATTCAGCAAAAATATTCTTTATGCTTCTGTTCCCTTATTGAATGAATGAATACTACCAAGCCTGCTAGAGGCATACAGGTGGTGTTTGCTTGTCATACTAACCAACATCCATATAGATACTGGGTCAATTGCTGTCATTGTATCAGGAAAAATCTGTGGTAGCAGGAGAACGAAGGAAATTACATCAAGTCTCTTCGAAGATTATCATGCAAACTTTACAGGTTTCCTTGCACAGAATTAGTCATACCACCCCACCAAACAGTTGAGTAGGACTGCCCCCAAAACTCTGCAAATATACACTGTAGAAAGAAGCTGTATCTATACATATCTGCCTGAGCTTAGTACTACACCTAGCTACTAATTTGGAAAGTTGATTACAGAATATGCTGACCCTCAAACCTGATGGATTAAAAGAAATAATTATTAATATGATTTCTTTCAAAATAAGTAATTCCCATCTTACAATGTTTTGGAAATTAGTGAGAAAAAGACCAGCTAAAGAGATCTGGATTATTCATAGACTTAGGTAAGATGGAAAATAATTAGATCATCCATCCCATTTTTCTGCCAATGCAATGTTGTTCCCTGCAGTACGTTTTCTAATGCTTAGTTTTTGAAGCCCCTTGAGAAGGTAGATTCCAGCATTTCCTTTAGACACATACTGGCACATTTTGTTAGGCAGGTTTATCCTCCCTGTCTTCAATCAAGCATTTCCTGTCTCTTTTTATTTCATCTTCCACTCAGGAATTCTTCCTCCTCCTTAGTGCCAGGGCCTTTCAGGAATCCAGAAGGGGCACTGCCTACAGGAACAGATATTCCCAGAATATGATATTCCATAGTATGGAAACCTATAGTAGACAATTTTAGGAGGACATTCTAGTAGGCTCCTTTTATTGACTGGTTCTTGTGTGCCAGCTGGGCAGGATCTGAAAGGTACTTAACCACCTTGGAACATTTTCAGTTCTTCAGCTGATGAATTTTGGGGAGAGTATCTGTTGAAACCAAAGGCTGACTGCCTCAGATCAGGTTAGAAGCACTGCTGAATGAACATCCTGCAGTGAAAAATAAGCACTATGTCACTAGTGATTTGTCCCTTTACATACATGGACATAAGAAAGAGGCCTGAGGAAAGCAGAAAAATATGGAGAAAAATACTGGCCCGGTGGTGACTGAGGGAAAACCCATCTGAGCTGGATGGCTGTGCTCAGGAGAGTATCACATATAGGTACAATATTCACAGTCATGCTACAGACACAGTAGCCCACAGCAACTCATTCCAAGCAGTTCTGTTATTGACAGAGTAGTCGTGGAAAAAGATTTATTTCCACTCAGCAGGCTGTGTGCAGACTCAGCATCGTGAAATCTTGATGCATGTTTGTGAAGAGATCCCTCTGTAGTTCCTGCAAAAGCTGGTGGTTCCTAAGGAACCATAGGCCAAATATGGCCTAAGAGTTTTAGACATCTGAAGAGTCATGTCAAGACAGGAATTTAAGTGTGGTTTGCTGAGTGGAAGTGTTAAGCTGTCAGATTGAGTAATACAGCATTTCAACCTGAGCAGTCCAAGTCTGCTACCTTGATGACTACATCGTACAACAGGTCATGATAAATATCATTCTTGAACTAGAGGTTTAGCTTTGTCTTGAAAGAGCCTTGCCAGAGTACTCAGGGATATTTTCTCAGAACAATAAAAAATGTTAAATATCTTTTTGTTCTTCAGATTTGAGCAGGTGGACTTCATAGTCATTGGTCTTGCAAAACAGTTTGCAGCAGGGAAGGATTAAGTTTCCATTACCTAACTCAAAAGACTGTCCAAGTATAAAACAAAAATGATGAAAGAATTTGGTTGTAATTTGTTCTGTGTCTTTGAAGGGATAGAAATATTCTTGGATGTGTCCTCTGTTTTAACACATTTATACCGATTGCGAATGGAAGGGCAAAGTTGGAGTATTATTTCCTCCAAACTGTCTCAGCCCTACTTTGTTCTAGTGTCTCTGACAGAGCCCCTCTGTCAGTTCTCTTTTAATGTAAATGTTCTTGAAGGTGTTTAAAGCATCCAAAAGAGAAAAGGAAATAGTTTTACAAGTAATTTGTGAAAATCTGGAAAGGATCTATAACTTGTAACTTATACAAGGCAATGTAATTTTAATAAATATTTTGCCGCTCTTTTAGAAAAAAAAGGTTGAGCCAGAAAAGGTGCATCAGGACCTTATCTCAAAATTCAGAGAGCTAAATCAGTGTCTTCCTTTTCTTTTATGTTTTACTGAAACTGTCTTGGGTGCTGCTTACTTCAGCTGCATTAATTTCAGAAGTGAAAGTTAATTAGTGAGAAGAAAGACAAGCAAACCTAGAGTGAAAAAAAAAGCATGCTAAAAGTTAGTTGGTTATATATTTCATTTGAAGAACTGTAAGAACATTCAAAAAGGAGAAAGGCAGAACAAAAGAGCAAGATGTTTGTCTGAACTACCAAAACCGGGTGATCATCAACTGACATCCAATTTATATTTTAAAAGATAAGTCAGTCTTTAAAAAAAAGCTTTTTAAATTGTGATGCGAGTAGAAAAATATATATTTTTTGCTTCAAAAAGACAGAAAAAATAATGTAGAGTATTTTGCAGTGCTGAATTATTATTAATTTGCAATACAGTAATCACTGGTCCCACCAGCACACAATGCTTCCTGCTTCAGTGATGCACTCCCTGGGAAGGGGCAGTGAAGCTCCATTGGGAAAATCTGTGCTGCTTCATTTGGTGGTAAATTTAGGTTTTCAATTAATTCCTTCCTACTAAACTGTGGAAAGGCAGTTTTCCCAGGAAAGCAAGGAAAACTTGTCCCATTCAAGTGGGCAAGCTTCATCCATGCCACAGAGTGTTTCTGACAGCAAATGATAAGGTATCCGAAACTAAATTTGAATCTGCACCCTGACAGGAGGTGAAGTAAAGAACAACCATCCACTTCTGGTGAAGGTTATGTTTATGGATAGGCTTGCAGTTTGGGCAAGCACTCGAGGTAGCAGCTTCAGGGCAAAGACAGCACAGTAACACTGCAAAGACTTGAGGATCGACTCGATATTCATGATGAGATTAAAGGAAAAAATACTTTTTATTGAATCAACAGTCACAGCAAGTGAGAAAAGGGAAAAAAAGAACACCCTCTTCCTTAGAGCTATGCATGGAAGTTACTGTCTGTAGTATTTCCAGCTATTCATCCTAATGCCTAGTCAGTCATAAAACTTACTAAAAGAGGCACAGTTCCCCTGAAGAGTCAGAGGGGAGAGAAATCAGATTCACATGCTTTTCCTCCTATATAAGCACCAAAACTATCACGTATTTGTTGTCAGCACTTGTGCGAGGTGCACAAAATTGAAAGGAGGAGCAATTTTAGACACTTGCATCACTTCTACTCCCATCCACAAAAAGGAAAAGCTTCTTTTTTCCTAGTTCACAGAAATCAAAGAACTTGTGTGTCTGCTCATTTAGGAATTTATCATCAGAAAAACAAACAAAAAAGCAAAATCCAAAAGCCCAAACACCCAACAAAAAGCCCCAGACAGCACACATCCCCAAACAGACCACAATCAGTTTGATAGGGAGGTACTAAACAGATATGTGGGTGAGCAATAGAACACTGGTTAAAGCTATTTGATTTGCACCCTAGCAAAATAGATGAAGTCTGTTTAATGAGCCATCATCTTTTAGAACACAGGAAGAACATTTTCTTGAGGTAGATTTCCTCTTTTCCTCTTATTATTCTTTAGAATGGAGAGGGATGGTGCTTCCTTCTCTAGCTGGTGATGCTGGGACAACTGTTTCCACAGCTTGAGCTGCTACTTTGATAAAAGCAGAGGAAAAAAGCTTTCAAAGTCCAAATTCCCATGAGTAAGCACATCAAGCATCTTCACAAATACTTCACAACAGCTTCCAAGCTCAGTGACGGCACTGCCTTGAAACAGTCCAGTGAAGAAGATGAAATCAAGTAAATACAACAAACTGTAATGTGTTTATAATATTTTTGTCACATCTAAAATAACTTCTTTATAATGCAATTATGTTGTTCCTGGAAAGACTCACTGCAGAGCTGGATAATTCCCTTTTCCTGCAAAAGAATCTTGGTTCACCAGACAGAACTCCTGTAAGGCAAGTGACTTCTAATTCAGTTGTGGGCAGCTTTTTGACTCTCTATCACTACATGTGTGTGAACCACCTTCTTTAATAAGCCTTGGGGATTTTACATTGAACAGAGCAATTTAAAACCTTTGTGGCTAAGCAGTTGTCGGTATGGGTCTTCCAGCAGGTGCCAGCTTGACATAAACCATTTCCATTTATGTTTCAGTTGATATTTCATGCCATTTATTTCATGGATGCTGCCTCATGCCAGGTCCTTTAACTGCTCTGCATCATGGAACCCGACCCACTAGAAGTGCAATTTGTAGCAAGTAGTAGAGGCCATGAAAGCTGATGAAAAGCTCACTGCTCTTTGTGCTGTCCATTGCAGCACCAGCTTAGCCCACAGAGCTTGGTCAGGTATTTTAGCAATGCCACGAAAACCACAGCCCTCCCAGCTCTGCACACAGCTACACAAACTACCGCTGCTCTTTGGGTGTGAATGATTGCTGACAGCACCTAACCGTGAGGAGCAGAGGGCACGTTTTGATTGTAGAGGTCACAGTCAAGTCCTCTAAGGAAAAATTCCAGTGACTTTAGCTCCCACACAAAGCAAACATACTGGCTAATAACACTTGGTCTCCCTTCTCTGTCAGATATGACACTTAAGCTCTGCCAGCCACCTAAGACTTGCTAAAATAAATATGCAGTGCTACTACCAGGTACTGTTTCCACTTGTTTCACCCCCTATTCATGCTGTCAAGTTTCTCCAAAAGAAAAAGAAACCCTGGGGTTTTTTTGACAGGGAAGGAAGGCCTCGATTTTGTATCTGCTTTCTTTAAATTACCAAAGCTTACACATTATGTAGTAGTATTTGTCCAGTGAGTTTGACACAAGTGACAGTATTTAATTTAATACAATCAGTCTCTGCAGAATAATTTCCCCAGATGGCAGTGTGGTAGGTTGCATGATGTTCAGACTCCCTCTTTGTGTTGTCCATGCTACACGAACAGTACACTCAAATCAGGAAGATGTATTGTGTCAGATACACTGCTTTCTCTTCTTTAAGGATATTTTGAGATGCAAATTCTCTGAAAATCTTAAAGAAATAAAAACATACAGACCTGAACTCTAAGCCTCACACACTAAATTCTCTAAGTTCTCACACACCTAAATTGTTGTCTTTCTTTCTTTCTTTCTTTCTTTCTTTCTTTCTTTCCTTTCTTCCTTTTAAACTATTTTGGTTTCATCCCATGATTTCATCCAAGTTTTACTGTTGTTGTATTTTGGAGATAGGACATACAGTTTCTTAAAGCAGGTTCCCACTTCCGTGGCAAGGTCTATTGAACATTTCAAATTAAGTTTTCCTGTTAAGATATATGTAAATTTCTATGTGATACATTTGTTTTGTTGGTTTTGTAGGGAACTCAGATTCTGCTTTTCTTATGAATATCTAATAGAAAGATTCCAAGGCAGAAACACAGCTAAAGCAGCAGTGAGGATGCTTTAATACTTGGTAATTTATTTCTGCAGTTAATTCCTTAGCTGATTCATCTGATCTCTGACTGATTTCACAGGTCACTGGACTTGCCAACACATTTTTGCTCTGAGCCACTTCTTTGCCAAACCAAAAAAAAAAAAGTATCCTCAGAAAGGAAACAAACTTGTCTTTCTACCTCTGCTGCTAAATACAAGACAGGGCAGGAAACAATTATGAGAGACAACAAAAGGAGTAAAAGTACTTCCTGTGCGTAAGCACACATGTACTCTATGCCATGAAGGAGTTAATTTAATGCATAAAATTCTAGGAAATACTTTAAACACAACAATACTTGACTGGATCAATACTTCTTCATGCACTTTAAAGGTATAATAAGAAAGCAACCTCTGAGCTAAAAAGGGCTTTATATTCCAAGCTAGATCCTCTAGTCTTCCATCAGATGTCAGTGGGATTCACAAACCTGTCAATGTTACAATCTACCCCTCAAAGTGAAGAAAAATCTGCATTTAAACCAAAATATCCTGTTACAAGATACTCAGGTAATATCCTATAATAAAATGTAGCCAAAGTGTTCTATTGCAAAAAGTGCTCCCTGACAGAAGTGCTTCTCTTCATAGTGTGATAGGAACAAATTCCACAACAGTTTTCACATCATTTGTTTGGACATCATTCACCTTTTTCTGTGGATATGAAACTTAAAAAACATTAGCATTTATTTATTTCTACCCAGACTTCAGTGTGCTAAATGAAACAGACTGGTTTATTGGCATCTATAAGATCTTTCATTTATTATAGGATGAATCTATGGTAAGTTCAAATGCTAACTCAATTAGGGTGTTTACACGGGGTCTTTGCACAATGTTTATGAGATGATGTTTGAAGTAAAACCCAGACATGTTCTGTTTCTGTTTTGTACCACAAAGATTGCAGTGCAGCTAGGAAACATACTTCAATGAGTCACATCTTGGAAAAGAAGAAGATAAATGGCTAAAAATGCAATAATAGTAGGATATCTGGAAATAAACACTAACTGAGCTAGCAGACTTTTTTGTAGTCCTGCTTGCAATCACTTCTAGTCCATGTTCAGGATGTTTCTTCTGCTATGCAACTTAAAAAGAAGGGAGAGAATCATTTCTCTGGATGACATAACATCTTTAAGAAGGGCAAAAAGCAGCAGAATAAATTGGTGTTGCTGTCCTGTATTTAGCTGAGTAAGGCTGTAAAGGTTGAGCCTCCAGGTATTTGTCTTTGCAGCTTTTAGCTTATCAACAACCCTTAATGTTTAACTTCATTTCAGATCTCATAGTTCCTTGCTAACATAATTAGCCAGTGCTTTAGTCTTGCAAAGACACACAGCATTATACAGGTTCCCCTGTCATGAAGCAGGAATTGCATATGCACTTACAGCAGCAGAAATGGAGAGGCCAAGCAGCAGCAATCCTGTTGGTATCATTATATACCTACCTGGGTTGTATTTGCACAGGAGTATTCTTTACACACTTACACATAAACATCAAAGGAAAAAGGAGAAAAGGTTGCAGTATGTCAAGAAATACAATTAATTTGTCAAAATAAGGCCCTTGATATGTTAGAAATCTTTCCCTTGCAATTCTAACTGTTCACTCCATGCCTGCTTTTTGGGCAGCTTAAGAACTGTGTAGGAAGTCACAGTCCAGTTCCTCTGTAAAGCAGAGGAGTTGGGTAGGTTCTACAAGTAACTTTCTGCCAGTGTTTGGCCCCACATGTCTCTTCTTCACCTAAATACATTCCAGTTGTTGAAAGATTTTACGTTAGGCCTACACCCTTTGTCACAAGAAACACTGCCTTACTCCTCTCCTCTGCCTCAAAGCAGGGCCTTCTTACAGTGCAGAGGGTGAATCAGAAACAGAACCAAAGTAATCGTTAACCTGAAGCAACCTTTTTTTTAAAATGTATTACTAGAACAGCTGCTTGCTGCATGCCTTGCATTTGCAAGCATATACTGTCACCTTTTCCAAGTCACTAGGAATATATTTTGAAGCAGAAGCAAAGGGAAAAATATCCAACAAGTCATCTGATTTATTGCAGTAACCCTCCTATACATGCAGTGTTAAAGTGATCATATGGTTGGCTGTAGAAATGCTATGTAATTCAGTTCAGTGGAAAGGTTTAAAGGATTAAGTGATACACATATGCTTTTGTAATTACATCAATATGTTAGAAAATCCAGTTTTTTTAAAAAGTGCTAAATCACTGTATAGGATATGCAAGCTAAACCAAGAGCCTACTTTGGAGAGAAAAGTGAAAAGATGTATTTGCCAAGTTAGATAGCAAAAGTTTTGGCACCTCTGAAGACCTGGAATGCTTCTACATGTAGGTGTGATTCAAAACAGTATACACACATTTCCAACAGCAAGATCTGCAATTCCTCACCATCCTACCAAAAATGCTGAAGGATTCTGATAGTCTGTGTTCTACCTTGGCTGAGCCTGCATGTTCACTGGTGCCAGATGCCATTCTGAGTGGCTTTAGACTTCTGCATGAATAGCAGGACTTGGTATCCAAGAAGTCCCTAATGCTGTTACTTGTGAGAAGTAAAGCATGGGGGCTTACCTTTCTTTTTACTGGTTTGTTTGGGCTTGGGTTTTTTTGTTTGTTTTTCTAAAAAGCAATGTTTATCTAGAATGATGTTTCCTGATCTATTCCTCCCCTGAATAACTTTTGAAATTGCTGGGCAATTTGAAACTCATCCTGAAAGATGTCTAAAAGAAAACTGTATCCTTGCACAAGTTCCTGAAAGTCAGTGGGTGAGCAATGGGTAGAGACACAACTTGGCATCTTCACAGACAGAAAGGCAGACAAGATTCATCTGTTAGTCATTCAGTTTGGCCTCAGGAAAGCAAAAAATGCAAATCCAGGAGAAATCAAAATTCATTGGTTTTGCTGCTCGCATAGCAACTTGGAAAATCCAAATCTTGCTATCTTGGGTGATACATAAACAAACTATTAGGGATCCAGTCCTGCTTCCTCAACTATTGATTGCAGTAAGAAGAGAACATCAGTAGAAATACAGTGAGACGACTCAGTTTAGGAACTTACTCTTGTATTCCACTCCAACACCAAATCTTCCAAACATCAGCCTGTTTGGTTGGGTTCTTTTGTGTTGTGTTTGTTTGTTTTAAAGTGTTACAGGACAGTTACATGTTCCAGAATAATGGATTTTTCTTTAGGGAATATCTGCTTGATGAGACTATTCCTCGAGGACCCAGTTTAAACTAATGATACTAAATAGCAATGATAAACACATAATTCAGTTTTAGCAAGCATTCTGCTTCAGGGTGATCTGCATGGCAAAAAAACAGAATACATTACAACATTTTTCATTGGCTTAACTTGTCATGTAAAATCAGGCTAGGACTCCCTTGTAGGCTAACTTGGACCATAGCTCTTGGGGTGTCATCTAACAGTAATTTCCATTACAAAAGAGATATTTCCTGGGTTAGACTGTAGACTGAGCAAAGGAGAGATAGGTATAGGCTGGTCTTAAAGGAAAAAACTCTAGGAATAATTTATTATAAAAAAGCAGACAGAGGTAGGAGTTTCTATCCCATTTTTAAACTCCCTTTTGCTAACATTAGTGACCCACAAAAATGGATTATTTTTTGAGTTTGAGCAAAGAATTTACCAACTCCAGTCCATTAGTTAACCTAGTTTTGACTTGGGTTCCATGTTCCCTTGAATTAAAAATCACAGTGATCTACCATAGCTCATGTCCTGTGGGGAAAGAAATGTTCAAAACTGCTCAAGTGATCTGAATGCTTATTTCCAAAACTTTTTCTATAGGTCTGTTAGATTCTTTGTAAACCCTATGACAAAATACAAATCCTGATAATAAAAAAATCTTAGCTAGAAAAAGATGAAAGATGGTTTTTTCACTTCATTTGTACTAAAGTCTTATCTTCCACTCTTAAAAAAATGTTTGTAATCAGAATTTTATTTAAATAGATTCAGACTTTAGCATCTGATATTCGATGTTCAAAATATGAGCTGTCCTTAGGGCACACATATATTTCAAATATATTTTGTTCTTGACTCAGTCAGGGAATGCTTAGCCTCACACTTTAAGGGACAGAAGTTGCCATTACAGGTTTGAAGCTGCTTTCAGATGGATTCAGTTGGAACTGGCTGCTAAAAAGAACATGTCCAACAAATGCATTTGCCATTAAGAACTAGGCAAAGAAGCCTTGGTGTCCTAAGATGAACATTTCTGGATTTTTTTCCTACTGCTAGTGTTTGTTCAGAGACAGGCCTACCAGGGTAGCTGAAACAGACAGGCTTACCAGGGTGGGTGAGTAAAAAAATAGATTGCCACGTTAAAATACCACTGAACAATAGCCAATATACACAGCAGACTGTTGCTATTATGCTGAAATAGCCACATTTCTGTCTAGCTTTCCTTCCCATGCACTACCTGCATCCAGCATCTTGCCTCATGGCACATGTGTCTCACTGAATTGGAGGAATGGTAATTATTCAGATCCTCTTAATTATTTATTCTTCTGCAGTGCACATATTAGTGCCCGGTCCTTCCACTGTCACTCATCTTTGGCAATGAGATTCAGCTAATTTTCCATATGCAAATTCTTTTGAATATTGTGCTCATCCTCACCTAGGGAAATCAGGGACACACATCATGGGGGCACCAGACCAATGTTAAGATAAACACAGAATTTGTGGAAGGAGAACAGCCTGATGTCCTCTCTTTTTAAAAACAGAATGAGTCCTTTCCACTGCTCCTTTGTTCTTCCTTACACACAACCTTCCATTTAGCAACACATTTCAGTCTGGAGGACAATTTAAAGCACTTCAAATTTTTAATGAACCAGATGACAGAAAAACAGAGCAACCATGATTCTGATCTACACATGTCCCACAGGATGGAAAACAGATGCCAGTGTCCAGCAAGAGGACTGTGTACTAAGTTTGCTTGAAAGAAAATGTGAAGGAATTGTTGCACTGCTGGAGGAAAAAAAAAAAAAAAAAGCCTTGCCTGAGAAGAGCTGTACACATAGTAAAAACCTGAAAGCTTATCATGTATTCTACTGTATTTACTACTGTTGAAATACCACATTCTGTGTTTTGTTTTTTTTTTTATCTAGTCCTACTCATAATCTTAGAGATTAAGCAAAATGAATTAGTAACAGAACACCTTATAAAATAGTAAAACATCCTTTAAATTGTTAAAGTCTACAAATTTGGAAATAAACAGTAAATCACTGGAGAATTTAGTCAGACTGCAGAAAAGAGAGAAAGTGGTTATCAGCCTGTTATAAGCAGTATTGCCTCTTACAGAAATACAGACCTTTTCTTTTAACACTCTGTCAGAGTCCCTCCTCTCCCACCTTTGTGGCTTAGAATCTTATCAGCATCCACTGCAGGCATATATCAAGCTTCACAGTTTTCAAACATTTGCATTAAGTTCTTAAACTTTTACTAAAATGTGGAAACCATCCACATAAGGGCCCAATTTAACACTTTGCCTTCAAATAACACTCCTACTTTCTTGAAAACAGGGCTTTGCTTAAGATGAGTCAAGTATGGACACCATTCACAATAGCCACAATATCAGGTACTTTCCCACTGGAGGTTATTTAAAATGAAAAATAGAAGCAGGTACTATGCTCTTTAACTCTTTACAGTAAAAACAAAACCATCATCATTATAAATGCCTTATTTCCTCATCACAGTATTTTTTTTGTAATCAAACTGAAAATGATAAAAGGAAGGAGCTGAGTGGCATCAAATCAAGGCGTTTCAAGACCCTTTGGTGCAACATGGTGCTTCACGTTTTGTAAATCCACCTCTATAGTCCAGAAAAACATGGGAAATGCCAGATGGGTTACTTTGCCTATAGGCTGGTAGAAGACATCCCCCCAGAGCAGAAACACAAGAAACTTTCCCTCCCAGGCCTGGGAAGACACAGACATAACAAGTAAGCATAACAGGCTTAGCTCCCTGTGCTCCATCTCCGACAGTCACCTGCTGAGGTGGCCCTGGTAGTGTTTGAGGTTGATACACCATTAAAAGCTCTTGATAACTTTCAAAAGCATTTTTTAACCTGTTCAAAACCTACTACATTTGAGTTACATTTAATTCATATTTTTCAGGGTTATTTCAAGCCTTTCTGAAATATGAGGTTCACAAGCAGATTTATCAAATAAGATGTAAACTTCTAATATAATCTCTCCCATTTCAGAGACCAAACCAATACCTTTATAACTTCTCTGCCTTCATTTTATTAACAGATACATGATGAAGAAAGTGTATGCATGTATGTATAGAGAATGGGGAAGCTGGCAAATAAAGAAATAGTTAAACACTTATCCTACCTTCCCTCCTTTCTCCCCTCCCTCTCAAAAAAGTACAAAACCAAACCACAGCACTTTTTAGAGGCCAAAAGACTGAAAATCATTCTTCAGTTAGTGTTATTTTTTCAAAATGTGGTATGGCAAATATGTTATCAGCATGAATTCTAAAACCATTTATATATATATATGTATATATAAAAATATGCACACTTGTTATTACTTTTTCCCAGAAGAATAACACTTAAACAACAAATATAAACCCACCTCAAAAGCCTTAGCATTTCATTCTGGTTCAGAAATGCATCTTTCCATTTTCACTGTCTCTGTAAGTGTGGCAGAGAAAAACAAATAAGAGTATTTAAGAAATACAGCAAGAATCAAGAGCACTTACCACTTGGAAGAAGGAGGTGTAGCAAACTGCAGCCAGCTCCAAAACGGCCCCACTAGGGCCGTAGCTTTTTGGCTCTACCAATAATGAAGAGAAAGCCACAAAAGAAGCACAGTGGGGAGAAGAAAGTTCTTGTTGCAGTCTTGCCAATTTTCAGATATGGTATTTTTCATTAAGAGCTAGATGTCCTCAAGAGACTATATGATTTTTGCATTTAGAGAAAAACCCAAAGAACCCAGAACTTTTTGATTAAAACATATTTACATAGAAATGCAAGCACAAAGTATCAAAACAATCCTCCTCCATCCAGCTTCTGAAGCACTCTAAGGACAGGGAGGTGGCAAGAACACACCACAGAAAACCAGCTGTGGGAAGGGTTAAGTGAGACCAGGTGTACCTCAGTACCAAGGTTCTGTTTGCACTGAAGGAGTTAGCAAGTGTTTTCTATCATCACAATTCTACTAGTTTCTTCCTGCATCTTAGTTTTTCATGGTCTGCTCTTGTTTTTTATTCAGTATCAAGAATAATTTTCAGTGTTTTTCAAATGTTGTACAAGGTCCAAGTCATTAAATGTATTTAAAGCTAGTTAATAACTAAACAAGCTTCTATAAGCTCTTGGAAAGCAGCTGAAAATTATCTCTTAAGATGAAACTGAGTAAATTTAGGCCTAATTTCATGCAGGAGTCATGCTGGAGTTGTACATAGAGAAGTCGCTGGCAGCCAGCTAGGAAATGAACTTCCAGTGCTTTGGCTAATTTGTGATATCTGCCCATACATAAGCACTGTAATAAACATAAGATGATTTCTCTCTCAGCAAAAATAAGGAATCATTACCTTTGATTTAATTTTTGAAAGACAGGAGTAGATAAATATATTAGCAGGGGCAGTGTGGGGGGAAAAATCTCAGGTTATCTTACAAAAAGTTGTTCATTTGCCTGTTAGAGAATAAAATGAGGCTTAACTGCAACACACATACTTCTGACTGAAAATGTAACCCTAAAACCACCACAGAGCTGCCACCTAAGCATGGAGGGACCTAAACTTCAAAGATGCCTTACTTCTAGAACTTTCTTCTGTGATGGGGCCACTTGACTAGAAGAACATGAAAGACAAAGAATTTATTAAGAGACTAGTGATGCTTGAAGTTTGAAGTTCAATGAAAATAAGAACATATGAATCTGTGTCTCTAGAAAGGCTTATTCTTTCTTTGTGACTTTGAGAGGATGTTCCTTTCATGTAACACAAGACAATTTTGCAGGAAAATAGTAAAAAAGGAAATCAAAACTTGTCAGAGAAGTGAAGCAAACTTTGAAATCTGAGCAAAATAATATTTTGCAATGAATATTTCCCCATCCTTACATGCAAAGAACATGCTTGAAACCTGGAAGTTAATCACACTTATATGGGCTTTACTTCACATTTCTCACATTGAACCTGACCTCTGATGGCTTCAGACATGAAATCTGAAGTCAGCCCTCCTTTTCACTTAGCCTCACTTCTTTCAGAATGACTCAACTGCAAAGTTTGTTACTTAATGCTGTTCCATAAAACAGTTAATCCAGACCTGACCCCTGTACATCCTACTTCTGGCACTGTTGGACTGGTGAAGAGCTGATCCCATGCACATATGGCTGGCTATTAGTGATTTGCTTTAGGTTTCCATGGAATGAGTGCAGGCAGGAGTGATTTTTTTTTCTTTTTTTTTCCCTAATTATCCAGTCAAGGAAGAGTGAGGTGAAAAAAATCAGGTAACTCTCACACTGGTCCCTGCACCAACCTCGTATATGTCTCTAAAACAATAACTTTTCCAGGTCAGCAGGCTTAAGGCAATGGCACTGCCAGTCACTCCTTCTGCCAAGAGAAATTCATGTCCTCATGTGGGAACTCCTTCCTGACCATCAGTACCTACAGTTTCCTCTGAAGAAGGTCAGAATGAAAAATACCTGCATGACAAACAAGCCTTATGCATATATAATATGTCTGTAAAGTATTACTGTTCTCATCATCATAACAGATCATTAGAATTCCCTAAACCTTCACCTTCTTTGTATGCATATGATAGAAGCTCTGTAGCTCAGTGCTGTAACATCTAGTCCCTAACCCTAACACAAAAATACCAAGTGCATGGGCTAAGGTGCTTAAATCTGTGCTTAGCCACAAAATGCTGAGCACAACAATTAATTCTCCAAGTCTCTAGAAAGTTTTGATGCTCAGCACCTCTGAAAAGAAGCCAGGTTTCAGGCAGTGACATTTGGAAAATGTTTGCCAAAGCTCCTTGGTTAAGCTCTACATAACTTGTTAAAGGATTTTGTAAACATGAAGCAAACAAGCAATCATTGTGTGGGCTGAAGGCAGCAGGGCTTGAGATACACACAAAGGAGCATTTTGATTAGAAGGATATGATACCAATTCAACATTAGCTTGAGGTGGCTGAGAGGAGTCCACCTGATGACTGATAAAGGCAAAGGCACATAGACCTGAGGTTTCTTATTTCTTTTTGTTAGTTTTTAAGAATCACAACTTTTGTTTTCCCCATTCCATGGATTAAACATGCAAAGTCCTTTATACCATATCTGAGGGCTCAAATAAGGCTTTTCCCTTATGATAGGCAGCACTGTGAATAACGGAAGAGTTTTTGGAAGATTTGTTAGAAAAGCAAAAGGCCCAGACACTCTAACTGTACTCCACTTACCTGATAGTTGACCCTTTTCTTTCTCTGTTGCAGCAAATGCTTCTTTCATTCTAAAGGTTTTAGGGATTGTTCTGGCAAAAGCAGAGATACCCCTTTACACATCATAGCATTTACTAGTTTTTTAACTCAGGACAGTATTTTTTCTGTTGGCTAAATGCCATAACTCATGGCCACTTGCCACCATCTTGGTAACAATAATAATAATAAAACTGATTGCATTTGTTAAAGACAGACTTGTGTTTACAGAGTTTCTTAGCAATCTTTTATTTAGGTTCATTTCAGCTCTCAAATTGTAAATTATTTTCCATTTGAACAATCACTGATAATTTACAAAACTGATTTCAGTTTTTGTTCTTGCAATCAGTCATTCAGTTTGTGGGCACATATTTAGCTGCTTCAAATTCCACACACATCAGATGACTGGAACACACATTCAAAGCAAAGACTGATTTTAGATATTTGGCTTTCTAAATGCCCAGCTGGAGACAGCACAACAAGGCCAACCTTCACCAAGTACGGACCACCCATTTCTGAGAACAAGATTGCCTCAAAGTGTCGCAAGCTGAGGATCAGACTATTTAAAACTTAAGCATATTGTCATAATTTGTATCAGGTATGATACTAGAGTTACTATTTCTAAAAAAAGTAAGGAAGGTGAGACATAAATGTTCACTTTAAATGCTGCTTTTAAAAAACAGGTGCAATTTTCTGTTTGTGACGGCATAATTGATTGCTCTGGAAGTTTCATAACTTTAGAGGCACAAATAAAACAAGACTGAAATCTTAATCAGACAACCCCCTTTTTTTTCCTGGTAGTTTGAGCTGGAGAAAGAGGAATAGAAGAAATCTATAACATATGAGCAAAATTATCTCTAAATGGAGTGTTTAAAAATATTTCCATCAGGCATAAGTAGATGGGTCTTTAAATGAAAGCCAAGTATTACAATGGCATCTATTTTAGGTCTTGCATTCCAAGAGAGAAAATATGAGCCAGATAAGTTAGTCTGTGTTGACATGTAAAGTACATCACTCTGATTATAAGGGCTGTTGTGGATCTAAATGACCCAAAAGATGCTCTGTGGCTCAATTGAATACCAGAGAACAGAAGCACAAATGAATTTGGACATGGGTAATTCAATTGTAGTTCTTGCACTTCTGAATCAGCCTGTATGTAAACTTCCACCAGACAGAAAGCACCTGGGAAAGCTCTGCTAAGAGGGCTTGATTCTTTGACAGCTTTGGATGACAGCCTACATAAACAGAGAGTCACAAAAGAGAGACATTGTCCTGTTTTTTCACTACAGCATTGTTTTTAAGATCGCCTCCAAAAGCCCAAATTTACAATTAGAGAGCCTTCTCCACAAGGGCAGCATATAATTACATGCTTAGGGTTTTCAATAGATGCTTGGTACTTTCAGCACTCTTCACTCTAACTCATGCTGGTTTTCTTCCAGTGCTAATACCTCATTCTCCCCTGAAACCTCTAAAACCGAAATATTTGCACTCACAAAAGCTTCACTTCTTAGTTATTAACTTCATCTATGACATCTCTTCCTTTTGTTGTTTATAAGCAAGAAGATTGTTCAGAAACATCCTGGATTTACGTAATCTAAATGAATTGAAAAAATAATTTAATCTTTATTTAGACAAAATAATGAGAAAATCAACAAGATGTCAAACCAAGACTGATTTCAGTAGTAATGACTAACTAATTAACTTCACTCTGCTTAACAATGCTGTTTACATTCTTCCTGCCTCTCCTTAAAGTCAATTATTTCAAAACTCAAGGGATTTCTCTTATGCACATCTGCAAACTCAATGTCAGATCCAGATTCGCATTTTGGTGGTGAATCAAGCTGGCCTCAGTTCACCCAATGAGAGCCCAGTTTTTACCAGACAAATTGAGGTGACTTAATACTTGTGGGGTTTAACTGACATATTTACTTGCTTTTGCCATTCTTTTTTCACTTCTAATGAATCAAACATATTACTCCACACTGTTGATAAATTGAAGATGATAGGAGAGAACAAATGAGATAGACATTAACAACTTTAAACAAAAGACGCCCAGCTTAACTCACTAAAATCTCACACCACCGGCCCTTCAAAGGGAGGGTTACATTTTTTGAAAGGATTGGAAAAAATAACTAAGTTTTAATAATTTTTATTTTTTAAATTTAAACAAATATAGTTTTGTCTATATGTATTCTCTTTATATAAATGTTGGTAATGAAAGACTGATTAGCATGCCAACAGATAAGGAATTTACTCAAATTTTTGGAAAATGAAAAAGCTGAGACCTGTTCGCAGGTATACAGAGCTGGTATGTACACACAGCTGTTTTAACTACATTGCAAACATAAAGTCTGAGTCTGCTTTTCAGTACAGATACCAAAAAAAAAGATACTTTGTTACTTAGTGTCTAGTTGTGACCTAAGCCAAGCTGACATTGACATGAATTGGACTTTTTCCACCAACGGGAATGAGACTTGGCTGCTAACATCTTTGTGCAAAGAGATACGTGACTCTACACAGAGCTCAGCAACAAGTCATGAGACCTAAGGCTTGGCACTGCCAGTGACTTGCTGGGAACCTTCAGGCAAATGATTCTTTCCATTTTCCCTTGTTTTACTAACTCTAAGTTGGTAGTAACAAAACTTATTCATACTTATCCTAGAAAGTCTTGTGGCTGTAAGTTGTCTTCGGGTCTAACCATCCTTACTACAAAACTGGCAGTGTTAGGCACTTCCTTTTGTTGAGAGCAGAGACATCACTTCATTTTCTCCAGTTGTGCTCCCAAAGGAAGCAATACCCCCTCCCAGTTGTTTTTAAACCCTGACTGAAAACCAACAGTGTACTTTCTAACACTTTTTTCAGTGGGCTATTTGCACTTTCACATGCATTTATTGTTATACTACTGGTTCACAGGCTTTTCCACCAAGTGGGAATGAGATTGGGCTGCTCTTAGCAGCAGTATCAGTTTGCTGCTGAGCACTAGCAATTCATGAGACCTGAAGAGTGATCTTGTGCCTGTTGCTCACATTGACTTGTACTGATCACTCCCAAGTTCTTTCATGAGAGGCACTGAGATTAATTATTAATCAAAGACTTGCTCAGGCTCTGAGAAGTGACAGCATCCAGGTGTAAGCCAAATAGGGATAATCTCCTCATGCTACCCTCAGTTTTCTGCTGTAAAAAGAGACTTAAAGTATTGTAGAATACTTTCTTGGTGATGTAGAGTACAGTTTTCCACTGATATCATTTGATACCATGAAAAAAGTCAGAGGACCAGTTTAAACTGAATCACAGGCATTTCTGCTGAGAAAGCAACAGCTGCCTCAAAGACGTTGAACAATGAGGTCTGCTTTGAAGAGCTAATGCAAGTTTATTTGCTCTGCAACAGAGCAAACCTTCAGTTCTGATTTTTTTTAAACATTCCTTCAATAGTTTAGCCTGGGTTTTGCACAACCTTTACAGAATTAAGCACTCTAGCAGACCGCTGCCAACAAGGGTTGCTTAATTCCTCAGTAAAGGGAGAGTCTTGTTATTTAAATAAAGTAGCTACTGTAGTAGATTTGCAGATATGTTAAGAGTATTACAGGATCTAGAGGTAGATTTAGGAAGAAAATAATATAAAGCAGGAAAAAATTAAACAGAGTACTTATTGAAACTTGAAAGACATTATGACATGTGATGTGATTGCATCAGATATGAGCAGGTGGAATTGTGTTACCTGTGCATGGAGTGTAATGCATGTTGCAAAGTGAGACTTGATTATAGTTACACATCCCTTTAAAACATGGTCATCTTTTAAATCTACTACTGCCAATTACATTGGAGGAAGAAGACAGAAGCCACGGGGTTCTTCTGTCTGCAAACCACCATATTATGTTTCCCTAAGAACCAGTATCTTACCCACAATTTTTTGTCTGAAACTGGACTAGTGAATTCATCTGCCATAGATTTGCTGTTACAGGACAGCAGCTACTGCATTACCAGAGGAACCACAGCAACACAGACTATTTAGTGTAATGCCTTCGCTGTGGTGATAGGGTCTCTTTGCAATAGCCATTCTGGAAAAAATGTCCAGAGTCAACTCAGTTTCCATTCTTCAAGTGAACACAAGCTTTCATTCTGCTTTACTCACCAAAATGGAGGTAGTAAGTGCTATGGTGTCGCCTGGTCACTATGAGTTCCTCCAAATACAGGATTTTAGTAAAAGTAAGCAGACCCTGTACTTTCTCTGGCATCTCTCTATCTCACCCAGAAAGACAGCAAGAACCCACAGGCCACAGACACGCACAGAAGGTACTGACAGCTTTAACTGAGTCCTGAAGCACCAGGAGGGGGAATCCTTGCTGCTGACCCTTTCACAGGAAGGGAGTTGCATGACTATTCCACTGGAACCTTTCGCACTTGTATTCTCGAGTGTAGATAATTATATTTTTTTTTACTATGTAAGTTATACTACACCAAAGCAACCAGAGAGTCTTCTGCAAGTAGGAACAGCTCTGTGGTGCTTTCTCTTTGGTTTTCTTCCCTGGCCCATGGTACATTACAGCAGATAGATTGCCTGTTGCTGTAGGTTGATGGCTGACTGTGCCTGCTTTGAAACAAGGTGTCAGGCTCTTGTCCAGGATGCATAAAAACCTCACATGAAAACACACGTCTGTGTGTTTAGCTAGTGATACATACACTGGAAAGACACAACCAGTCTAAATTTTTTCAGCTTGTGAAAGTTCATCTATCAGACCAATCTCTTGAACAAGCACTCTGGGATTTTATTGGAAAAAATTACTTCAAGAGAAACATTCTCTCAGCACTCTCAAAAACCTGTATGCAAATTTGCTCCCTTTAGAGAATAAACAAGTGTTTTTGCAGACTCAGCTGCAGAGGGTTTATTGGCAGGTTACTAAAATCTGCATTTTTTTTAATATAGTTTCAAGAAAAAAAATTTAGACACTTATGGGACACTGTCAATACTAAAATACAGAGGAAGAAAGAAACACTAGGTAGAATACATGAGCAAAAACCAGAGCTGGTTCTCCTCAGAGCTTGCTTTGCCTAAATTATTTATGATCTCCATAGAAGCCCATGGATTTGCATAAATTTCAAGAGGAGTCAGTCAATGTATTTGCTGCACAAAGTGAATGCACAGGAATTCTTTCCCCATATTCTTGGGTGACATTTTGCTGCTAGAAATGACAAACAAACTAAGCATGGAAAAGTGCTTTTCCCCAGCACCACGGAATGGTCTGGCTTATGACTTTTGTTTGGGATGATAATGTAAGGTGTGATACATCTTTTTTTCTCTACTAGATATTTCTTACACTAATAATATTCCTTTAGTATTAGTAGCGTCCTTTAGTATAAGTATCCTTAGTAGCGTCCCCATTATTTGACACTACGGATATCTGCCTATGTTCAAACATTTAATGAACTACCCATAAGCTTGTAGATACACATATAAATCATTTACAATTGTAAGAAAAATTCTGGCATGTTTCAAGTCAATAGCAAAACTTTCCTTGACTTCAGCAAGGATCAGATTTTGCCTTTTCTCCCTTTGCAATGTCTCTAGCAGGTGTCATTGCCCTTTTAATGCCAGCTGTCAGCAGGTGTCTTTGATAGAATTTCCAAATAACAGCATTTGCCTCATTATCCAGCATATTAAAACTGTATTTTCTGCTGGTTTACACTGAGCTTTCAGTCCAAGGTGGAGGTTGTGACATCTGTTCAAATGAGATTGCACACTGCTGGAATGAATTTCCAGATCATTCCTTAGTGGGTTTGAAGTTAATAGAATCATAAATTGAAGTTGATTTGTATGGCCAAAGAGTTGCAATAAAGCCTTAGGATGGTTGCATCTTCCAAAGCACCCTGCCAGTTAGAACTGTTGTTTATACTGTTGACCTCATTTGACCAAGGGTCCAACACTGCATTCCATCCAGTGGGTTTCTGTGCTGGCATGTGGCAAACACGTGAGCAAATCATCTGGGTATAGAAATAATAATATTAGCAAATATCTTGGATCTCTAGCACAGCTTTCAGTCCAAGAGCTTTAAATAACTACACATGTTAATTAATCTCTTCCAGCTTCCACTATGAGGTGGGTAAATGTTAATATAATCATCCTGTAGATGGGAAGACATTAGCACTGAGCTGTTACATGACTTGCCTGCTGGCTGATATGATTCTGAGGGAGGTGGAACTCTGCATCAAACAAGGCTGTTTCTTGTGTGCTCTCAAGCAAAGTCAGCTGAAGATAAGTTGACAACATATCTCTACATGGTCTGTCCAATTCAACCCTGTCTTTTGTCAGTCTCAGAACAGGATCTACCATGTCAGTGATAGGCTTCTTCAAAACCACATTTCATATCCTCTGCTGGAGATACCTATGTTCAGGGAACTGGTGGCCTCTGCAAGAATCCATCACTCTAATTAATGGAAATTTCATCTTTGGGGAAAAAGTAACCCACAGGGATATCTTTCTATCTTTCTTTGAAGAAGAGCTCATTTTAGGAGAATGAAACACTCCCTTTCTCTTGTGATTTTTGTGAATCAGAGCATATCTGATTTTCCCTATCCTTTGTCAGTGTCATCCCATATCTGTCATCAGGTATTTTTACACTTCTTTCCCCAATAAAAATTCACCTGGAAATAGTGATACAAAAACAGGACGTTAATAGCTGTGCAATTCTGTTGCTAGTTTTGATCTCTAACACAGCTGTATCTATTAGTCAGATAAAAATTTCACCCATCTTCCTTCATCAGACCTCATTCAATTCAAGTCCAGTTTTAAATTAAAATAACTGTATCCTTTGTTTTACTGTTTTCATAGCCAAATATGGTACCTACTAAACCTGCCAGCTATCCTTCTAAGATCTGAAGTATCTTTTTAATGTTTGCCAGACCTAAAACTTATCCCAGTCAGCCTTGTACTATTATTGCCTAAGAAATTAAAGGCATTAACCAGCTACTGGGGAACATAAGTAATTTCATGGTTTTGTTTGCATTTGTCAGTTTTTGAGAGAAGAAATGGCTGGTATTTCTCCAGTTTCCAAAAGCTAAAGATTCCATTTACCTCTGTGCTTCCATATAGGTTTAGACTACGACTTCTGAAGATGGAATCTGAGGTCATCCCACATGAAATCAATAATAATATATAAGTCCCTAGGAAATATTTCAGTCGCAAGGAAATTTCAAGGCCAGGTTGGATGGGGCTCTGAGCACCTTGGTCTAGTTGAAGGTGTCCTTGTCCACAGCAGGTACATTGGAAAAAGATGATCTTCAAAGTCCCCTTCCAACCCAAACCATTCTAAGATTCTATGATCCCCATGTCACTATGACTTGGACAGCAGTGAAGGTATTTAAGTCTGTTAAATTCTCCACACTTTAAGTCATGGAAACAGATGACAGATTTATTTTTTACCACATGTAACACAGAAATTATCTTTGGGTAATGTTAAATCCATGTTGGAAGTTACAAGCTTACAGATCACTTTGACTGTCATGTCACTCTGATGTCACCTAGAAGAAGGGTGGAACTTATCTATAAAATGGTTTTATAACTGTTGTAGCATATGAGTTATTAGTTCAGGTTAAAATACCAAGGATAAAAGAAAGAGGGCTTAACTCCTCAAGGATTCTCCCAAATGCATGCAAATTTGATTTTAGTACTAACTGCAGTTTGAACTCTAGAACAGAGAAGTTATATGCCACGTTCAGATGGCTACAATATGGAGAACAGTTTAGATTTAGCCACTCCATCCCACTCCATCAAAATCCTACTTGCCACCTCTTGAAAAGACAGATATGAGACTCAATTCTACATTTATGAAAAAGTAAAATTAAATAAATGAACTAATATAATTTTGAATTTGTTCTTAATTAATCTGAAGTGATACAGATCTGATTCATACTTTAAAAGACTGTTCCCATTCTGTTGGCCAGAATGTTGTCAGCATCTTACAATCCATCTTTATTCAAGATCTATACTTTCTACACATCTTCATAAATTCATAAGTGTTAGAACTGTGATTAGAAACATTCTATCAACAAAATCTTTCTGTTAACTCAGAAGAGGCATCTATCTTTAGAATTAGCATTAGTAAATCTTTTTATTCTCGGGAATTCATCAAAGCCTGGACTTCTGTGGCTTTTTATAGCTGAAATATTTACAGAATCTCTGCTTAGTTATACTTCCATCCAAATGTTCTTTCTATTGCTGTCTGTAGGACTTCAGCTAAGTCAAAGTACTTACTTTATTTTGCAGTGCTTGTGCTATTTCGTAGTGTATAAATTTGAGAAAATCTTTTAATGCCCCATAGCAGGAGAGGTGGAACTAGAGGTTCTTTAGGGTCCCTTCCAACCCAAATAGTTTCGAATTTAATTAATGTTGTCATTCTTATCAGCCTATTAATTATATATATTCAATGGTATTTGCCATGTTTATTGCATGCCTCATGCCTAACATCTGAGCACCACTGCTGCCTTGTCACACAACTCACCTTACAGCTGCTGTCTCTTTAAAGCTCTTAATCTGCACAGCAGTACAGCTGAGAGTCTAATACAGTCACATGTGTAAATACTACCTAAGTAAATGCATCTAGTGATGAAATTTCGGAGCAGAAATTCCAGGCATGATAGAAACACAGTAGGTAATGTAAGCTTTAATTAGCAAAATACACTCATAAGAGAAAAATAATTCAGTGCTTGAAAAAGTGGAGGCTCTGCTTTTTGGGGCCAGGGAGTCAAGGGGCAGGGGAACATGAAATCTGGCTGAGTTCACAGGACATATCCCAAGTGCAATGCAGTTCAAGAGGTGGGATGTGTTATAATTCCTTCAAACATACAAGCAGTGCTTGTGCTGCTGGTTCTGGGTAAGGCTCCATTTTCCTGTAGAAAGGAAGGCTGACCCACTAAGGCACTGAGACAGGGAATACCTCCTTCCTATGTCCTTCCTCTTACAGACCTCCTGATCAACCTTGGGGAGAGGACTTAGACTCATTCCAGCCACAAAATGGGAGTAGTGCCTCTTCCCTATCTCACAAGGTACTATGAAGATAAATATGTGAATATTTAGGTACTACTGTAAAGATGACCAAATAAGCCACTGGCATGAGCTTATTGGGTACAATATTAGCATGGAGAGGAATTCTCCTTCTTGCCTGTAATGGGAAACTCCTAAAATCTTGCCTTAAAAGGAACAGACAACAAATAGCATGAATCCCTAAGGGGAATGAAGAGGAGGTCATACTTTACAGTCCACGTAGGCATTTTACTTCTAAGGGGAGCATTTTGAACATATTTTCTGTACTTTTTCCTCTGTAAACCTGAAAGCATTTTCCTCTGTGATGAAACGTTCCAATATAACATTTCTCCTTTTTGATAAATAATAGTAGATCATGTTCCTTTTCATTTCCTCCTCCCAACCCAAGTATAAAACATGTCTGTTTGAGTATGTTTAATTGCTTTGATTCTATTTAAGAGGAAAAGTATGGTGAAAAAGAAAACCACCAATACTTTCCTGCCATTGGTATTTTGCTCTCTGCAATGTATGAGGGCATTTCCACCACTTCAGCATAAGCCCCTATTCAGTGAAGTATCTAATCACATATGCAATTCAATGTCTAACACTTGCTCTCAAAAAATAAATGAGATGCCAGTTTAATTACTTCATCAACTCAGTGCTCTGGAAACTTGAATGGAAAAGTTTTGCCTTTTCTTCATGATGTGAGATTCTCTAATGCCAATGTAGAAAGTGTTTGGCAATTTCATCTCCTTTAAGCTTTTCCAATTTGCGAAAAATCAAAGGTGTAGAGTGTTCTATATTCAGTTATCTCAGTATCAGCAACGAAAGAAAGAATTTTCTTCTGTTTGTCTGCTTGTTTCTGCCCATGCACAGTATGCAGATGACAGGCAAGGCTGTTCTCTGCCCTGATGTATTTCATCTGGATTATATTTATGGGGTTTAGAATAATTCCTTCAAATATACACTACAAAAGTTAGCACAGTCCTTATGGCTCTCCTTAACTTTTTGAGAGAAATTACATAAAAGTATGTGGTGTGGGTCATGGAGTTTAGCCAAACAAATCAACAAAGCAGCAAGAATTGCCTGGTGCCAGTCAGGGTAAGGAACACCACCTATACCTGCAGTAAACAGAGTACATTTGTCATTGCACAATATATTAGCAAACTATGTGTTCTAACTTTTTATTAGATTATATAAAAAAAATGTGCACTTCATTTTTATGAGACTAAGCTGATAAAAATTCCAGGATGGATAAAGAATTGATTTGTTGAGATTGGCAGCAATAAGAAACTGGAAAGTTTACATTTGTTCTCTCTTTTTTTTTTTCTTCCTTTCTTTTCTTTTTTTTTTTTTTTTTCTTAAGAGGCACACATAAACAACCTGACTAAATTACACCATGTCCTTTATACCTACTGTTTCCTTTCAGAAGTACCTCTCCCAGAAACAGCTAGTCTTGGCTGCACTAGAAAATCCTTCTATTTGTTAGTTAGAATCAGGAAAAAATTCAAGACAGAAGTTCAGTAGTCCTAACAGAGTTTGGATTTCATCACAAATTTGAATTTCTGTCCAAGTTCATGGTGTAGAAACATACCAGAGGGAAACATGCAGTGATACATAACTCTGTCCTGAAGACCTGGCAAAATTTCTGTCTGGACCAATAATACCTCCTTATAATCTTCTTGGCCCTCACAGGCCTAGTCCTTAATTGCAGTTCAGCATGCTCCAACAAACCTTTTCTGGGGAGGTGGTTTTGCAGGAATTGCTTTGGCTGAAACGCCTGAGAAGCTTATCACAGTTATAAGCCACTATTAACAAGAAACACATCTTGTGATAGTTGCAGTATCACTGAAGAAATGGAGTACCATTACCCCATGGGCTTACGTCTGCCTCAAGGCATGGATCTCACACATTGCTTGGCAAGCAAGAACTAAATTATTGAGTTTTCATGGACTAGACAAAGTACAACAACTATACCTATTTGCAAACAAGTTGTTATCATACCCCATTAGCATCTCATAGCCTAATCATGAAGAATCAAGTTACTGATGCTTGATGGATTATAGAAAATGTGTTTTATACCTATAGAACAAGTCCAAAGTATTGCATGAACTAAGAAGGCAGAAAAATTCCTCAGGCATGATGAGGCAAATTAAAAATTGAGAAAAAGGAGAACTTTCTTTTATTAGCTTAAGGGAACACCTTTACAGCTAGATACTGAAAGCATTGTGCTGGTTCCTAATTAGTCAGACATGTATTTCTCTGAATAAAGTCCACAGAAATTACCTGGGTCAAGATCACCCATTTAGTTCTTAAATTTTCACCATCAGTCCATTAGCTCATTTTCCATGTTTAATGTCTCATACACAGCATGAAAAAGTGGCATAAAAGCAGCCCAGCCCAGCATGGTATGCACTGAACAGCTACTCTTGTTATCATACGAGGAAAAGACAGATTTTGGTGGGGAGTGGGTAGGAACAGGGCCCCTGCTAATAACTAGAAGAGAAATCAAGTGGTGTTGAGCAGAGCTAATACTTATCTACCTAATTCACTCTCATGATGAGAAACACAGCTCAACTTCAATCCTAAAGAGTAACTGTTGGAGTTTACAGCACACATACAACTACACTGAAGTTATCATAAATGGCAAAATACAGGTCTCCACGTGGATGCCTGGATCCTTCCCCACTGTTTGCTGGAGTGGGGTCTGGCAGGCTGAAGTGTCTGCCAGGTTCATGTTGAAGCCCCCGTGGTGCAGTGAGGGAAGCTGGAAGCTCTCATAATGCACAGACCTCTCTCAAGGACTCTGCCTGCCTCCATCAGGCACCAAAAACAGCACAACCTCTCCCAAGGCCTGGGGGTGGTGACACGCTCATGAAGGATGTTTATGTCTTGCTGACTTGAGCTCTTCATTGGATACAGGGTCAAGGAGAGGGAATGAAAAAAGAGAATACTCAGGTCCTAGGAAGAAGAATGCCTTGTTCACCCAACAGTGAGCCAGATTATAGATAATATTACCTGATCACATCAGATGGAGTGAATAATGTTTCTTCTAAGTCCAGTAATGAGTGGTAACCTACTGAGTGTGTACCCAGTGCAACTGATCCTAATTACTGTCCTCTAAATCGGAAGCAAGATTATGCTTTGTAACCAGACTAAGTTAGCCACACGCACTGAAATAGTAAATTACCTGTAAAAGGCAGGCAGAATGATTCCTTTCAAAGACAGTATCCATGTTGGGCGCCAATATTTGTCCCGGTTTGAGACAAATTCTGAGGAATGTCCGAAATGAACGTCATCTGACAGAAGGCAGGTTACAGCCACCCCTCCCCCACCAGGTTCGGGAAGAAATTCCTCTCAGGAAAGTGCAAGAGGAAAAAAACACCTATTTATTTATTTAACAAGTAAAGTGCACACAGGCCAAGGAAAAAAAAATGAATAATATGAATAATAAAACCTCTCGCTGTGGAGAGAACCTGGGTAGGTTTTAGAGCCTGAGTGTGGCTTTTTCCTCTCCGGAGCTGGGGTTTGGCGTGGGCCCCTCCAGGCCTCGGTGGAAAGGCCTCCCGGTGAGGTTCTGCTGTTCTGGTGTTCTGAACAGTTCCAGAAGAGAAGAAGAAGCCAAAGTCCCAGGGCTCTGTACTTTAGCTAACAAACAAGAAACTAGCTAAAAAGCAAAAGGAATGTAATTCTCTTCCCTGCTGCAGAAGCGGAGCCGCCGGGCAGCAGAATCCATCGAGTCTGTCTGTGTTTTGAACACAGAGCCGAAGGAATTCCACCGGCTCTCCCCCCTCTCTGTTAAAGGCACAGAAAGGCACAGGATTCGTGTCTGGCATAGGGCAGACAGAAGGGAATACAGTATCATACAGTCACTCCAGGACAGACAGAAAACACAAGGGTTTTTAACCAGCACAGAAATCCCATAAAGCTAACAGGAGTAAAACCCAAATAGGCAAGAGGATGTCATGACATCCTTTCAGTTATTACTCTCAGTCACTGGTAGAAACTTGGCACACCATTTCTGAAGCAACTGTGACAAACTCAATGTTTCTTCTTCTTTTTCTTTTGTGTGTGTCTGTGAAGGAGCATAAAAATGCTTTTACCTCAGTGTTGCTTAAAGTTTTGGTTATGATTCAAGCATCTCAAAATATTGAGAATAATTGCAACATTTTGTGCTGCCAGCATTTGCAGTACAAAACTCTGTGTCTTTCTCACACTTTATTTAAAAAAGAACATTTTGCACCTCAATAGCTAGTTGTGGTTTTGGATCATAAGGCACTAAGGGTTTTGCTCTGTTCTGATTCCCACCCCTTCCATCTCATTTTTCTCATGGTTTAGAACAAAATATTAGTGTGACTCATCTGTCATAAGTAATTTTCATATCCTCTACCTTCTATTTTGGTGTGTGATTAGAAAAAATCTGTAGTTATGTAAAAGTATTTGTGAATTTTTTATAATGGAAGATATGAATCATGTACTTTAAGCAAAAAAGAGAACAATGTCAGGAGAAAAGTGAATTATAAATGAACACAACTTACATATACTATAATTAATAAATACTTTAAAACATGCTATTTCAATTTACTATTTCTAAATATTAAATATTACAGCTGTCATCTCTGGAACACTGGAAAAGGAAATAATAAAAGGGGAAAAAATAGAGTTTATGAACTGGCTTATCCAAAGCAAGTCCCAATTTTGATACCAAAACATTTACAAGGGCACTAATTATGCTTGGAAAGCTGGAATTCAAAATTGCAAATGTCAGTTCCAGGATGTTAATGTTTTCTGGTACAGTTTAGGAAATCCTATGTAGTGTGCAACTTTCAAAAAATGCAATTATGTTTATACATTCCTGTGACTTTTCTCCAGATCAACCTTCTATCCCACAGTGGTACTTTCTCACAAAAACTCCTTAAAAATTCCCTAGAAAACAGAACAATCAATCAGTACAGAAGTGATTTTGCTACAGATGCATTTCCAACAGTTGACCAGATTCTTCTGTTCTCCCTCAAGTAGCAGACTGAAATATTTTACTAAGTGGATCCAGTTAAGTGCAAGCCTCATTCCACGAAAGTCATTTGTATTTGGGCTGAATGTTGAATCAGCAGTACTTAAGTATCTGCTTAAAATAGAAGTTATATTTCTGTGACTACTTAAATTAACTAGGGATCATGATGTTTCTTTGCTAAGAGAGAGAATACAGTGATTTTGTGATCTGCTTTTCTGCTTTTGTCTTTCTGCACTTGAATTGTAAATGCAGAATGCTTTCTACACCCATCTAATACCTGCAGGCAGCAGAGTAGAAGGGAGAGAAGAGTGCAAGCCACCTCACTATATTTGAATATTCAGTACACATGAAATAAGTTCTCTCCTCTCCTTTCAGATACAATTTTGCAAAAAGTAATTCTTAAATGCAGAGCAATGAAATGAAACTCTTATTGATCAGGGAATTCAATGCTTAAATGTTCTCTTAAGAATGATTTCTTTCATTCTCCCCTCTCTCATATTCCCTCCCTCCCTCCCTTTCCTTCTCCAAGAAGCCTTCTAGGGAGTTATTTTCTCCATAGCAAAAAAAGACTTTTGTTGCTTCAAGTTGCTCAGCATCACGGCTTGTACTTGGGACTTTTCCAAATAGTCCTAATATATATATCAGGATCTGCATGTAACTAAATAACACGTGAATGAAGACAGGGATTGTATCAGTAGGAAATCTTACAAGAGATTATTTTTTCAGGTTAAAAAAAATTATTGTACCATTATTAAATTTTCAGTTCTGAAAGTAGTGAAGTGGAAGAATGCACATCAAGTGATTGGTCTCAGGATGTGAAGAGCTGGGTGATAATAATAATAATAGTAATAATAATAATAATAGTAGTAGTAGCTGAGTGTCAAAGAAAGCATCTCAAAGTGGTCAGGAGTTCCCCTAAGAAAAATCAGTGGGAGCCTGTTGAGTGATCTGCTAGAGCTGGAATTAGTCTTTTTATTTATTAGATTGTGTAGCAAAACCAAACTCCCAGCTGAGGGCATCCTTGGAGCAGACAAGGCAAGCAGGGGTAGCAGTGATGGTGTGGGATGGGAAAAGACATGGGAGTGAAAGATGGGGATTGAGTGGCCTCTGTGTGGGGAGGTTTAAAGGGGACAGGGCACTTTTTTCTGCTCATGAAGTTGTTTCTCTTCCTTGTGACCTCTCCTTTTCTTTCCTTTCTTTCCTCCTCAGAGGGAGGACACCCAGAGACCTTCCCTTTACTTCTATTGTTTCTAACATCACCATCTAGACATTTTATTGTTCTTTTTTGATTGTCAAGGATGGGTCAGTCCTGGTTTGGATGGACAGGAACTAGGCCAGGACCAGGGCAGAAAGGCAGAGAAATCCTGCTGCAGATAAAAGGACAGATGTGACTGCTGCTGCTAAACTGGGGCCCTCTGGTACACACTGGCACTCCTTTACCCTCTCCCTAATCCCGCAAAGGCAGTAACAGCAGCATGGATGGTACAAACAGGAGGCAGGAATGAGCTGTTTGGCTGAAAAGCCTAATCCCTCTCTCCTCAGTCACAGGCAAAGTAGCTGCCATCCCCTTCAGTCTGGCAGGTCTCCATTTTGCTAAGTATACAAAGCTACTTCTGACCTGGTGACTTCCTCTCATTCACACACAAAGCTGAGCCAAAGCCCCAAACCTAAATACCTGCAAGCTGCAGAGAAGTTTGTATCCCAAGCTGAACTGTAGAGCACAGAGGCATCTCTAAAAGTTCTGATAGGGTACAGATGTGTTCTGAATTACTGCCTCATTCTTTGAAGGAGAAGGCCTGTTTGGCAGGATAAATAATGTAAACCTGCTCTTCAGAAAACCAGGAACCAAATGGCAATGAAGTTGTGGATAGTGCATTGGCAGTTGCTGCTCTTCAGGCTTTAGTGTCCTCTCAGGTGCCAAATACACATTTCTTTGTACAGCTCAAATGAATTGGATGAAATCAATTACAAATAATCCACAGTACTAGGCATTATCTCCTGTTGGTTCCCCAGGTGATCACATATCTCCTAAACTGCACCACAAACTCTTCAGGGATCTGCTTGCAAGAGATAGATGGAGTCAGGAGAAAATCACCAGATTATCTATCAAAGCAAGAGTGGACTGGAGACCAAATTTGGTATTGCCAGAAAACTTAGCCTGCTTTCCTTAAATAGATTTTTTTAAAATAAATTTTACATCAGAGGCCAGAAAGGTTTGTCATCATTAATCTAACCCATAGTCTAAGACAAAGGGCCTGGAAAGAAGCCAGTTTCTTTCTGAAAGGGGTTTGAGCTTTGAGAGGAAGCCATGCCTACCTGGCTGCCATGATGCAGCAGCTCTCAGAACCCATGCTGGGACTAGGTGGGCAGCTGGAATCACCTAAGGGAGATACAGATTCCAGCCAGCAATCAGAAGCTCAAGGGCTGGATGGCAGCAGTAGGTAGTGGGGTGATGTTTGGACATCTCCCTTCTGGCAGAAAACGTTCCTCTCTCTAGAAAATTCAAGTTTCTTTTGTTAAAATGCATTGTTTTGAGAAAAGTATAACTAAAGTATAACTAAAAGTATAACTAATTCTTCTGTCAGATTTGAGAGACCTTTCAACAGCCCTGATGTGGCATTCAGATTAAATAGATCAGCGGGCACATTTCAAATGCACTTGCATAAATCTGAGGTAAAACAGTCAAGCAGATTTCCCTTGTGAAATCAGTACTCCTCCCTTTCCAAATGCATCCTGCCCCTGAGGTTTGCATGGTCTCGTGGTGGCCAGGCTACCCAGGGCAGAGCTGCCTGAGGCCCACTGGGTGCTGGGGTACAGGGCACTGCTGCAGCACAGCCTTGCAGAGGTTGGGAGCCACTGCTCTTGAGTCTGCATTTTGCCCTAGCTGGTAAAATGATAAAAGTAAATGGAGAGATACCTTTGGGTGTGTTTGGCTCGTTGGAGTTACTCTGCTGGGAAACCAGGGGCTCTGGAGAGCAAAAACACAGTCAAGGGAGATCTTAGGCCAAATACGTCAATTTTCAACCACAAAGCAAATCAGCTATTGAAGAGCAATCACCCTGCTTATCAATGAGCTGGGATTCAGGAGCCCATGGCTCCATGTAGGATGGATGCTGAGCAGCAAGTGCAGCATATGGTGAGCAGGGGTTGTGCAGAGAGGTACAGGACCCTCCCCAGCTCTGATCCAGCGCAGCACTCGAGCATGTGCTCATTGCAGCTGGAATGCACTCATCCAGAATTCTCCATCCACAACTGAACCCTAAACATCTCAATGGCAGCTGAACCCATCAAATCACAGAGACTCCTCCCAGCCATGTCAGTGGGATTTGTGTCAGGGGAAGCACATGGGAGGTGGTAGCAGCTGTGTGAGAATGTTCAGACTATAAAAGAGAAAAGCAGATTTTATTTTGCATAGGACACTAGCACTGTCTGTGGCTCCCCTTTTTAGTATCCTCACATTATGAGTGCAGTACTGCTTGGGACTTTGGTAGTTTCAAGCACAATGCCTCTTGGGAACTAATGATTTTATTTCTGATTGCATGAAAGGGTTTGTATGTACATTTTCATGGGCATGACACACATGGAGAAATATGAGATTAGGTAAAAGCTTTTCATCTGTATTTCAGACAGATAATTTTATACCTCGTAATCTGAAAAAGTTATGCAGTGTTTCTGTAGAAGGGTGGGAACAAGGCTCAAGGCACTTTTGAAATCCAAACCCATATTTTGACTTACAGCATAATTATTACAGGATTGCCAACAAAACCACCAAACACTAGGATTTTTGGTCCATATTCAAACTGCTACATCAGTTTTCACAAGCAATGAATAACTAAAAAAGCTACTCAAACTGAATGGGTTGCCAGATTTTCATACTTCTGAACAGTAGACCTTGAATAAGAAGCTGGAATATGGAATTAAAAGACTATGTTAAATCACTATGTTTGAAATTTTTGACTAATATTTCTTAATATTTTGGGGTGAGAGGGGAAGGATAGTGTGCTCATACATTTCTTATAGGCTCTCTTTTCCCCCTAGGGACCAACTTAAAATCAACAAAGTAACACCAGGCCTAACACAATCAGGAAACCTAGTTCTCTTTGAGTGAAAAGCAACCGACCTGTCCTTCTTCTGCCCTGTCCTGAAATCTTAATGTAAGTATATTCAGCTTTGCAATCCTAAGTGAGTTCTATGTAATACCAAAAACAAAGCACAAAGGCTTAAAACTGAAGTTGTCTTAAAGCCGTCGCCTACACAGGATTTCATAAGTTGTTCAAGTGTTTGCTCTTTTCAATTTTGTGTGGAAAATTATGTGGTGCATAAATTTTGGTAATCATCCTCAGCAGCACTTTTTTATCTTTTAGGTAAAGCAATCTACCCTTTCAGCCATTCTCCATTGTTTGATAGGAGATAACACATAACTTTGGCATTTTGTGTTTCTATAAAGAAACTTGATTTAAATCTATTTTTATGGTTGGAAAAGAGTCAGGACAGGTTTCATTAAAAAAGATATGTCAGAAAACATTTTATCCTGGGAATGGAGTGACCCATGGTACTGACGTGTGTGTGATCCCCAAAACGCCTGTGTGCACGTGTCCACTTCCATATGTGTGCACATGCTAAAATAAACAGCTGTAACATTCATTGAGAAATCCATACTTAATACAATGTTTAGTTTCCCTCAATAATGGGAAGAATATGTTAAACATCATTCTGAGCCTTAATGGAAAAGTTTCTGACAACGAGACATTAGCTCATACTGTCCACAGTCATCTTATGCCTGTGAGTATTGTTTGTTATCAAGTGTGACTTTTGGAAGAAAAATGCATTATTGCTTAACAAGTTGCACTGCAGTAGTGTCCTACACTCTGTTTTGGTTTCTAGAAAGCTAATTAAAAGAATCCACATGGTAAGAATTAATCATGTAAATCCCTTGGACTTTCTGGACATCTTTAAAGGAGGTTGAGTGCCACATTCAATAGCATTTCTCGCTTGCGGAGAAGTCACACACAATTTGTCCGAGATTAAAAACCAGCAGAGTCACACAAATGTAACTCCACAGTTTGGCTTTAGAGCATCAGCCCTGGCAACAACCCTGCTCTGGGAACCCACTGGAGTTCACTGGGGTGGGTGCCCACTGGGCAGCACTGAACAATGAACCCACTGGGGTGGGCTGGTGCAGTGACAGGATTTTAGGATCTCTGGCCACTCCACGGCTGGAGCTGTCCCTGGTAACTGTTTTGCCCAGCATCAGCTGCTGTGACCTACCCTACACTGGGTGCTAGAAAAGTCTAACAAGAAAAAAAAAGAAACAAAAAGAGGAAAAAAAATGCTCAAGGCTCCAGCCCACAAACTACTGTGAGAGAAAAAAAAACACTTCTCAGCTAGTACTTACATTCTCCCAGAGCATCCATAAAGTTTTAGAGCCCATCCACTTAACAAAACATCCATCCAAGAATGGCTGTGGATTTGATAATTCAGCTGTGAAGTTTCTGTAGCAGTTGATGAAAAGATTGTATAACAACGCTGCTTTTTCATTAGTAATTTCTTCAAACCTTTCAATAAATATCTTCTGGTGTTATAGAATAATATAGATCACTGTTAAAAAAGTATTGCATGGGTTTTTTTAGTATTTACTTCAACAGGTGAAACAGTGAATATAAGTTGCTAAATATAGCTTCTAGACAGAGAAAAAACTACAGTTAAGCTAAGCATTACAAATTAGCACCCACTACTTTTCATGAGTGGCAAAGTTGTTTTGAGAAAAACACTGTCTTCAAAAATTCACAGATATCAAGGGGAACAGAGAATTAAGGGGAAAATAAACTTAAAAAGAGGTTGAAAGTTCTGGAAAATATTATTTCCTTTTTTTCTTTTAATCTATTCCAGCGAATGTAGAAGAATTTCAGCAAAACATTCAGATTTGGATAGAAATATACCTCAAATGAAAAGGAAACAAAGCCCTCTATCTGCAGCAAGAATACAGAAAATTTTCAGACTTGAGCATCAACTGGCAGATAGACTTGAAAGGCATTTGGGTCAAATAGAAGTCCCGAGCTGCTACCAAAATCAACAGTCTAATTGTCTCAGCTGAAACTGGGGCTTAGCTGTTGGGTTTCCTGTAACTAAATCTTGCCACAAACAGCTCTGCTAAGTTTTTCCTCCAATAATAAAATAAAATAGAGGAAAATTAAGACAAATACAAGAGACAATGAAGATGAGTATGTAGTTCCCAAAATAAGGAGGGGAGCAGATGTTACAGGAAACTTGTGAAGGTATCAAAATAGTTCTTGTCAGCTCTAAATGGTTGACATGGCAGTTCTTTAAAAATAAACAATCAAACATCTGAAAGTAATTGCTAGACTAAGGGATTTATTTTATTTAAGCAATAAGGTATTTTAAAAATGTACTTAGAATGTCTAGCTTGCTTCAAATTGCTTTGGTTTTCTACACAGTGTCATTGTAGTCGCTACCCACCCAAAAGTGGTATTTTAATAATATTTTTAAATTGAAAAACAACAACTGAAATGAAGAAAGCAAAACTATTCAGAAAGGTTACCAGAATGAACAGTTCAACTTCAGACACCTTCTAATCTGATCAGGAAGCAGAATGAAAAAAAAAAAAAATACTGTGCTGAATTCAGAAGCAGTGAGTCAGGTGATAAAGTTATACCATTTTATGTGGATTTACTGAGATCGTATCTCAAAATCCAAAGCAAACCTAAGTGACTGAAAGAAATATTTCAGTTTATAGAGTCTGATATTTTTTTCTGTCTGTCCTTTTTCCTGTTGAACTGCCTTTTACGCCTCTCAGTGTATAAACTTCTTGAACATAGGCATCTCCTCTGTCCTCAGTTTCCTCCTCATTTTCTTGTGCTTTATGTGCCTCCATTCAATCCCTGCTTAACTGATAGTAAGGATTAGTTTACTGGTCTGCCTTTTCCCTGTCTGACTTGGGGAGCTGGAAATACTGGATGACTTTTAGTGGAACCTAAAACCTCAAATTACTCAAGTATTTATGGAAATGTTACCTAACATTTCCAAGACCATTTATTTTAAATAGGAGTCAGTTTCTGGGCTCCTTTACTCACTCATGAAAACCTAGCTTCAGACTCCTCTCAGCAACTTTGGATGGGAGGAAATTAAAGGAGAATTACAAAAGAAAAATCTTTTCCAAACATAGCAGTGTTATTCAATATCTTAGAAATTTACTTTTCTTTTCCTGTTGGTGAATGTGGTTCTTTTAACTAATCCAAGTATTATTGTGAATAAGCCCAATGGTTGCTTTTGTCTGTGTTTTGAAGAAGAGGGGCTTGTTTAGGGCTTTAGCAGCGATAATTGACACAAAAAGCTCCACTACAGAACTCATAAAAAGAATAAGACGAAGTTGCCTCCACAAATCATTAGAATTGGGGATACTGTATAGATACCTCCCACTTGCTGTTAGTAACCAGGATGAAAAGTTTATGATCCCAGGCTGTGCAAAGCAGAGATCTGAGGAACCTGCTGCTCTTTAAATTCTCTGCTTCCGAGTCCCCTGCTCCCCACACCAACCCACATGAAAAGAACTTGAAGCCAGGAGGCAGCAGATTTTTATACTGATAGCAGGAAGTTTGTGGAAGATTGGAACAATGTGTCTCTCTGATTTGGGAAACAGTTACACCAAAGAATAAGCCTTCTTATGGGTTTTGCATTATGCATAAGTCCTCCTGTTTATATGCTAAAGCATATGGTTTATTAACAGGTAGCTCATTAAAAGTAACATATAGAGCATATAGCGCCATCATCACTTTGCAAATGTTTTCCACACATTTTCCATAGCTTTCACATTCAGGGAAAAGTAGCTCTAAGTGAAAAGTCTTCTTTCAAAAGCCTCATTAACATAATGTATCAATGAAATGATGCCTTGTGGACCCAGTTTCTTTTGGAAACACCAATGTATTTTCTATGCAGAAGTCTCTATGGAAATGTCTCATTTTAACACAGTTTTCTAAACCTTAAAGTGTTCAGACACAACTCTATTAATGCCTTTGCCTTGTAAAGTTCAAGGAATGCTACCACAGTGTGAAATGGAATTTGAATTACAGTCAGATTAATTGCCCATCTAATACTAAGAGTTCAGCTAAAACAGCTGTTATACAATTTAACCTTGTATTTAGTTTCAAAGGAGTTTTTTGTAGCTGTTGGGTTTATTTAAGTAACTGATTAAGACTGTCCTGTTTTAATTGGCGAAGTTACGCAAATAGCAACAAATATTACAGTTCACAGTAGTCTTCCATAGGAACAATTTCACAGTCACAAAATGGTTGAGGTTTAAAAGCACCTCTGGAAGTTACCTTGTCCAACCCTCCTGCTCAAGCAGGGACATCTAGACTGCCTGCCCAGCACCATGTCCAGAAAGCTTTTGAACTACTTCCAAGGATGAGACTCCACAACCTCCCTGGCAACCAATGCCAGTGTTGTCTCCCTCACTTCTCTACTCCCTCTGCTCACTCTCACAATTTCTACTTTGTACGTTGGAAATCTCCCCTGCACTTGTTCTCTGCAACCGTCTAGCTCATCATTTAAAAGGGTGGATGAATGTTGTAGCACAAGGCAGAAATCAGGGATATTTCATTGAAGAAAGCGATGCAGTTCTTTACTGAATGTATTTTTGGACCATTTCGTTGGTACTCACTTGTGTATTCCTGTGTAAATGGAAGATGGTGTAAATGGAGTCAGCTGAGCAGCAGCAAGGATTCAGGACTCAACTTGTGAATGTGAGCTATGCTAGCTGATGACAAAGCTAAGACTTTCTATAGAACATTTCCTTTGAGTGCAAACAGCATATTTCATGCTACTTTACTTGCATTACAGCTATTTTTAAGCAATCCACAGAATGGAGACTAAGTATTTTGAACGTGCAAAAGGTCGGGTATGTGCTCAGGTCCCCCCTCCTGTGCAATGCTTGTGAAGTTGTCCCTTGATAAATGACAAACTGAAAAGGCAAAGAAAAGGCAACAGCATGGAGCCTGTGCTGACAGTGTAAACAGCAATTTGAGTTTAGCGGACAAAGTTCACAGTTTGCAGTGAAAGGTCATGAGGATTTCAAGCATTTTTGGTATTCTGTCTCTGCTGTCTGCACAATATCAAGCAAATAAAAAAACCCTGATAGACAGCTTCCAATTCTGTATACTTGGCATCCCTGCTCAGCCTGAAGGAACACGGGAAGCTCTGTCTTTGGCATTCTACAATTATTTGAGGACACGCCATCCTAACAAAGCTTTAACACTTACTCAGTCCCAACTTTAGAAGTGATGTTTTATAAGCTAAAAGGCTTGCCCAGCTCAGTTAAACTCAGTGGCCTGCAGTTTTTTTGCTAAAAATTTGCATGATGAGGAAGAGTTATATAATATGTTAACTCTCAGCCGGTTATGTTTGGTTTTTTCCAACCAGTGTACAGTTACATTAAAATAGATCAAATACTTTCATGAGAAATCTCCTACAATGTGCAGTTGAACTGAATGAGACTTAGAGGATTCTCACTTTTTATTATTTTTTTATTATATTTTTTGCCTGCAATGAGTTCATTCCCTCTGGATATTATTAACATTTCCTTTAGGAAAGGTTTAGCTCTGGCCTGTGAAACACTGATAATGACATTTTTATTTCCCAAACTCAATAAAATATATACAAAGTGGAAATTGTTTTCCTGGAGGTATGTAACCTCAGAAACCTAAAGAAGAGTTGTATTACCTGTGTGCCTCAGATGTGACTGCAACCTCTGCTTTTTAGGAAATCACTACTTGCAGTATTCAGGCCTGTACCACGGAAGTGAGAAAAAATATCTTCTGTATTAATCTTGTCTTTGAGTACATCTTTCCTGGACTCAGAATATTCAGAGATGTCTTAGAAGTGTGAATGGGATTAAATAGTAAAAACAGGACAGTAGGTCCTATTTTTTATAACAGAGCCAGGTATTGGCTGAATTTTTTGCAAAGTGTATTCTTTTAATCTTCCAACTAAGCTTTTTTTTTTTTGTGTTCCTAACTTTACAACTTCTGGCATATCTCAGCATGATCATACATGAGGAGTTTGTTGTGCAAACAGTAAGTGCCAAACACTCAAGCCCACATTGTGTCTACAGGTGCTGAACATGCCTGTTCATCCCCAAGCATACGTGACAATGTCATGAGGGATCTATTTCCAATCTCAGATGCTCCCATACTTAGCACACCTTGTCCTTCCGGCTCAGGCAGAGTACCCATTCCAGTCACTGTGCAGTGTATTCCTTCAGATCCTTCTTGAGACACATATTTTTGTATCTTCAGATACTAATTACTTTACTGTACCTAAAACCTGCTGTCCTTTGTACCTGGCTTAGAAGTACAGTTACCTGCACAGGTAGCAGTGGTTGTGAAGAGCTGAAGATTTAAGGTCTTGCCTGACAGTCCTCCTTTGACTTCCCTCTCCTTTAATTTCCTTTCCCCCCTCACTTTTTACATAGATATGGATGATTTTTCTCTGAGATTCAGTAGTGCTGAGTGGAGCAGCAAAGACGCCTGAATGCAAATGTTACCTCCTCCTACTGAGGCCAGATGTGGAATACAAGCACCATTTCACATTGTGACTAAACTCAGCCAGGAATGCATATGGCTCCTAAACAGAGTTACAATGCAGACACACTCAAACTTTGTTCCCTTTCTTCCCTAAATACAAAATGGTTAATATCAAAGGACTGATGCTTACCATTGTCTACTCACTAGCAGAAGAATCTCCAGATTTTGCTGTGCTCAGAGCAAAGCACATTCCAACATGATACAGTTCCACGATAGCTAGAAAACAAAGCATTTTGATAAATGAGAGAGAGTCTGAAAAGTTAAACACCGTTTAAAAGACAGGAAGCCAGAAAAGACTAAAAGGAAGGGTATTTGTTAATGCTCAGTTTATATCATATTTGCTCTGGCCAAAAAAAGGCTGCTTGTAATGAGCTCTCTGCAAGTGATCGAAGTATCTGAAAGAAAGGAAGACTCTCATTCAAAGGCATAGGAAAAAGCTGTGTCTTAAAATACGATTTTACCTTTACCAGAAAAAAATATCTTTCATTTATCACAATACTGAAGGCAGTGTAACACAGCCGTGCACCAGCGAACACGGGCCATAGTACCTATATAAAGGACAGTTATGTGAGCATGTTTTTATTATTTTGCTTCTCTGAAGTGCATGAGGAGTGTCAGACCTGTGTCTGTGCTGAGCGGATGGCTCCCGCCACCTACAGGGCAGCTTCGGTACCGAGACGTGTCCGCTCCCAAGGACCGCCTGTGAAAACCCAGGGCAATTTCCATCCTGATCAAAAATTGCTCCAACAGACATTTAAACTGGCTGTAGCACCTGTCAGTATTTAAATACATATACACAGATAAGAAACATTTGACCTTCAGATGCTACACCATTTGGCATTCAGTGTGCTTGATTTTATAAATATACTTGCTAGCAATCCATTTTTTATCGTGGTTACAAATAAAGATACAAAACGATCTAATTCTCCTTTGTTGCTGCCACAAATTAGTTATAGTGACTGTATCTGGAATTAGAAAAATTATACAACATGGGTTTTAAATGCCAAACCTGTTCTGCCTACTGAAGACTCCAGTAGGGAATCCAATAAAACTCCAAAGCTTACAAAGCTGCAATTGCTCATAAGAGCTGACCATCCCTGAACTGCCCTATACATTCAGCCGAGAAGAATCCTAGTGTGCAGCTTTGGTGCTAAAGAGGAAAATGTGTTGGATTATAGCTGTAGGCATAGTACCCTTTCCTTAGTAATAACACTATTTCCTTTACAGAACCGTGCAAGTAGCAGCCTTCCCACTGCTTTCAGAGGCTCATTTCCATCACCCACTGCAGCTCTTTTTTCACTCATTAGTGATACCTAGTCCTTAAGTCATAACAGGTCACCTCCAAAAGCAGGTCACACCCTGAGCCGCTGATCTTCAAGGTGGGGCCACTGATGGTGGTAGGAGATCGTCCCCCAGCCCCCTAGAGCAAAGAGCTAATTCTCTGGGACAGCAGAGGCTTGCTTTGCCACCCTGGGAGAGGGTGAAGGTGGGGGAACAAGAAACAGAATAGCTGAAGTGACGACGACAGCAGCATCCCTTCCCCACCCAGCCAGAGCACTGGAAACAGCCGGTGGCAGGAGGCCAGTGCATGCCAAAGACATGGCCTCCCCATGCATTTCACCCAAATCATGCCCTGATTTGTTTTGTCTTCCATCAGCAAACTGGGCTGTTTACAGCATGACAAGGATTTAGATGATTAAAGGAAAGAATTATTCCAGACCGTATTACACTATTTTTTTTAATGCACTAATCTGCACCAGGCCATTGTGATTTTTGGTCACTGCTGCTTTAGCCTCTTCACCTCCTTTTCCTCAAGACTCTTGCAATCTCAGTGTATGCCATATTGGAAAGCTGGCAGTAAGGAAGGCTCCCCTCCTGTTTCTCAGGAGATTAATCAGCTACAAACATGAAGCACTTGTTCTGTTCAGCCATGTTATCCCAATTTTACACATGGACAATGCCATTGATGCAGTGGAGGATTCTTTTAAATGACACTACTCAGAGATGAGCATCAGGGCCTAAACTTTACTCCTCTCTCACAAAGTGTAGAGCTGTTACAAAGTTTCCTTCCAGTAAGACCTGTCATCTTCTTGACAAATGTCTTTTCAGGAAACCACTCCTTTGCATCTCACTATCCTGAAGAGAATGTGAAGAAATGTGTCTGCTCATCAAGACTGACTTGTGGTCTCTGTGTGGCTTTATTTGAAGTCAGAGGTTCAGAGACACCTGTAAACAGTCAACTGCAGAGACTGGAAACTGTGGGAAACAATGCAGTGCATAAAAGAGCGTACTGCCACACTTACAGTAAATTCATTTGGAAAATGAATTTAAGCCTGTCTTTCCTTAGTTTTCTTGGGGCAACATGTTCTCATAGGAGATGGGAACAGTATTTCACAATTATAATTTTCCAACCCACTCTCCTCCAGCACTGTAGGAAGAAAGAATATCTGATGAGAATTGTAAACATTCAGCACGTGCCTGTTTCACCATTCTGAATCAGAGCACCAGCCCCGCATTCAGAGATAACACCTGTGGGAGGCTGTGTTTTATCTGCAGTAAAAAGCATTGGCTTTTCTGAACACTGACACCTCAACTCATTTATATGTGCATCCTTTGGCAGCACAAAGCACAATAAGGTCATAGAAATGCATTTTAAAATGTGTTTTTTTTCTTGACATGCATCTATATTATAATTACAATGGCACCATTGCATTTCTTTGCAAGACAATTCAATTTAGGATTATTACTTTTACTCAGCGAGGCTTCATCACCAAGAGTGAACAAGGCTGAGCTATGAGTATGTTTAAAGCATCTTAGTAATGAGTTTAATACATTTGGAAGGCCTGGAACCTCCCATGCTTTTTTTGTACTAATTTTCTGTGGTTGGACAAAGATCAAGCGCAGTTGTGTAGCCAGCACACAATATGCACGATCACTTTGGTTAAATTACAAAAAAGGCTAACATCTAACTTGTCCATGTCATGTTATTTGGCAAAATAATGATGTAATTAAATGGGTTTAAGTACCAAAAACATATGTATCCATTTACATTTAAACTTTTTTTTTCTCCCTATTTACAAAATAATGCTTTTGTTAGGGAATAAAATTCAATGTGCTTCATATGTAACTGGTGGAATTCTGCAGCTCAATTATTTCTTCATCACAAAGGCAAGAGAAACTTCAGCACACAATCTATCAGATTTACAGACTGGATTGCAGCACTGACACTTGGCCCCCAGAGCTCCCAAGCAGGCTACTACAAGGAGTAGACTTTTCCACATGTATGGAGTGGGTTTGCTGGTGGCATCAGCTAACCCACGGTGAAGGATATGAGTAGAACATTTACAGCCCTACTTCCAGCTAAACTAAGAAATCTTTGAAGTATGATATGTTGATTTCATGCAGGAAATGGGATCCACATGCATGTTTTCTTGGGAGTTCCTTGTAAAACAACAGTCAAGTCTGAACATAAGTATGTATTTTTAATATGATAGGTATACATTACAGGTTCTTTCCTCATTCTCCTACTGCCTGTAGGGCTGTACATCAACAGAGACATCCAAAGTCTGCTTTCATTTAATTAAATGGGATCTTTGTCGCCAGTTGAAAAAAAAAAAAATCAGATATGTGAAATAATGTCTGTTCTCATGACATTTCCAGCCCAGTTTCCAGGAAGACTTTGGGATAGTTTTGAATAGATGAAAAGAATGATAAGAAAAACATTTCCTTAAAAGAAAATAATTAAAGGAAAGCAACACTCCCACTTATCCTCCAACTCTTCCATCTTTGGATGGGGCTAGGCTAGTGAAGCTGTTCATCTGGGACAGCTCATTAAATGTTGTAACTAGCAAGATAAGTTGCAGTAAAATGGACTCAGTAACAATCACTCGTCTACATCAAACCAGATACATTTAACCACTGATAATTTCTACAGCAGAATACCAATATCAGTAAAATGAAGCACATGCAAAAGCTAAGATTCAGTGATACTGGTTTTTCTGTAAATAGGAATTACCTCCACTACAATCAAAATGCTTCTATGAGTGAGAACAAACTCTGCACCAGTAGTGGATACCTGTTTGCTTAGCTGCAAAATGGTTGGCCAGGATTTGGGTATTTTTAAGTTAATATAAACCAGAGTGATTCTGATTTTACTGCCTGAAAATGGTAATTTCTTAGATCTAAACTGACATTTGTTCCTTGCCAAAATATTTTGCACTGGCACTTACTGTTGGAAAGACCAGTTTTTTTCTACTGCCAAGAACTGAGTAAAAGTCAGCCAAATTATTCAGTTCTTAATTGAGCAAAATTCTCATTGTAGTTTTACTTGATTAGGAAAAACAGCCTACAGTCTACTGCATGGGTATGTATAAGCTGAGATTAATTTTAAAATAGTTAACAACTAGCAAATTTTATACAGATTACAGTTCTCATTGGAAATAACGGGGTTATCTACATATGTCAAACTGCCTGTTTGCACAAGTGACCAGTTCCCTTACTGCTGAATTTCACAAGCTTCTAACGTTGCTAATTGTTACCTGGAAGTACTTAATTGAATTACTTGAGAAAAATCTATTCCAGATCATGTAGTCTCCCCAGTTACCGAACTCTAGGAAATATACTTTTTACTTTACAAAATAGATATTCACCAGTGTAATCAACAGATAGGAACTGACAGGACACAAGTTTCTCAAAGTTACAGTCTCTACTGCATGTAGTTTTCCATTGCGTCTGTTCAGATTTCTGCATTTTATCTGTGTCAGTGATCCTCCCAAGGAGAATTACTAGACCTTCATAGTCAGGAGGTTTCATAAAGTATTAAACTTCAGCAATCATTTTTTGCCTGAGGCAGACAAGGGAAAACTAGCCAGGAAATTCTTCAACAATATTGCGTTAATAATTTTGCATTTCCAAATGGAAAATAAGTAGGTTTGTCTTCTCTTCCATAACAGTTATCACTGGGCTATGAAAGCCACAGCAGTGTTGCATGGTCACAACACACTGATGACTTCAAGTGCATTAAAACACAAATCTCTCCCCTTCCTCTGGATAACTTGTCATGGTTTAGTCCTCTGAACACAAGTTCATTTCAGGTGTCACATTTAATCAAGATGAGGACTTCATTCCAAACCAAAGACATAATGGCGTGTAATTCTTATTACAGTAGCAAAAAAAAAGTAAATAATTTTCAATAGACCACTGTTAGAGACTGCTTTAGTTGGGGAATAAACATTAAGTACAAGAAAGGCTAAAACAAGATATAGCTATTAGACATATAGAGAAGAGAGAGAAGAAAGAAGGAATTCAGGAAGAGGAGAGGCAGGAGTAAAACTTAGCAGCAGTTCTTAAAGGGTGATTTATGAGATTTTTACACATATTAAGAGACAATCCAGTCTAGAGCCTGAATAGGCAAAAACCCCAAAACTGACAAAAAATTAAATATACCAAGTTGAGGGTTTTTTTCAGATTCTTAGTGATTTTGATTACTGGTATTGCCTTTTAGATTGAAAAGGAGGGTGATAATTTATTTCTATAGATACTATTTGAAATTGATCCATTTAAAGGCAATGACATTGTCATATGGCAGCAGTTTGTATGTTCTGCCCTCTGTCTTAAGAGATGAAAACTCTTTCTAAGTTTGCTTTCCTTCCCCACACTGCATATTACTTTCAAAAAGCTGTAATGAGAACAGTATCTAATGAAAGAGCAAACATTAATTCTATACACTACCAGAGATTTTAAAAGCTCTTAGATTTTTGTCCAGTACAATCACTGCTGATTTATTATTAAAGCTTAAATCAGTGACGATAGAAGAAATTGGATTACCTCTCAGTTCCAAGCAGAGAGCTGTTAAATCTCTGGTGTCTCAGTTAATTCCTTCACACATTCCCCTCCATTCCAGACCCAGCTCTCCTCCCTGCATTTCTTCCTTTGCCTGCCATGAAGCTGCTGTGCTCTGGGGTCCCCTCAGCCAGCAGTGTCAAACACCACAAGCTACTCATACAGATGCAGAAATATCAGCAAAGCTGACTTGGGGGTTTGATTTATTTGAATCCTTACTGATTGTTTCATTTGTGTGCATACTCTCAAGGTGTGCATGCTTGTGCTGTCCCAGCACTCTCCCAGCACCTTGCTCAGGGCTGCAGCTTTGGTGGCTTCTCAGCTGCAACCACCTTGTCATTTAGTGTCCCTTTAGGAGCAAAGTGTTCCTGCTCTAAACACAGCCCCAGCTGCACCCTGCATCCAGTAGTGGCACCTGTCCAAGGGTCTCACAAAGCTGCAAACACACCTTTGAAAACACTAGCCCCTGGGTGACTTTACTAATACAAATTGTGAGTACAGTCCTCTAAGGAGCTCATTCCTGCAGGATCTAATCAGCTTTACTATTTGATTTATTGAGAATTTTGTAACAATTTTCAGGCAATACTGCTCAAACATAAGAAAAAATCCTCTCCCTCTGATCCTGTGGGCTATAATTACATACTCCAGAATCTCTCTTTCATTATCAGAGCTAAACCTTCCACAAAGCAGATCAGAAGTATTTCTGTCCAGAACATGTGATTTCTGCTAACATTTGAAAATCTGAGCATGTTTCTTGACCAAAGGCAAAATTAACTTGGAATTAATGTAGGTGTCCCATCTCAAGAGTCAAACAAAACACCCAAATGAAAGTCATTTTAAGCATTGCTGATAGCCATCCTGTTGTATGAAACATAACTCCATTTCCCTTGCTAGAGAAATACCAGCCTAGTGGATTTATTTTCTAATTTGGTTGAGCCATGGCCTCTAGGTAGCCATAAACCTTTGGTTCTGATGTTTTAGCAACAACAATCTGGTGGATGACATTTTCAGGGAAGGATATGACATCATTTAAGTGCATTGCTTTTTCTAATGACAGATTATGTGGAATTAGTGATTGTTGATCTAACTGCATCATCCTGGGAATATCTAGTACATGCTTTAACTACACCTTTGCACAGATACAAAAATAATATTTTAAAATACTTACCTGCTTAAAAAAAAAATCTAGATTTTGAAAGAAAAAAAGGAGGATGGGGCAAGGAATGAAGGCCTTAGCTGATTGACAATACAGGATATAGAACCTTTCAGGTCCTAATCCATGAGGGGATGTTCGCATCTGGCACCATAATGGAGTCCACATGCCTGAATTAGATGCTGGGAGTCCATGCATGCAAGTGAAGTGCCTCGGAGGGGGATTCACAAAAGCCAGTGTTTGGGTAGTTTCCTAAGCCAGCCAAATAGGGAAAGCTAAAGATTGCAGTTCATCCTAAATCCTGACTCTCTCCTGGGTTTAAGTGCCTTCTGGTGAATGAAGTAGACAGGCACAAGTCCCTCCACTCTGGGCTCATAGCTCACAATCCTCTTTTGAAAGCAGGTGCCAAATTTTTCTGTTGAACTCCGAGCAGTCGTCAGCAGCTCAAGCACAGTCTTATTTGGGCTGAGGAACACAGGTCTAGTTCCTTCCTTTAGCAAAAGGTACTTCTGAAGTTTGCATTCTCTCCCTCCTGGACATGCCTGAGCCAGCAAGCTAAAGGCATCAGCTCCCAAGAGATGGGTAAGAGCTGGCACAGGTCACAGCAGACCCAAGAAGCCATAGGGAGGAGGGAAAGCAATGAGAGACTTTGTTTGAAAGCCTGGGAGGTGTCCACAGGCAAAGTGAGCCTCAAGTCCACACCTGCACTAAGAAAGGCTTGTGCACTGGGACCAAGGTGCATTTGAGGAGGATTTCAGTGGTCTGACGGCTCAGGCAACAGCTTATCAGTCCTGATCAGGGGCTGATTTCAGTTGTGGATTGAAGCGCTTTAACTTCCCCCTCCAATCCTATATTCTCCTGTACTTCCAGCCCCAGCTCTGCCTCGTAGTGCTGCAGGAAGCTGAAGAGAGGCAGTTGTCCACCTTTGATCCAGTTGAGCAGCTGGGTAGCTGCATGTTTGTCAGCCTGTCCCTTCATCCTGGCTGCAGCATGGATGAAACACAAGTGCCGGCTCCTGCAGCAGATATTTTATAACTGTTAGTGCCCAGAGCTGAGCACTGACCAGCTTTCCAGCCTGTGCATCTGCTGCTCTCAGTCATCATGGGCCCAAAGGCTGCACTGAACATGTCAGATTGTTTTCCTTGAGTACAGCTGACAGACGTGAGTGACTGATAGTATTTGCTCTTCAGGGCTTGGCTTTGCTTTCCTTTGGCCTTGGTTGGGTTGTTCCAAGGTGACAGATGTGATAATTTTGAGTCCTTTAAACCACAGCACACTGGATTGCATATAGGAAATTAATTCCACCTCATAACATTTTTGCAGTTTAAATGACTATAAATTTTCATGGATCCAGGATAAGTGTGTGTGAGTGGGGTGGGGAGGGTCTTTTGTGTGTGTGTGCTTCAGAAGTATCCTTTTTTTTGCTGTGCTTTTGAGAGGCATGGCAAAGTCCTGCTATAAGTATTCACTGAATCAAAGCTACAGGGAGTATTTCACAACTGAGGTTGAAAGATTTTTTGGTTGTGTACTGCTACCCTTATTTCTGCACTTGCAGAGTGGGAATTGGGTGGTATCTGTGTAGGCCTGTATATGTAACACTTGTCAACAAATAACAGACTTCAAGCCTTGTCTCTCTAGCCCTCCACTAATGTGTGCTTTTGTGCTGAAGCAGACTTGAGTAAGATGCATTTCTTACCTGCTGCACAAGAGGAAAAGACAGAAGGTGTTTAGGAACAGATCTGTTCCTGCATGACACAGGTATGTGTGTGTGCAGTTCAGCCATGGTGGTACTACAGAGGATGTTCAATGATTTTCAGTGGTGTTTTGCACATAAGTCCCAGGTGATGAAGAGACCTACATTGGTAGATCCAGTGTCTACCATCTAGCAACTTCCACCTTCGTGTCTGCCCACAGGTGTGACCCAGAGCACAGGGGGACTTTCATAAAAATTACAAGCCCAGTTTTGAAACCATTTTGACCGGGTGTTTAGTTATAGTTATTGTCATCTTAGTCTTTATCAAGAAGAGTAGCATAAAAGTAAAATAATTTACCCTTAGGAAACATGTTTGCAAGATAAGATCTGCTTGAATTTTGTGAATTGAGTGTCCTGTCATGATTAGCACATCCTAACAAATATGATGATACCTGCAATATTTGATAATAAAATAGGAAAATAATTACTACTAAATTTAAAGCATGCTCCTGATTTCTCTCTGGGTGGAGCAGTCTAGTATGTTTAACCTTCTAAGGCAAGATTATTTCTTCCACTGTTTGAGCAAAGGTAGGAAAAGTATGCAAAGGGCAGGAATTTTTTTAATGGCAAATAACCTTCCAAAAAAAATTGTCTGAGAGGAAGTTTTTTCAAGAAAAATATTTAACAGACATTTGTTACTGTTTTCATATCTCCCTTGGACTGCTACTCTGGGTTTCTGGGAAATGGCAGAGTTAGAGCACAGCAAATAAAAATAAGGGAGAGAGAAGCTGCTCTTTCTCTTGACAGGCTCATCAAAGTACAGTGAACGGAAATATTGTAAATGGTAAAAATTTGTCTCCAAAATAAAGCCTCCAAAGCCTTTTGCTTTTATTAAAAAAAAAAAAAAGTCATGAAACAGCGCAAGTGCAAGAGCCAAGAAAGCACATTTTGTATGCCATCAAAGTGAGAAAAGGAACAGAAATGCTGTGCTGTGCCAGTTTCAGACAGAGGCAATCAAGCAAATTTTCTGGCAAGAAGGTAATGCGTAAGGCCATAGGATTGCAACAGGAGTCACAGAGAACAATAAATTACTTCAAATTAAGATCAGACCAAGTACTTCAAGAGTCCCACACAAATTTCTTGCTTTGTAGTGGAAGAACTCACTGGACTGTTAAAGTAACTTCTGCTCAGATTGCAAAGCCTGGAGTATGATCTCTACCATATATGATCACTACAAGAAATAAAATTTCTTTGTAACCAAAAGACTGCAACCAAAGAACCTGGGCACCCAGAATTAGGCTCTCTTTCTTAATGAGATTTCATGATCTTGATTCCTTTTTAGGGAGTGATGGCTCCCTGTAATGGCTCCCTGTAAGGCATTTAAATTTAATCAGTATGCATACAGTGCTAAAAAGAACTATAAAGTTCTAAATCTCAGAGGTCCTGCTTCATCATGATAATAAAAAGGCTAAAACTTACCCCTTTCCAAAGAGCCATCCCTCCTGCCTGCCTCAGGCACCCTAGAGCTGCCAGGAGACCTCACCTCCCAAAATGTCCCACAGCAGAGCACTGGCCAGACCGGGTGTGGGCAGAGACAGACACCTGCCTTTTTCAAAGCTGTGGCTGTGTTCTGTCCACCCAGGAAACTGTAGCCTTTTCACCCCCAAAAAGAAGACATGGTGACAGTGACCACAGTGTGGCAGGATGTCACACCACAGCAGGGTGCTGTCAGTGCTCCACAGGCCATGCAGGGCAGGTCAGACCCCAAGTGGCACCAGCAACTGAAACAGTACTTGCTACAGCCTCAGGATCCAGAGAAGCCCAAGAGCAGCTTCTGGCCACTTCTCCCTTTTATCCTTAGGTTGGCACCAAGTGTACCGTAGGCTGAGAAGTGCAGCCTACATGAATATTACAACTGCACACAGCTGTACTGCTTTACATAACACTTAAACCAGTAAGAAGACAGATTATCTTCCCTACAACACTTGCAACAATCAGTCACTGTCATTATCAAGAACACTTCTATAATCAGGACTTTTATTTCCACTGCCACCTTTTGGGAAGTGTTTAAGAAAAAATGGAACTTCACCAAGTCTTGCAGTTGTCAATGAAGGGAATTTCTGCATGCACATCTATGCTTTCCTAAAGGTACTGAGATCTATTAACTCATAGAATGCTCCTTCTCTAAGCAATCCTTCCAAAAAATCCTAAACCATGCCATATTAGAATAAAATATATATAGCCAGATTTAAGACTAAGTGCACCTTCACTAAGCTGACAATTTTTTTCTGCTTTTAATACAATAATTTAATTAATCAAATGAGGAACTAAGAGTTCTCTAACCAGTAAAATGGGTAGATATCCTTCAGAATAATGTTCTGCCATTTACGCATATTTGGGTAAAAATTCAGAATATACTTGAGTTTATTTATTGTCACAGATAGAGACAGCCTTCCTCCCTCATTTCTGTCCACTCCCAAACATCTGATGAGATGGAGCATTCCACTGACTAGCAAGTTTAACAGTGAACTGCGCAGATTGTTCACTTGTCATTTAGAGCCAATTGCTAGCGTGTGGCTTTTTCACAAAGCTGTAGCTGGCTGACCCAAGAGGTAGTGAAATGGAAACTTTTTACACGTCTACCCGTGAGAATAATTCATTGCAACACTGCTAGAGGCACCGATTTGGGTAAAAACAGTAAAATGCTGTGATACATTTAGCAAACGATTGTACCATAGTAACACACAAACAATTGTGCCATGAAAAATTGAGAGACTTCTACTGCAGGCAGCCAGCACAACCTATCCCAGGGCAGAGCAAGGCCAAGAATGATGAGTAACAGCTGAGAAGGATTTTTCTTTCCAAAACAAACCTGCAGTTCCCTGTTCACACTGCTATGGAACCAGCAATCACCATAGTTGATTATCAGCACCTCAAGGTTCAGCCTCCTGGATCACACACTTCAGTCTGAAGCGCATCACCAGTTGTTTGTCTTTGCATTATTTCGGGCTTAGTGGACTGGCAGTGGATGTGAAGCGCTCTCACCAAAACAATCCCCGAATCAACACCACCCGTAGGAAATGGTTGGTTGGCTATAAAAGCACTTCCATGAAAACCAGCCTCATTTCCAGTGTGTTGCGCATGGCAAACCCATTCCATCTGATAAGGCAAATTCCTTGGACAGTGTCAGTGGCTGTGGCCTGCGGGGAGCTCCTTCTGCAGCGCTCGGTAGCACCAGAGAAGGAGCTCTCAGCACAGTTCCCACGTTGAACAAACAGTCTGTGCTCGGACACATCGGCGGCCAGTCCCAGGCTCCACGCCAGCAGCACGATTCCGTGCTGATAAGCGGGGAGGCAGCTCTGCACTTTGATCACTTTGTGTGTTCCACATTATTGGGTCTGAGTTTGTGTGCCTCACGCTGCCGATCACCGAACGAGGAGCTAGTGGCAGTCATTTAAGTGTGTCCATCAAACCTGCCTGCCACCAAGACTGCAGGCAAATTGCCCAGAAGGGAGCATTAGGCAGAGGATTCGAGCGCATGCTGTATGGCAGAGAACAGGAAAATGTATTCAAAGGCAGGTATTTGCTAAATCCTACCTATAATTAATTCTAATCCCGTAATTAAAGTCGCATGCTTTTCTGCACACATTCCCCCATGATGGTCCTTCCTCTCAAGCCTGAGGTCAGGCACTGATTCGTGCAAACAAGTACAGGCCACCAGGCAAGAGAGCTGCATCCTCGGGGACTGTGGTCACCCGGCCCGCGGTGCCCAACTTACTGATCCTTGTCACAGCTCCCTGCCATCTGACTCCAAGTAGCTTTCAGGCATTTTCCAGCAAACAGCATCTGGGCCAGATCCTCACAAACACGCAAGAGATGAACCCGCCTGGAAATCAATTACCAGCACCAAGCATCTTAATAGCATCATAAATTGTGAGCTTCCCGTTTGTGCTGAGTCAGCAGAGCCCTGTGCATGGGAGTTGAGGTTGTGGTGGTGCCAATCTCATCATGCCCAGATCTGCAGAGATGAGGAGATGCCTGCCTGGGCCCGCATAGTCAGGCTCACAGCACACTGGGCATGGGGAAAAGGCTAGAGGCAACATAGTATGTCTGCATGGGCTAAAATCTCCTTCTCATTATGGCTGCTCTCACTGCCAGGGTGTGTTTTGACACACAGGCACACATAAATACCTGCACACAAGCAACAGATACAGGCCCACATGCAGATACAGTCTGTCTCAAAGTAAGAAACTGGGGAAGCCCAAGGGTGCCACTTTTATACAGAGAGTTTGGTGATCATCCAGAGTGAGCACGCACATGAATGTGTTTGCAGATAAAATGGAGCAGAGGCAAGCGCTTTGTTTTTGGAAATGTATTTAAAAATGGATAAACAGAGACCTCCCCAGGCATTGCAAGAAAAGATCACATAATTACCACTAAAGCCAAAGGCAGCTTATGGATGACTGTTGGTTTTTAAGATGAAGTCATTTATTTAGATGTTATCACACTTCTCTAAGAAAGAAACTCTAGGCACCATTTTGAATTTTTAAAAACCTAGAAACAAGCATCTGCCACGTGTTGAATATTCCCCATTAGCAGCAGGTTTATGCATGCATGCATTTTAAAATGTTTATTATGACAATACTTGTTATGACTGCCTTAGATTTAGTAAATACCACATGATAATCAGACACAGTTGTTAGACCTTGAGCAAAATATGCTTTAATTTATTTTTAACATACTGAACAATAGCTATTTCTTGGTAATCTAAACTGAACACAGACACTTGAGACTACTTTGTTTCCTTGGAGGGGACAGTGAAAAGGAGGGAGGGGAAAAAATAAACCTGATCTCTGTGGGAGTATTGCACAAGAAGCAAAAAGGCAGGATTACATTTACTATAAAGTCTACTTTCCTCCCTACTGAATCCACAGGCCCTTATAGACACTTTATCGAGGTAAATTCTTTACCTACTCAAGAAACAGGTATTGCTTTCAGTGAAGTTTTAGGCACAGTTACAAGCAAAATGGTGCAGGACCCCAAACCTGCCGGAGTGTAGATCAAGCATCTTGTGCCAATAGCATGGCTGGGTCCTCACACAGGGGCTGTGCTCTCCTTTACTCCTCCTGCTCTTCACTGCTGAAAAAAAGATTAAATCAGCATAGCTACTGTTAATTTGAGTTACAAAACAGGTTAGATTTCAGAGGAAATCCATGTCAAGGTACATTTGGTTGCCTTCACTCCCTACTTTTATGTGGAATATGACTGAATTTGCAAAAAGAAACCCCCTACATTGTGTTTAATTAGTTTGCTGGCAAATTCGAAAATATCTGTCCAAATGACGTAAAGACTAGTTTGGCACACAAAGACAGAAGAGTGGTAATATGTGCATTAAAGGGCTCTAAGCTCTTAAGCATGTACAAAATTATTCAGTGTGCAGAAGATTTTGGTTTTTTACTGACCCTGAAAACACAAGTTCACACTAAAATTCAGTCTCTGTACAGTACAGAGTATCCTCAGTTCTCTTCAGAAAGTCCTCACTGACTGACAGGTTAGTCCTCAAAGGAGTTAATGATCCAGAGATGAATTTTAGCTGTGATGAAGTTATGAAATAGTGCATTTGAAAACTGTGGACACTGATGTTCTGGTAAATTCACTGCTCAAGTCCCTTACACTTCACAGCACCAGTGCTGAGAACAAAATCAACATTGGCTTGATTTTCCTATCTTAAAACACCCACCCTTGAAGTCACCACAGCTATTCACTGGATAGGAATAGCTTAGTTCAGTACAGGAACTAAGGCCTTGATAGCTGCTTTTCTTTTGTGCTGAGAATTTTTCCAAAAAAGGGAGCTGGGTAACTTAATTAGTTTACAAATGCCAACACCCCCATCCCCAATTTATAAACCCAGTCCTTAATCCAATGCTTTTCATCTGGTGGAGACCCTCAGAAAAACATGGGGGGGGGGGGAAGGGGTGCGCACGTTTGTGAGCACAGCCCAGTGGTTTAAGAGATCTGTATTGTAGAAAACAGGGACAGGATAGGTACCTGCTCCCAAAGTAGCACTAAAAATGAAAACAGAAATAAAAAGTGCTATGACTTTGTGAAGACTTCTCTCTTACAAGTCCCTTTTTGATGTCCTTTGAGCTGCCATGTACCTCTGTGTACGAACTGGGGGCCAGCCAGTGGAAACTCCCCAGAGAGCAGCTGTGCACCTCACCCACCAGCTCTCTGCAATGCAGTGGGGCTGCTCCTTGGGCACCTTAACACTCTGATTGCCATTTCCATTGCATTATATTGCTCCTGCATGTATCTGTATGGCAGAGACTTTAGTGAGGTTTATAATGTTCCTGTGGGATTGGATCTCCTGTCCCCAAGAGCAGAGCCATCCCTGGATGCACCATTGCAGATACTTGGTAATAGGATCTGTTATCAAGGTCACTCCAGAAGTCACCCTAACAACTTCTGATCTCAAGACAAAAACACCCTGGAGAATTTAGCTTTTTATCATCTATTTTTTTTAGTACCACTCTTCTGGGAACAAAATCTCCAGGGTCACTAAGATTTTTATTTTGCAGAAGTCATTTTCCATGTGGAAAACAGAGCACTAGCAAGTCCATCCCCCCAGTGCATTGGGGAACTGGTCACTGCAGCTTCAGGCAGCCGCTGTGGAAGGGACTTCAGGTCACTGAGATCTACTCATGCCTTATGCTTATTTGGGAAATACAGCAATTCGAAAGCAAGAGGTGGTAAATTAAGTCCACGGGGTAGTCTCTGGCTGAGTATCTTAGAGGTTCTGAGACAACCCAACATTGATTGAAGAGTGATGGCTTTCCTGTAAGAACCAATAAATCAGATCTAGTTTGCACTCTTTGCAAGATCACCTATGATTTCAAGTCCCAAGTGGATGGGCATCACTCTTTCCATACATTCTTTTCATAATTAGGCTAAACCAGCCATTATTTCTTCACACCAATTTAAGAATTATGACTGCTGGCACATTTTGTTTTGTCTCCTGTTTCTGATGACAAACTCAAATAGCCAGAGGAAGGTCCTTTCTATTTTTCTCAGGAGGACAGCTCTACCAAAGAGATTATTGAGAAATGTTCTCACTCAAGCTTTGCCTGTAAAAATGTGTTTTTTCGGGGACTCTCACCTGCAGAGACAACTAGATGCCTTCACACACAAGTAGCTGTGGTTTAGGATAATGTTCCTTCACCCTCAGGTGTCTTGTCCCACCCTAGGTAAAGCAAAATGTTTGTTGTGGCTTGATCTGAATGACTGGTGCAAATGACATGTCACATGGTGGGAAGGCTCAGTTGCTCCTCTCCTCCATCTTCCTTCCAACATCCAAAGTTATGGTAAAACTTTGCTTTCTCCAAGCCCTTGGCTTCCCTAAAGGTGCCCACATGCACCTGCCACAAATACACAGACACATTCCTATCGCTTTGTGACAAAAACCCTGGTAAATCCCAATCCAAAGCCAAATTATTGCTCCACCAACAGTCACTTTGAAAGCACGTCAGATTGCATTACATGAATGGGTTTGGAGGTGATCCCTAAATAGCTGGGATTTGAGTGAAGGGGGTGGGAAACCTTATACTTTGGCTGCATCTTTAACACAGATTTTTCTCTTCCTCACTCTGTCTTCCTTGAGTTCTGTCACCACTGGGAAAAAATCTCCTTCTGCTGTTGATAAGCTCTGGAGGATCTGTCCAATATTTAGGCTCTATAGGCTTCTCCTGAAAACCAAGAGCAAGATTTTCAGCAGCTTTTGGGCATTTAAAGATGCTGGTGATTTCCTAGTGAGGTCTTTGAACTAGAGCTGTGCACCCAGGCAGAAACAAACTGCAAGGCAGAAAAAATACACCTTCAACTTCTCTCAGCACATAAATAACTTTTTAGAGAAGCTGAGCAGGATCAGACAGGCAATGAGCAGAAATACTAAGGACTATCCCCGGCATCCCTCATGCTTCCAGGCAGGCTTTCCCTGTAGTGATGGTATCTGACAGCAATAATCCAGCAGCAGCACACATGACTCTACCACATCTCTCTCATAAAACTAATTTTGTCTGATCCCTCCTTCCTTTGGGAGCAGGGGGAGACAAGCTGTGCAGATGGTACCAAACACAGGCTGCGTCTCCAGTACCTGCGGCACATCCCAAGCCCCAGACAGCTCACAAGGCCACAAGGGATGTGCTGACCTCCTCCCACAAAGATGTCAGCCAAGTCCCAATCTAGCCCAATGTTGTTCAGTAAATAAACCCCCACCTTCCACCTCAGCTAGTCACAGGCACCAGCCCAAGCCAAAAGCAATAGATGAGAAGCAATCTGTCATTTCCAGGCCACACTGGTTGGGTTATGGATGAGTCAAAAAACACTACAGGAAACACAGATGTGGTGAGATCACCTCCTTCTCTGGAGCCTTCCTATCTCTACAAGTCTTGCCTGATCTCCCTCAAAATTTCCATGTGCGCACACAAAACGGTCTCGTGTACCACGTGGTTGTGCCTGTTCCAGTGCAGGTGCATTGCGTGACACTTGTCAGGGCCAGGCCAGCCTGGCACAGGCAGCAGGAGGCTGAGCTCACCCTGAGCTGCAGGCAGGCTGGTGTCTCCCCGTAGGAAATTTTTTTCAATTATTTCAAATACCTCCCACTCGCACACAAAGCCCTTGTTTTGTAATAAAAACACAGAGAAAATCTCATCCTGAGGAATTTTACCTATTTCCCCCTCTACTTATTCCACTGAAGTTATCTTTTTGAAAAAACCAATCCCCCCAAAACTGGCCACTAGAACAACAAAGTCGCCAAGAAGTTAACTTAATAACCTCATTCTTCACAATCCACCTTGCCCTTCATACTAGTAGATTGCAAAAACAGTCCTGTATCATCCAATATCTTGTAATTTTTTTAAAAAGTTTCACTGCACTTTCTCTCTTCATATAGATAATGCTTTTCCTTTGAGAGAGATGCAGACAATACTGCAAATGTTCTAGTGACTGCGATTTTCCCTGCAAACTAAGGTAGGCATTACCCTATTCAGGCATTACCCCATTGAGCTACAGAGAGGCAAAGGTGTTTCAAGTTACTCATTCTGAACAGAAAGGAGCAGGAAAGCCAAGAAAGACAAGAAGGGGGACATATCCCAGTCTACCCCCCCCAAAAAAAAACCTACCAAAAAACCAAAAAAAAAGGTTGTTTAGGGTCCATGTGTCAAGATGAAATTGCAGTGGATTAGTTCAGTCACCACACCCCAGCTGAGCCACAGTAACTGATCATGAACAGGCTGTCCTCCCACTCCAAAGCTCACCACTGAGCTTTAAGCAGAAATACCATGTCCCAAGGCCCTAATCCTTTAGCTCACAGCAGCACAGCCAGCTGTGGGCTAAAAGCCACATTAAACTCACTGGAGGAGAAGCATTTGCTGAAATGCTTTGCTGAACAAGGATGAGCGACTGCTTGGGCTTTAGCTACACTTACAAACTCCTGTACATCTTGGCTCTGGTTTTCTTTGCCACATGGCAGCTGGTTGCATCCAAGAATTCCTGGGAGGGAAAGTGACTGTAGAAACTCAGCTATGCAACCTATGCTCCATCTAGTGTTTATTCACTGTATTTCATTTTCTTAAGGTTTCATTTGCTATTAACACATACTTCCATCTTTTCTGTAGTTCATATGTCTATATATGATCATTATTGAAAATAATAACCTTCTGCTTGTTGTTTCAACTAGGCCATTTTGATCCAGCCTCCACTTACACCTTCAGTAATGATTATGCACCAATTTCCATTTAGAGATTAAATCTCATGGAGCAAAATGAAGGGAGAATGTTTTAAAAGAGCAGCAAGCTCTTCCGGGTGCTTTGCTAATGCAAAGTGAATGGGAAACTTCAAGCAGGAGCAAAACATAAAGCCTAGAGGACACACAGGGGAAAGTTCCCCCCATAAAAGATGCTTCCCAGACATGGGGGCACAGTTTTGAGCCCCTTTGCTACAGACTGAGGTGCTTTTTTGTCCTCTATGTCGAGCCAGGCTGGTGGGAAGGACAAGAATAAGCAGGTGGCACAAAGCCCTTGCTGTCTCCTTAGGCCACCTGCATCACACCAGAGCACAGCAGCTGCTGGGAGCAAGTCCCAACAACCACTTGGGCAAAGCTCTGGAGCATGCATGACCTGGAAGCACATAGAGAATGCACAAATTACCTGGAAATGCACTCAGGTTGGGTGCAAGGCATCTTTGCATGGTAGAAAAACAGGGACAGTGGCAACAGCCATCAGGCCTGGCAACTGCCATATGTATTTGAAAAGGGTAGGACTTGCATGCCAGATTTGGTTGTGGGGCAAAATACTCCAACACAGTCTCTTTTTACCACACACTGTCCCCTAATTTGCACTACCTGAGGGAGTTCCTGGTTCCTAATTTGCTGCTCAGCTGATGGTAATGCCTTTAACTGCAAAAAGAAAACCCAACAGCAGATGGGACAAGTCTCAAGCTAACATTTTGATTAGGAAGTAAAAGAGAGAAAGCCCAATCCCATTCTGTTGTGTTAACAGGACTGGTAAGGTGCTGGGATGTTGTCTTGTGACAGGCCAGGATCTGCAGTGGTGGAGACCTTTAGAAAAGAGTTGAACACTCCCAGAGAAAGGCTAGGGTTGGCTGATCCTACCTGAAGCAGTGGTGGCTCAAACAGGCCCACTTGTTCTGAGTGGAGCCCAGAAGGATCCCAGCCCAGCTAAGACAAAAGCTGGCAAGGAGCTGTGATAGAAAGAGACAGTCCTTGGATGCTGGCAGCCATGGGGCACAATCTCAGGCATAGATTTAAGCTGCAGAAACAGAGCTTTCATTGCTGTGGAAAGCAGAAAGAGCACTGACAATACAGCTTCCTTGGGCAGAAAGCATTTAGGAGATCCTCACATCCCCTGCCTGCTCTTCCCCTGTGCCAGAGCTTGCAGCAGAGCTCCCCAAAGCTATGCTGTGGCACTAACACAGGTTAGAAAGCAGCAAACTCAGAGCAGGTCCCTGTGTGGAGAAACCACAGAGGGCATCTCTGGGGTAGCATAAAACTAAATACATAAAAGGGTATTTGCTGTAATAGTACTGGCTTGAGTAGAGCCTCCAGTAAACCAGATACAGGCCTGCTGCAGGATGTCCTCCAGGGCAGCACACAAGCCATGGTCAGACATTTAGGTCCAGTTTGCTGCAGAAAATAAGAGAAGCTTGCCCTAACAGGAAATGCACAACACAAAAAGACATTTGCCAACTGTGTGTTTTGTGGTGTTTTTCACAGGTGATGGCTGCGCTGCTCTTCCCTGTGCAGCTGCTGGCAGTGGCTGTCACTGTTTACCTAGAGCTGGTGAGGTCTGCTCAAGGTGGTGCCTACTATGGGATCAAGCAGCTGCCACCTCAGGTGCCCCAGTACCAACCCCTCGGACAACAAGTACCTCACATTCCGCTGGGCAAAGAAGGCATCCCAATGCAGCACCTGGGCAAGGAGGTGCCCCACATGCAGTACGGGAAGGAGTACCCCCATCTGCCTCAGTACAGGAAGGAGGTCCCGCAGATGCCCATGCTTGGCAAGGATATGGCTCCCAAGAAAGAGAAAGGTGGGTCAGCATGTCCCTCTCCACTCCTGCATGGTCCCATCTGCTGTGGCCATGGCGAAATTGAACACTGGAGCAGGCTGCTGCAGGCTGGGCACAGCACCCTTGTGCCCAAAGGACTGGCCAGGCTGGTACCTGGCCACAGGTGGCCAAAACAGGTTCATGGGAGCTGTGGGGCACCTCAGGGTCACCAGCACAAGACCACAGTCATCCTCTGAGATGCTGCACAGCCTCTGGGTAGCCCTACCTGCAATGAGCCTGCGGCACATACAGCTGGCCCCAGGTTTGCTCAGATGCTTGTTCAATGCTAGAAAAAACCTTGTCATCCCACCTGCTTGCAGAAAACCGTCTGATGGGGCTTCAAATGATGGCCCAAGGTCCTGTCTGGATCTGCTCCCACTCTCACTGCAACAACCAGACATATGAGCTAAGAGCCCCAAGATTTGAATGTATGGGAACATCACCATTTTGTCTGAATTTGTCCAGACCCTGTGATTTAGAGGTTTGCAGAAGAAAACAGAAAATTGCTCTTCTAATTATGGAGTCCTCTTTCTGTAGGTTATTTATGGGTGTTACAGAGGCATTGAAAATACAGAGGATGAATGCACAAGTCTGCACATACAAGTACTTTCCCTATTCAGTAAAGGAAGTCTGGACAGTATTAAGATGTTTAAGAAAACAGGAAAAGATGTCCAAAATACAAAAGGTAACAAGGAACATTGAGTGTCATAAAATCCTTGTGAGGACCACCAGTGTCTGTGTGACTGCAGACAAGCTGGTTAACTTTGTCTTACTGAGGCTTCAGCTAAACACAGCCTCCACTGACTTCAGAGGGAAATGGAAGATTTCAGGGCCTATTTTTGGAGTGTCTCAACAAGCACCATTTGCTGTGGTAAAATCAACCTATCTGTGAGCAAAGGTTTTCGATGTGCATAAAACACAACATAATGCACAAAGGGAGGGTTTCCACCTCCCAAAGAGCAGTTAATTCTCTTGTCCTGAAACCTCATCTCCTGTCCTTCCCCAAATCTCTCACTTCTTTACCCATTTTAGAGCTAGAAAGAGTTTCCACTTACCTCAAACAGCCTGCAGCTAGAAAAGCACTCAACCCCAGCAGCAAATTCCCCACCCTGACCTGTATTGGCAAGTGGTCACAAAACACAAAAATGTGGGTTTGGACAATACAAACATTTTGCAAGAGCCATAACTAGACACGGCTGTGCAAAAAGAGCAATGCTGATTAAAGCTGTAGGTTTCCAGTAATACTTTAATGAGAACCAAAGCCTTGAGGAAAATACAGACATACCTGTATAAACTTCTTACCAATACAATATTTTTAAATTGATCTTGCTCATTTAAGCCCCTCTAAAAAAAACACTTCTATGCCATGACTCCTCTCACAGCACGACAACACTGAATTTCCTGCAAAAACTCTTAAAGGTAGATTAATCTACAGCAACATCAGACAAAATGCAGATTTTGCTTTAAGATTGTATAGGTGGAAAACACCAACAAAGTGCAAATGGCTTTTACATAGGATGCACAGCAATTATTTTGTGGAAACATAAGCACACATGGAAGTTAGAGTATGCAAAACAGTAGTAACATCCTCTCCGTTCTCAACACCAACCTGTTACTCACTAGCTGTCTCTACCACAAAACCATGAGGCATCATAAAAAGCATGTTCAATTCAAAACTGCCTGTTTTCTGAAGGATGTGATTGTAATCACCTTTTATCTCTTTCCCTCCCCTCTTTCTTTTCCTTTTCTTCCCAACCCAGAAATTCCCATGCGCAGTCTGAGGGGTGAGCAAGGCCCACCTGGTGAGCCTGGACCAAGAGGGCCGCCAGGGCCACCAGGATTACCAGGTCATGGTGTGCCAGGAGCCAAAGGAAAACCAGGCCCACAAGGATACCCAGGAATTGGAAAGCCGGGTTTGCCAGGGATGCCAGGAAAACCAGGAGTCATGGGGCCCCCAGGGCCAAGAGGGGAGATGGGGCCAAAGGGGGAGATTGGGCCCATGGGGATACCTGGACCGCAAGGACCACCAGGGCCTCATGGGCTTCCTGGGATAGGGAAAGCGGGTCCTCCGGGGCTGCAGGGACAGCCAGGGCCAAAGGGTGAGCCTGGGATGAAGGGGCCACCAGGAATCCCTGGGATCCCAGGGCCAAAAGGGGAGAAGGGGGTTGGAATCCCAGGTTTGCCGGGTCTGAAGGGTCCACCTGGGCTGCCTGGTCCCCCTGGCCCTGTGGGGCTGCCAGGGGTTGGCAAACCAGGCATGGTTGGCTTCCCTGGCCCACAGGGACCCCTGGGCAAACCCGGACCCCCAGGAGAGTTAGGGCTCCAGGGGCCTCCAGGGGCCCCCGGGATCCAAGGCCCTCCCGGCCCACCTGGCATTGGCAAACCAGGCCAGGATGGCATACCTGGCCAGCCAGGCTTCCCGGGAGGCAAAGGGGAGCAAGGATTGCCAGGCCTGCCTGGGCCCCCTGGCCTCCCTGGAGTTGGGAAGCCAGGCTTCCCTGGGCCCAAAGGGGAGCGAGGTGTGGGTGGTCTGCCTGGCCCCCTGGGGCCGAAGGGGGAGAAGGGGCATGCAGGGCCACCTGGCATGGGAGGGCCACCAGGGGAGCCAGGCCAGCCAGGACTGCCAGGCATCATGGGCCCCCCGGGGGCAGCCGGTTTTCCAGGACCTAAAGGAGAGGGGGGTGCCGTAGGGCCACCAGGACCAGTCGGCCCCAAGGGAGAACCTGGTCTGCAGGGTTTTCCAGGAAAGCCAGGCTTTCCTGGGGAAGTGGGTGGCCCTGGGCTGCGGGGGCTGCCGGGCCCCACAGGACCCAAGGGGGAAGCTGGACACAAAGGCTTGCCGGGGCTGCCGGGTGTCCCAGGGCTTGTGGGGCCGAAGGGTGAGCCCGGGCTCCCTGGCGCTCAGGGGCTTCAGGGCCCTTCGGGCATCCCAGGCATCGCAGGACCCAGTGGTCCCATTGGCCCCCCCGGGCTGCCGGGGGCAAAGGGTGAGCCAGGCATGCCCGGCCCGCCTGGCTTTCCTGGGGTAGGGAAACCTGGTGCTGCGGGGCTGCAGGGACCCCCAGGAAAGCCTGGGGCCCTCGGTCCTCCTGGCCAGCCAGGGCTTCAGGGGCCACCGGGACCCCCCGGGCCTCCAGGTCCACCAGTCATTATCCCACCCACTCCACCAGCCGTGGGACAGTACCTGCCTGAGGTGGGGCCAGGGATAGAAGGCTTGAAGCCCCCCTACGGCTACAAGGGCAAGAAAGGCAAGGCTGGCGGCATGGTCTACGAGATGCCCGCGTTCACGGCAGAGCTCCTCACCCCCTTCCCCCGCGTCGGGGTGCCCGTGAAGTTCGACAAGCTCCTGTACAATGGCCGGCAGAACTACAACCCCCAGACGGGGATCTTCACCTGCGAGATCCCCGGTGTCTACTACTTCGCCTACCACGTCCACTGTAAAGGTGCCAACGTGTGGGTGGCCCTGTACAAGAACAACGAGCCCCTCATGTACACGTATGACGAGTACAAGAAGGGCTTCCTGGACCAGGCTTCAGGCAGTGCTGTGGTGCAGCTGATGCATGGAGACAAGGTTTACGTTCAGATGCCATCCGAGCAGGCAGCAGGACTCTATGCCGGGCAGTACGTTCATTCGTCTTTTTCAGGATATTTATTGTATCCCATGTAAAACAAACACACACACACACACACACACACACACACACACAAACCCAAAACCTTTCTCCTCTGCTTCAGTCTTTTATACAACAAAAGATGCATTTTATGACCATTTTGGACCATCTTGTACAAAACCAAAAAGATAAATATGAAGTTTAACATTATGCACAGCTAGTTATAAAAAAAAAAAAGTGTGGCAAACATATCTAAAGATGTGTATCAGGTTCATAAACAGTTGTTTTGCACCCAAGAGGGACATATTAGCCTGTACATTATATATTTCTGCAATGCCATGCTTACTTAATTTCATTCACAGTAATTCAGTACTAAAGTTCAAATCAGTGTATGTCACTCACTCCTGTTGCATTGATCATAGCTATAAGATGAAAAACAGTGACTTAAACCAGAGTAGGTCAGTCTCTAATTATATTAAAAAATTTGAGTGGCTTATTTGACTAGGTGGGGGGTTTCTTGGGTTTCTGACAGCAGGTCTGCCTGACAAGCAAAGGTTCTCTTAGCTGGAGACCTGTATTTCCCTTCCCCTGTATAAAATAATCGTGCAGGTGTGCTTTTTTTTCCCTGAAGAATTTATTTATGATGGAAGAGGAATCCTGATGAAATAACTATTCCCCCTGAGCCTTCTCCAGCAGTCATTGGACCTAAAATGTCACCACTGACTCCAGCAGGCACTGGTTTCACTTCCAACTGCCTCCATCTCTATTCACATAGCTCAAGTAGATGAGGTAAATCCTCCCCATTTACTTTGTGCCATGTCATCGAGATGTTTCGGCCAACACATAGCGATACTTCAGGGTGGCATAAATTTGCTTAGATTTCTGTGCTTGTACCAAGAACCCATTTGGCTTGCCAGAAGAGACACCTATTCTGCCACTCAGCAAAAGCTGAATCAGTTTGCTCTTCAATGACTAGGCAAAGCAGAAGTAGCTCTGTTTGCTTAACTGATTTGTTGCTTGAGATCAACCAATAACTTTACCAGCAGTACTGATCACACAAATTTATCCGAGAACTTGGTTCTATCTAAAAGCTGACTTCCAATCCTTATTTATATGTTACCAGTTGTCAAGGAGAACCTGCAGGCCTCAATACTTTTCTGTACTTGAGGACAGTGACTTCTGTGCATGAAGTCTCTGTCTGCTCATCAATGGTGCTAATCTCACCTCAACAAGTGTTCTGATTCCAATGGGCAGTGGACCTTGCTGTGGTTCCCTGTACAGTGCTGCACATCACACACTGCTGCGCTAGTTCAGAGTTAAGTGCTCATCACTTCGTCAATGTCTTTAGCTACCGCTACCGCTTTTGATTCAAAAATGAACTAGATTTTTCATGCAGAACTAAGATTGGATTTAACTGGCATTACCATTATTTAAATGCAGAGTTTAATGCAGTCTAACATTGACTAAGGACTCCAGTGATATAATGTGGTGCTTTATCTCAGAAATTTTATGGAACGGTGGCAGGAATGGACGGACAGTTTACCAGACACTGGTGACTTCAGTATGTTCCCAGAATATATGAGATATGTCAAAAGCAAATAATTTTGTATTTAAAATTTTTGTACTGATTTGAAAAAAATATCTTATTAAATATCTTTAAAAATAAAACCAGAAAACCTATTCTGTTTTCATTCAGGACTATCAGAAGGAACATTGAACAGGCTGGATTCATGTATCAGCTCACACGGACTCTTTGAAACCAATGACAGCCTGATACAGGGGAGAAAAAGGCACCCCCTTTTCTCTAGTTCCCATCTCCTAGCTAAATATGCTCTAAGCCACTGAGTGAACACATCCCATTTGGTGGGAAGGCACAGCACGGTTTGGGGGGAACACAAAGAGGGAGGGGCTCCCTCAGGCAGCTGGTGGGGACAGGTACTTACTCAGCATGAGCCCACGTGGGAGCACAGCAGAAGAAAGGCAGAGGGACAGCCAAGGAATCAGCCACAGAGGCTGCTGCAAAGTGGTTGTGTCACCTGAAAAGGCAGAACTGCCCATGATGAGAGATGCTCACCACATCGCTGGCTCTCCTGATGTGGCTTCCCCACCTCACCTCAAAGACAAGCATTTCCTCCAAGCTGGTGAACTCCACAACTCTCCATACTGAAGGGAACACACTGAATACCTATTGTGCCAGGGAACTGTTATCTAAATCTCGCTCGGACTCCCTGAAGCCCTCAGCATCTCATTTTTTACTGCACAAAGAGAAAACAAATAATGAGCAAAGTAGTGCAATCAGCACCTCTCAGTTTCTATCTAAAGCCACTAAAGCCATTTTCACTTTCTGAAATTTTTTATCACACACCGTCTTCTTCATTCTGCATCTCTTACTTCACCATTCCCCTTATAGTTCACAATAAGAAAAGCAAGATTCAAAAAACAATGAAAACTTCAAATCACAAGGATGCTGCTCTTGATCTTACCCAGAAAAACACATTCCAGCTCTGGCTGTACTCAGCCTGGAGTGAGATCTCCACCCACAGTAAAACTCAGCCCACCTAGGTTCAAGAACTTTCTGCTGTTGCTCTATGAAGCAATAAAGTTTGTTTCAAAATTTCATACCGTATCTGACACCATCATGTACTTTACACACCAGCAGTAATGGCCCTGGGCATACCCACACATCCACACTCACACACCGAGCACTGCCCTTGCAAAAATAAGTCTGAGGGCACTGTCTTTAACAGTTTATTCACAGAAAATAATCTCCTTCCATCTGTAGCATTCGAAATTTCACTTGAAACAACTTAAGAATTCTTCAAAATACAGGTGGCACTTTAAAGGCACATAAAACTTAGAGAAATGGCAAATAAAATATTTCACAATACCAAAAACATATGTTGAGCTTTGTATGTTCTTAAAAATCAGAGTCCACTTAAAAGTATAAGTACTTATGCTACCTCCCAGGGCATTGTTAAAAAAGGAAAGTATGGCATTGGAAACAAGAAGTACCACATGCTAATTAAACACCAAAGTTGTGATTCTGTATTATTATCACCTACATAATCACTGGAAATTACATTTAGTGACACATTTTAGGCACTCTCAGATTCATATTTAGTGCAATAGTCTGTGACTTCCCTTAATTATTACAGCAGAGGAAAAAACAGTTTCCCAAAAGAAAACAAAGAAACCTCCTGAAAGTCTGAGTGAAACAGAGCTTTCGGCGAACATATGTCAGTCATACTGTCTGTTCTGTGCATAGTTTGGGATCTTAGAGCTGGGTCTTTCTGACAGCATAGCATTCGGAGAGGGGTGGCAGATAAAATGCAAAAGCACCTTTTCTGTAAGATGATGCTGTCTAGAAATTCATCAGGCTGCTAGAGAACAGGAGAGAGTAAGAAGGGAGGAAAATATCCAACTTCAGATAGAAAAATGACGGGAGACACTGGGGACCTATACAGTTACACCATTATCAGACACAGAAATAAAGCTGGCAGCACCCTGGGATTCAAAACTGGCAGCTTCACTCCCCATGTGATAAAAAAAACTGGATAGCTTTTAAGGTGAAGTTTCAGTGCAGAGATTTCATTTTCAGGAATGGCAAAGAGGGAAAAACAAAGTCTTAATAGCAGCACACTCTCAGAAACTATCTAAATATTTGGTGTTAGCATTTTTGTTTTATTGTAAAAGCCCCAAGTCAAGTCTTTGGTACTGCAAACATCTGTGAAAATGTGTGCCCAGACAGAAGATCTGTGAGCAGCACTGAGAAACACACCACACATGGGTGTTCCTGCCTGGATGAAGTTAGTGCCAAAGGAAGGCCTGTCCTTGAGGCAGAGTAGCAGTAATGATGTGTGTGAAGCAGGTGGTGTAACAGGGCTGGTATAGATGGGATCCTACAAAACATCTTGTGGGGAGAAAAATTCATTACTTGGCTCACTTGCTTATTATTGAGGAGAAAAACTACTGGCCTGCAAGCTGGGCTTTCAAAAAAAAAAAAAAAAAACAAACCACGACAAACCAAAATTGAATTCCCAGGGTTTATCAGCAGCATCAGCTCTTGGCTTGGGCCCAAGGGAACAGGTTTCGCTCAAAGCATTTCCCTGTGTTACTGGGACAGTAACTGTGGTGGATTCAACATCCCTGACAGGAGCACAGAAGTGGGGGAAAAATGTCCCTGGAAATACTGCTTAATTTGAAAAGTAAGTCAGTCATACAAATGGGAAGGCTTATTAAGGAATAAAAAGAAACAGCGGATATGGATAAATGCTTGTAGAAAGCATATTAAATTAAAAACAATACTTTAAAAAAAATATTTTGGGGAGACCAAAAAGCTGATGTGGCAAAAATAAAACAGACTAAAGGGATTTTTTTTAAGTACAGAGATTTTGGGAGACACCATTTGTTTGCCATGAAGCTTTTTTTTTTTTTCTTTTCAATTATTTTGGGGTTTTTTTCAGCTACAGTTAGAATTCAAATTCCATCCTCCCACAAAAAGCAGAAAGCCTGCTAGAAAAATTAGGAGAAGGAATCAGTTTAGATTAGTGGGAAAGGCATCTCTGGAGATGAAATAAAGCAGAGAAAATCACCACATCTTCAAAAGCAGAGCTCCCTACCAACTTCCTGCAACTGGAGACAGGGGTGGAGAAGCAGAGGGATTCAGCCTGCACCATCACAAGAACTCTCTTCACAGAGTCTGGAGCAAATTCAGCAGCTCTCCTGGAAGAATGTACCCCTGGACAGCATACTGCAAGATGTTACATGGATGCAGCTGCATCGTGGCAGCAGCCACTGAGAGAGCCGGGGGCCCAGCTCTGGAAGCAACTGTGGATTGTGAGGGTGAAGGGGCAGCTCCTCACTTCTGCCAGCCTCAGCTCTCAACACAATCTAAGATCTACCAGGGGCACCTTGGCAACAAGAGCTTGGAGAACACTGCTATGTCTGCAAAAAGCCACAGTAGCTTTTTTTTAGGTGGAATTACTGTTATCAGGAATTTAAATCACTGTAGGTCTGGGGCTGCAGAATCACATCCAAACCTTTTTAATTAACTGAAGTAACCACGACAAAAATGCTGGCAGAGACAAAGACAATACTGTCACTATTTTCTTATGTGAAACCCCACCCCTGTTTGTATTCAGATTTTCAAGCAAAGAGCTCTTCCAAGTCTCAGGAAAAAATAAAGGAAATACAAAAATGCAAGAGCCCTTCTGCCAGCTGGTGAAGAAATTGTGGTTTCCTCGATTTCCACCACAAGTCACCTGTTCCAGTGCCCCAGGACCTCCCACACACTCCCCCCTCCTCCACACTCCTACCTGCCACCTTGCACGCAAGTCTGCAGCTGTATCCAAGGGACACACAGCTGACAAGACACCATGGCAGAACCTGTCCCTTGCTGGGACACACCTGCATCCTTCCCCACCCCATGCCACAGATTTTTCTGGCATGTGGAGTTATTTCAGGTATGTCCAACTTGCTTGAAACAGACCAAAGCTCAGGAATCATTGGGTGAAAACACAAACCTCCTCCCCTTCAGCTGTGGCACCTCTCCAAATCATACTGCCCTCCCTAATTCCCAAATGGCAGAGCCAAGGAGCTAAAGATGGAAAGGAGAACTGTGGAAAGGTGTTTGTGGTTTTCGGTTTTTTTTTTAGACATCTACTGCACTTCACAAGAAAGATGACTCTTTGGTTGCTTCAGTGTTTTTTTCTGTACATTGCTGCAGAAAAAAAAAATGTGCTCAGTACTCTTGCAATCCTCAGCTTCTATAAGTAACAAATACCATGGTTTGTGTTCATACTGCAATTGTTTGCATTACTCCTAAACACACTCCTATATAATTTCCCTGAAAAGCAACAAAGCTATTTCTACCAACTTCAGAGATTTTAAGTGGACTTCTTTGCACTTTCCTAAAGTGTGATTGATAAAGATAATCACAAAATCTTCCAGAAATTCTGCTATAATTCAAATAAAAACTTTATATACATGCCCTGTGAGAGAACTGAAATAGCATATTGTTGTTCTTTGACAGTTGTCTATTGCCTTCCCAGGCAGATTTAATTTATTCACAGGCGTGTCAGAGACAAACCAATAGAGGAAACATAAACATCCCATTAAATGTTTCAATTAAAATCTCGAGTAAGTACCCACTGCTAAATTATTTAGTTCAGCCACACACTTTAAACTTCAATGTCAAGACAGAAGAGGTAAACAGATGCCAAATGATAATTCAGCTGAGGTACATCCTGGATATTCACTACCACACTCTACTGCCAAAAACTGGAGTATTCCTTGCTTGTATTGATGCATTACAGCATCTGAGGAAGGAGATTGTCCCATTTGGGAAAGTCCAACGCAATTTTTTGGTGGAGGAGCAAACAAAATAATAACATGAGATCCTGTCCTGAAGAAGTAGTACTCCAACAAGCATTGACTCTAAACTCAGGCACGAACATCTCTGTCCCAGCTCTTGTTTCTGCTGTGGTCAGGGGGCTGACACGCAGGTAGTTCAGTCAACTCTTCAGTCTTCATATTCCTTCATTTTTAAGACCAGCAACTGTAAAATTTACTGGATGCACAGAACAGGGAGTATGATTTTTCCATAAAATGGCTACAATACAAGCATTGTCAACACCAACATCTCCACAAATCAGATAAAGGGTCTTCACCCTTGGCAAAGGCAGACAGAAGTTCAGAATTGATGGTCAGTGCAGAAGCTGTGGCTGCTTGGCTGAAGGTGGACATCCTCTCCTCAGGAGTATGGCAGAACAAAACCTGTAGAGTCTGTACGTTCCCCATTCTCCGAAACACACAGTAATGATTTAGATGCATAGTTTTAAAGCCATTTTCATACTACAAGACAGTCACAACTTTACATCCATCTACTGATTAAACACTGGTCATCTCAGTCTCTTGACAGTGGAACTCTTTTGGAGAACAACATCAGAAACAAAGGTATTCCAGAGAATTAATCATTTGGAAAGAGTTCTCACTGGTAAATAAGTGACGTGCATCACATTTTTATATATCCCTGATACTTTCAGCCAGAAGTTTCATGGTTTTCCCACTATTAAATAGCTTCACAGAAATTCACTTAACTCTGTTTTCAACAGTCCATTACCCTCAGGCTCAGAAGCTTTTGCCTTGGTAAGGTTTCTGGGCTCTTTTTAAACAGTAAACAGTTATGCTGCACTTAAAAAATAAAAATGTCATACAAAAAATAAAAATTTTTCAAATCTTGAAAATAGTGATTGTTCTTTATATTTTCCATTCAGCTTTCACGTCAAATTGACCACAAAGTTCTTGTCTATAAGCTTCTTCAAAAATTTCTGCTCAGCGGTGATGTTGTGATATTCATTCTAAAGAGATGTGAGGGAATAATAAAATAAATTATAAAATCAAATTATAACCAGCAGCATCACTTGGCTATTCTTTTCTATTACCTGTGACACTTGGAAGATGCTAAGAACAGGAAAAGTCTGGGAAAAGACTTCTTAGCAAAGGCTTAGCCCAGTTTCCCAAGAAAACTCGTTGCTCAAAACTAGATTAGGTATTTCCGTAAGGACACAACCAAAAAGGATGATCCTTCAGTGGTAGGAATGGGTGACATGATCTCACTGAAATCCTTCCATCATTAAGTCTCCCAACTCCTTGCCCTGCTTATTCAGAACAACTGTGTAACCACATTTACAGCACAAGCAGTCAGAAAACGAGTAATTCTCAGAGATCAGTGCAGGTTCTCCAAAAGCACATCAGGCACTTGTAGTTCAGATGCATCCTGCCAAATAGTTTCAGCAAGCCCAAACCAACTCATCTTCTGCGCTGTATCCAGATCCTGGATACACAGGAGACCACTAAGCTTAGTGGAGGGCAGCACAAGGAAAGTAAATTTACTTAAGATACTGAATTCCATAAATTAAAATGAATATAATACAAATACTACATAGAAATTATACCTATGTAGGACAGCATTTACAATTTAATGCCACTAAAAATCTAACGGGAACATTTTTGTTTAGTAGTTTGTTTTTCTGAAGTTTCAAGATTTTAGGAAACTTATGAATGTCTATTCAATTAATGATCAACTTTATTCAAACTAAGTGTATGTTGTAAAAAAGCACCTGCAGAGAGGAGCCTCTAAAGGAAGGCAAGTTCAGTGTCAGCAGAAAATTATCTGAGAACAGCAGCCATCTAGGAGTTCTGAAAGAAACATGAGAGGCTCCTATGGGCATTGTCTCTACCCTTCCTCTTCAGCAAAGGGAAGAGGAGGAAAACTGTACCCACATGCTCTGGGCGAATGGAAAAGGAAACTTCGCACTAAGGTGAAGGGCTGAGATGGGGCTGCTTGGCATACTGAGCTGAAGGCAACTGAATACAAGAGCAAAGACATAAAAGAAAACAGAGGCATGGCCATAGCAAAGCAGCAGGGAGGAGAAGGCATTCCTGATGTTTGCCAGCCTCCTGCTGCTCCCTCTCCTGCTGAGTTGTGGCTTCTTCACCCTCCTGGAAGCAGTTTCTTCTCTTCCTACCCTCCTCCAAGAGCTGCTTTTCTTTTCTACTTTCTGTTTCCAAAATTCAGTTCTTTTCCTATGCAAGACCTATACAAGAAGTTCATAGGCCTTAACTCCTTCCATTACACTTTGCTCTTTTTTCTGTCTTTTAAGGAGTTTGACAGCTATGACAGAGTACAAGTAGGTGTCAAGGAAAAAAAGAACATGAACAGAAACACCACCACTCATGTGCTGACAGTGCTAACAAAGACATCTCTAGGACAAGAGCTGTACAGCCTAAGGAAAACACCAACAAAGCAAAACACAACACACAAATGGACGTGTCACGCAGACACTGCAGAATATGGTATAGTACAAGGGACACAAATATCAGTATCTACATTTTTCAGAAGCAGCAGCAGAGAAGAAGAGATTCAAGCAACATTAACCCGCAAGCAGCTGAACCAGGAGAAGGTGGGAGGCCCTTCTGACCTGCAGTCCATACTTCTGTCTATACTGAATTGCCTTCCCCAGTTATCAGCTCTACTTCCCTCAGCACAGACAAGTTTTAGTTACCTGCATCATCTGAGACATGGTTTCATTGCCATAGTAGTGCAAAGAACTATTTCTGTCAGTGAAATCATACTTGAAGCCTGCCAGGTGGACTTCATGGCATATGTGAAATGCCAGCGTAATGGCAATTAGCCCCGTTGTTGGATGCTTGGGTTTCTACAACAAAACAAAAAGAGAACACACACATAAATACCTGGAAGCTTGATGGGAACACCAAACTTAAGAACAAAGACAAGGGAAATCAAATCAGGCAGCCCAGGTCTTCCACAGATGTTTGGTTTCAGTTTGATCCCCTCCATTCTCTAAAGGAACAAGGTACTCCCCCTACAGGTTTCCCATGACCAGGGTGTCTGTCATGTCAGCCTTCTCTGGGATTCCTTGGTTTCTACTGAGGGCTGAGCCCACAGTGCAGCCCTTCCCTCCACAGAAGCATCAGGAAGGTCTCCCCATTGCACTGCTCAGTTACTTTCATGAAATAGGTTAAGCTTCACTACACAGGAAAACAATTTACAACCCTCTCAAATTTGACTGAATTACAAGATGTGTTCAGAAGTTTCTAGATGATGGAGAGCCAGATGAAGAGAACATGATATGCTCCAAATTTCATGGCACCAAAGTAAAAAAGCATGAATGCTAGCACTACACAGATTTGACTGAATTTGCATTTGTTGAAAGCAGGGAAATTCCAGAAGAATTTTGCTTTAGACCTTCCCCTGCTATCCCCATTAGAAGAAACAAAACTGCAAATAAAATTATTTCTCCCTACAATAAGTTCAGAAGTAAATGCAAGGTAAAATAAAGAGCATGGCATAAATAGGTTTTAACTGTGCAAATTAAGAGCACCTAACCCAAAGTTAGCATTTCTCACAAAAGCACAGAAGAACTCCATGCTACCATCAGCCCTATCTTGTGCTCAGATACATGACTTCTTTCGTAGCAGCAGTTAATATGACCTGGGGAAGGAAACGAGGAAAGCTTTTTTAGAGAGGGATGATCTCTTTCATTTGACCAAGATGAAGCTAAGGTGAAAAAGTGTCCCCAGAAATGGACAAAACTTTCAGGCACCAATGCCTTTTTCAGCCAAAATAACATGAGCTATACGCTCTCAGTAGCTGCAGTCAAACTTCCAGCTGAGCACAAAATCACGGGCTTTTTTGAATTCTGACCCAAGGCTCAGTTTGTCTCTGAAAATGAAGCAGCCAAACCAGTACTAGACAACTCTGTACATAAAAAAAGGCAGATGCACTCTCTGTATTTCTTTGTATCATATGACAACACAAAAATCCCCAGGAAGAAGTTACTATTCTCAGCTCTTTTAAGCCTAACTGAAGTCACAGATTTGAACCATCGCCTTTTACAGAGAAATTTCTGGTACTTTTATGCAACTCCTGGAGTACTCCAGAAATAATATCTGCTTAAAATGTGCACTATGCCCAGAGCTCCTCCTAGTTAGCAAAATAACTTTCTGCCCTAGGGGCCCAACATCATAAACCTAGTGGTGACTCTGTTGCAATATCCATACTAAACAGGACCCCAAAACTATGGCAGGAATGCTACATGTCAGGATTAATGCTACTTGGAAATATCAGAAATATTACAGGTTGTAAGTAGCCCTGTTCACCTTTGGCTATCATAAAATTCACCTCAAAAGAACATAACTTAAAAGCAAGTACTTTCAAAATATACTATCATGAAATATCCATATATCCTTGGCCAGTAATTAAATTTTTTCAGCCTATTTAATGGAAATAGGCAAAGTTATGGAATGACTCCGCAACACTTTCTGAGTTTAGTGGTGCTGGAGCAACACATCTGATTTTATTCTTGGTTCTACTAACAAATCAGAAATGCTTGCTGGTTATGCACTAATGTGCACACTGGGAACATGAGACTGATTCAATGGAAAAGGCAGGGAAAGCAACAGCAGTCACCGGCGTCTCCCGCAGGCCGGGGTGGCTGAAGCAGCACCAGCCCTGCCCAGGGACAAGCAATGGTACTGAGGGCACTAAAGTGAGACTCTCCTGCCCACAGGAACCCCTGTGGTGTGACTTGACTTGCAGCTTAACCAAGCTGTGCCAGGGTCACTGCAGATGTGCAGGCTCCCAGCCACAGCCCACCTCCGAGATGGGAGGAAAAGGGAGGAAGAGCATGCTTGAGATTGATCATTGCTACACAGGGATGAGGGACTGCAAAACCCCTTGCATGAAACAAGTAGGTTATGGAGGGAGCAGAAGGGGCCTCCAGGCACAGTCACGCTCTAACCTCCCTCTGTGCAGGGGCACCCAAAGGCAGGAAGAGCAAAGGGTGACCAACGGGCCTGTGACTCCATTACCAGCTGACAGCACACACATCTCTGACTCACTGACAGCACTGCTTTTAACCTCTACTCTCACCGAGAGGGCAGCCCTGGAAGAGTCAGGAGGGATTTCTGGACCTACGAAGGCCATGCACATTCTGTGGCCATTTAGGAGATTAGTTAGGCAGCCAATTACTATGCTGCATTCTTTCCACCCCCAGCTGAAAAGCTGAAATGACACAGAGCCCCAAGCAAGCACATAGCTAAAATGGCTATTCCAGTTTGAGAGTTAATAAGGGAGAAAAAAGCCACTATTAAGACTCAGAAAAGAGAAAGAAATTTCAGGAAGAGGTACAGAACCTACCCTCCCCACACACACCCCAAAAAAAATCCAGTCCCTCAAATACTAGAAAGAGTAAATCAGAAAAAAGTTCTGGTAGATATTCCACAGTGACAGCCTGTCAGACATTTCCACAGGTCATTTAGGTGGTGTTGATGAAGTGGGGATGAGACCCGAGGGAACTGTACCTGTGCTAAGCCTGACTGCACAAGGGAGGTCTCCAGCTTGAAGCTTTACCTTTCCTCAAAAACATTTTTCAGTCAGGAATTGACAGTTAAAATGTATTTTTATGTCCAAATTGCTGATTAGCACATTACAATGCTTGGAATCAAACCAGTAAGCCCAGTGATGCTGCCAGACATTCATCATTAGCACAGGGCTGGAATATCCTGTATGTTCCCTAGTCCCTCCCTGGCCCCAGGAGCATGGAATTGCAGCAGTGTTAGAATTACAAGTTTGCTAGATTTTTGGGGGAGGTTTGTTTGTTTGGTAAGGCGTTATTTTTGGTGTTTTGGTTTTTGGAGGAGGTTTCATAGTTTGTCTGGGGTTTTTTGTCTGTTTGTTGTTTTGCATGCCTTGGGTTTTTATTTTAAGAAACACTGTAAAACACCCAACATTCAATAGCTCAAAACTCCATATTACTTCTAGAAGCTCTTTGGATCTGTCATGTTGCATTACCTGCCCATCTTTCCCAGTTTTGTAAAAGACATTCTGTCTGTCTAGAAAGCAGTCTCATTTCATACCAATTACAGAATCCATAAAAAAGTATTTTTAGCACACGAGGCTAGCCACTCTTTCTGGATTCCATTTTCTCATCTTTTTCAGGCACCATCTAAATGGCAAACTAATGTGAACCTAAAAGGTTTTCCACATTACAGTCTACTGTAATGAAGATAAAATTGCCTCTAAATACACATTTGGTTGCGTAAAACTAGAATGCACAGAAGAAGAAAGCATACCTCCTTCTTAGGAAACCTTGTTGGGAAATGAAGCCACTCATAAGCAGTTTTCCTGGTGATGCTGGGATCAAGAATCCTGATTTGACTCGATTTGTAGATCATATTCAGAGCTGGTTTCTTCCAAAAGCCCTTTGCACTCTGTAACAGGCAAAGTAAATATGCATTTTTGACAGCTGTAAACAGCTGAATTTATTTTTGGAGCAACTCTAACCAGTGTGAACTCCAAGGGCATGAGGTTAAAAAAGAAGAAGAGTGCTGAAACCTCCCTAAGTTCAACACTTGCTCCTGCAACAGGATAACCCACTGCCACAGCAGTGGCCAGCTGGCTGGAAAACAGCTTTGCAGAAAGGTCCCTGATGGATAACATGTACCAACAATATGCCCTGGAGGCAATAAATGCCCCCTGTGTGCTGGCCACATTAGTATGAGCACAGACAACAGGCAGACACAAGTTATCATTCTCAAGCACTTTGCACTGTGCCCTTCTGCAGTCCCACAAATGCTGTGTTGGGGTTCCCTCTGCACAGGAGTGTGTCAAACAGCAGAAGGTCACTACAACAGCCAACGTGCCAGAGCTCACAGCAAACAAAAAGGGTCTGAGGAGGCTGGGTTTGTTCAGCCCATCTTCAGCTATCTGGAAGGGGTTTACAAAGGTGAGAACAGACTCTTCACAGAGGCACACAGTGAAAGGACAAAGAAATTCTCTCCTGTGAGGGTGCTGAAGCATTGAAAGGGAGTTTGAAGAAATATCTTTGGATAGATGCAAAATTTACCTGGACAATGCCCTGAGAACCTGATATGGCTTTAAACTTGGCCCTGAATGAAGAAGATTCAAAAATATTTTGGACTTAAGACCTCCTGACAGAGATCACTTTCAACATTATTCTGCAATTCCTCCAAGTGCACAGGGTAAAATCTGAAAGATGTCTGGAGCATGCATGTTAAAGTATCAAACAGCACTAGGGAGATGATAAAAATGTATTTCCCAGAGGTAAACTGCTTTGTGGTGAGGAACTAATCAAATACGTGCATTAGAAAGAAAATAAAGCATTTCTGGAAGAGGGATATTAAATAAACTGAGTAGGAGGAGATCCAGTCGTCCTCTCAGCTAGGAGGACTACAGTCAAAAGCAAACATGTATTTCACATCAGAGATGTGTGGCAAGAAGAGCCAGGGTGCAAGAATAATTGAACTCACTATTTTCTGACCACCTAGTATCTCCCAAAGCCACTTCAAATCCCGTGGCTTGAAGACGATGAGAACAACAGTGGTATTAGGGTCGTAGTGGATGGGATCTGAGAAGATGGATTCCGGGTAAGAAAGGCGGAAAGTTGTCCTTCTCCCAACATCCTCTTCGTACCCTATCACCGGGCCGTTATTCATTCTGCAGAGGACAGAGGCACAGGGACATCAGTGACTGCCCCACCCACGTTCCTACTGTGCAGCGGCTGCCACATGCATTATTAGCTGTGGGACAGACACTGTGTCTGGGTACAGGAAAGTTTGGCAGGCCAGCATTTCCTTATCACATTACATAGCAGATGAGCAATTATCAGGTGCACTCACCCTCTAAACTCAGAGGGATCAAGCACATATGGGAACTCTGCCAAGGTGGTTTAGAATACAATCACACAATTGCTTACCGTGTGTCACTTGAGCAGAAAGCAAGCCTTCTGATTTGGCTCCAACACAGAAACTAGAGAAGGGCATAGAGAGTACCTGCCTTGGAGAATTACCAATTGCTCCATGTACACAAAATGAAAAGGAGATACCATTTACCTTATTATGACATCATATGAGTCAATTTTCTCCCCTAATGTCTTATTTCGAAGTACTCCTCCATTACCGACCACAACACACCGTCGACAGGCAATGCTGTGGAATAAAGAGAAGCTTTAATATTCATGACTTCCCTGGCTTCATATTATTGATACTCCTGCATGTTAACTGGCTTGTTTTCTAAGCGAGGTCCTGTTTCTTTTACAGCCCTTGGCCCCTACAAAGCAGACACAATCCTGTATCATAGACTATGGTTGTTAAAAAAAAAAAAAAAAAAAAAAAGCGCTGTTTCAGGGACTGAGTGTCAGTAACTGGCTGCTCTCATGTGAAACTCCTTTTTCTAGTGGTTTGGTGTTTAGGATCACCTAGCCAGATGGTGATATGACTTCCATTAGATAAATTATCTTCCACAGTCCTTCAAACTTGTCCCAGTCTGGAGGAACCAGCCAGGACAAAGTACATCTGGAAAAGCTAACTCAGAATTAAGGTGCTTCTGCAATATTGTACAACTCCATATCTCCAACACAAGCTAAAGCAGCAAGATTTATGTTCACAATTCACCTTACAGACTTATGAACTGAGCATGTGAAAAACCTCAGCCCATGACACGACAGCTCTTCAAATGAATATGGTGTGGATTTTTCTCCCTCTGTTTAAAAGGTGCTGTCTAAACACATTTAAATAAGTGACATGTGTGCTGTCATGATGTAACAAGATGGATTCCTTGATTATAAGTTGCATTCTCAGATGACCAGATTCAAATTAGACAGAACTACGAGGCATATAAAATACCATCTGCTAAAGTAAGATCTTATACTACATCAAATCAAAACAGTAATTACAAATTTACAATACATTCATAGATAAAAAACATGCAAAAAAGGTATTATGGGGATGCTAAAACTATGAAAGTAGATTCTCAGGGTAGTATTTCCAAAGTTATCACAGGTTTTCTCAATGCATATTTTGCTCTCTACTGTCTTGCTTCAATGTTAGTAAAATGTGTCAAACAAAAAAAGAAAGGGAGGGCTCACAAACAGGCTTGCTGGGTTTTTACTCAAGTAATTTTGCCTTTTTAGGGAAGGTTTAAATCAAACATGTAAGACTGTAAACTCCTCCTTTCAGAGTAAGCACATCTTTTTTTTGTTATAAAAATGTCTCTTTGTGCAGAGCAAAAACCATCCAATTTGGCTGCAGGAGGAACAATGAGAAAATAAAAATGTTGGTATTTTCTTCAGACACAAGCAGGCTCACAGTTTACTGAGGATGAGTCACCTCACAGTAACACCCCACTCCCTTGGTTCTTTCTTCAAGTAAGAAAAAAGCTCTATGCCACTTTTGCACTACGTTCAGGACACCAAAACTGTGTCCAAAAACCACTATAGCCTACATTGAATTCCTAGCATGGCATTTTACGCAGACTAATTAACATCTTTCTCCTCAAACAGTCCAACCTGTTTTTTCAGCTGAGAGTTATTATTCGACAACCATGAAAACAGCTGGTTCCAGCCAAGACTGAGTGACATCTCAATGTACAAAGCAGTTCCCCACATTTCCTACAGAATTAACAACATCTGCAGAGATAGTAGCCTTTAAATATATATATGTATAGGCATATGCATACACACATATATGTAAGTAGTGCTCTAAATGCAGCTTTTGGGCTTAGGTGACATGAAAAAAGCTGGCACACCTTTCTCTACTGTTTCCTGAGCAGCTTAATAGAAGGCAAGCATTCATAAAAAGACTTCCAGCTAATACCATAAACCATGTGACTTGGTATCTTGGAAATCAGAGGGGTGAAAACCATCCTGTCCTTAGTATACTCTTTCCCTCTACACCCCTAAACCCTCTCCCTCTCTACCCCTTTTGCTCATTCATTTTCCATTTAATTTTTCTACCTGGTTTGAAAGTATCTTAAGAAAGCGGGCTGATGCACATATGCCTCTTACAGTTTACAGCAGGAGTAAGAAAACATGAGTTGCCCTTCTCCTGAATTATACACCTTGTTACTTAAAGCTATATCTTAGAGCTCAAAGTAAGGAAGGAAAAAGGAAAACAGGATGAAAAAATGTCATCAGTAAGTGATGAAGGTGGAGTGAGGGAGAGGGGGAAAAAAGCACAAGATTAGCATAGGGTTCTATCACGTGTCCTGGCATTTACTTTGAGGAGGCACTGCTTTTTCTGTTCCATGTAGATGAATTTGAAGTAATTCCTTATTACATACCTTTCAGCTTTTGAAGGGGCGATTTAAGACACTTTTTCACTAAGGTAACCTCTAGCAATTGAATTAATGCCTTCCACTCCGGCATACAACTAAGAGGGCTTTGCCTTCTCCTCTCCTCTCTCATGATGCAGCAGGACACACTCATCAAGGAGGGCAAAATAAAACGTGACTTTAGAGCTGAGCAACTGAGGTTTGCTGTTCTCAAGTCAAATCCAAGCTCTTTTCTTTTATTGATGAATGGAAACCAGATTTTGCTTATGACTAAAAGTTGACTAATACTACTTGGACAGACAACAGAGTGAAATTTGAAGTTTGATTAAGTTTTTGAATTACAGTGCCCTTCATAACATAAATACTCAAAACCAAAGTTATCAGCTGCAATCAAATACCCAATAAAGAATCTAACATTAGGATTTGAACTTCTGAAATGGATAAAGTCAACAAGTAGATCAAATATTCCTGAAAAAGTGTGAGTACAGTCGAACAAATTAAAACAATCAGCTTTTAATCTCTGTCAGGCTCAGGAGTCGAAGTGGGCTGGCTCAAACAGGAAGCCTGGCACAAATGTGCTGTTTCTGAACTACCTCCTCCCCTTTCCAGTATTCAAATGTCTTCAGTTATGATCCTAAATCTAAGTCCACAGTAGTACAGAGTCCACTAACAAAAATAAGCAGGGAGGGGAACTGTCTATGTAAAAACACAGAACACAGTATCATAGAAAACTAACACATGACATAAAGATAAAAATATGTGGCTAGGCTGAACTGCATTTAAAGATTCTTAAGTTAAATAAACTGATCCGTACTTACTACAGATCACAGAAGTCAACATACCAATTAACAGCAGACTGTTACTCCCAGATATTTTACCAATCTCACTACTTTAAATTTCCTTTTCAAATGTTTTCAAATTAAACAACCCCCAAACACTCACTCTTTCTCCAAGTCAATAAAATGACAAAAAGAGAAATTAATTCAGATATCCTTAAACACTATCAGGTGTGCTACAAGCAAAATATGACACACCGCACTGTCCAGACATTCAGCTTACAATCAACAGTATCAATGACAGTGAAAAATTTTAAGACCTTGGCCTAACAATAGCTGCAGGAAAGGTTTAAATGACAAAGGGATTGCCTCTATGTGTCAGAGATCTACTAAGAGTATAAATGGATCCCAATGCAAACACCATGGTAACTGATCTCTAGTGTCTGCAGGCAGTAGTCACTCAAACCATTGCTCCTTTCAGGTGGTGTAAAAGAGCCTCAACCTCAAGGCCAGGCCTTGGCTTATGTATTTTGTGTATATGGTGAAATGCTAAAAGAAACCTTTTCCTAGTCTATAAAAGAAAAATGTTGCTAAATGGAAATGTAGCCTTTAGAGGTCAAAAGGTTTGCATCCTCCACATTCCACTGAAATACTGTTTCAGTGGAAAAAGAAAAAAATATCTCAACTTTAGCTCCTTTAACACAGACCCTCATAGTCAGTTGAGGAATGCAGATTATTTCCTTTGAGGTTATTTGGTGAAAGGAGGATGCAGAGGTCACATTTTGTTGACTCAGGATTGTGCAAATGCATTTGTAAGAATTGTTGAGCTCAGAATCCTTAGAGTACTCAGTGAGGAACTGAAGTCACAACTGAACTGAAGTCAGTGACACAGTTAAGTTTGGAACATGACACTGGAAAAAAAAACCTTTGTAGCTCATTCTGTACAGATTTACCTAAGTTGTACACAAATACAGCTACATAAGCACCACAGGCTTTGTGCTTATCTAGCCTAATATTTGTCTGCCTATAGAAAAACGTTTATAGGGTCAAATCTATTCAGTCAAGAAGGCTGAATTGGAAAACAGCATTACAGAGCTGCCTAATAATTCTGCATAACTGGAAAATGTTGTTAGGATTAATTCCCAAAGCAATTCACTGTTAAAAGCCACTGTATCTCAGTGAAATATATGCATAAAAACTCTTCCCTACTACAGCGATTCATGTCCTAAGAGTGCTGTCCACAAAACCTGATGGACTTAGAAAGAATATACTGTACGAAGTCATTGTACATTTGATTTGTTTATACTGCCTATTAAACAGTAATAGCTCTCACTTTGCTTCAGTAACACTGAAGTGTATTACCTTTAATAAAATGAAGCTTACTTCCCAGAACTACTAACCATACCTACGTCTCAGACTCTACATTCAAAAGATAAATACCAATTTCCTTACTTATCATCTACAGGACAAGCACTTCCATTTAAAAGGTCAAAAAATCTCTGTTTTACAGCACAATTACAGTGCTGAACTTATGGTTTCAGGGAATTTCTAATACAACATTTGGCACTGTCATTCTCCAGACAAAAGAGCAGCTTCTGTCAGCCAATTACATATAAATTTACCCCATTATCACACTCTTGATACAAAATATGGGGTTTTACTTTTTTCCTTCCCTTTTTTTTTAAGGGTAAACTTGAACATCCTAGAAACAGACTGAACACAGAGAAAGGAAGGAGTACAGTAGGGAAAAAAAAAAACAACTCAGTATTAAAACAAATTCTTAGGTTTGAACATATTCCACCCGAGTTTAATTAAAATGTGATCCTGACATTTGGCTTCAAGCAGCAATCTTGTATGATCTCTGTAATTAAAAAACAAAAACAAGTACAGCCAAGCTCAGCATTATTTGTATTCAACTCTATTAGAAGTCTGTATATTAACATGGTATCTGTCAAGTTGTCAGACCATTTGCTAGACTGCAAATCTAAGGAGTCATCTGCATCTCTTTGTAAACACAGGACTTTAGTCTACTTGCCAACTCTACTACACTACCTCCAAAAGAACTTCAACCAAAACCAAACAAAAAACAAGACACACAAAGACCCTACAAAACAAAACCAAACCTCCTGGCAGATGTGGCTTCCAACAAGAGATTTAATGTAATTAAAGATTTAATCTAATTTAATCTATCTAATCCATGGGAAGCAAGTTACCAAAGGCATGCTCCCTTCCATGCCACACTCTTGTTACTCCCCAAGGAACAGACAGCCTTTCCTGTCTGCCTCGGCCTCCCTCATCCACGAGGAGAGGAAGTCGAGCGTACGTAGGAACAAGGGTGTGCAGCAGGCAGCAGATGCAAAAGCACAGGGCTATGCCCAAGGTTTGTTCTGCATAGAAGCAGAATTGGTTTGCACCTGCTTATCTCAAATATTCTCCATCTTACACTGAGTTTGCAAGAGGAGATCACATTCAATCTAAGCATAAAAGATACTACAGGAAGATGGGACTGCATTCAGCTGGAGAACTTCTAACACAGTTATAAAAGGAAATCTCTAAGTTGAAACTCCCTCAGAGAATAAATTTTTTTGCATGCTGGTGCTACGTAATTGTAAAACCTAGCCTACCTAAACCTTGGAATCAGCTTCATACTGCTTGGACCCTGTCAGTCTGGTCAGTGTCTTGACTAACTTGAGTGATTTCAGGATAATCCTGCAGACATTCCTTTTCAGATAAGTACTAAATATTAAAAATGCAACTAACAGAAACAGCAGCAAATAAACCATCTCACCTGTCTTCCTCATTGGAAAGGCCACAGTTCTGCAGTCTCGAAAGGGCTAAATGAAAAAATTGCTCTAGAAAGAAAATATAAACAAGATTAATAAAAACATTTTAGTATTTGCCAACACAAAAATAAGCATGTCATCCTGAATACAGTATTTTTACACACAGTACTTTATGCACTGTGCACAAAAACCTCCAAGTAAGAACACTTGGACTTTAGGGCCACAGATCAACTAATGATGCCAAAGAAATTCAGATTTATCAGAGCTCCTCTCTGAGTTTTTTCTGACTCAAAATAGAAAATAGCATGAGATTTGTATTAAGAAAAATCTCAGTTACAGTAAGGAAGAACTGGAAGAATTTTCTAGACCTACATCCTAACTGACTTTGTTTTTTCTTCTACCCACCTTCAGCTGACTCAAGAGGGTTCCTACAGCCAGGGACAGTAACAGCATTATGGATCTTGGGAGAAGACAAAGCTGGACAGAGGCACGTTCCCAGCCCACCTCTGGTGGGCAGGCTCCTGCTGGACACTCAATTTGCCTCAGAGGAGAAATCAGCTCATTACCAACTATAGCTTTCCTCAATGTAACCACAAAAGTGCAGGAGAATGCACCATCCCTGTTAACTACTGATGGAGGGCAAATCAAAAGTCTAAAGTCCAGACTAGGAAGATGCACTGTTCAGGGTTAAAAACTCTGAAATTGGGACTTCACAATGCTTTCCAAAACAGTGGCTAAAGCCCTCAGGGTGTTTGGCCCTATTTGCTCTGCCCTGACCAACAGTGGCAGTGCCAACAAGCCAGCACACCCTTTGCACAGGGGTCCAGCAGGCAGGCAGCGTCATCAATTCCCCCCTGCAGCTCCTGTGACACCTTCCCTGTCAGGACTAGCCTGCTCAGTGTCATGCTTCAGCCCCAGATGGCAAATAAGTGCCACACAGCCACTCACTGTCCACCCCTTGACAGGGAGGAGAAGCAGCAAAAGGTAAAATTTGTATGGAAAATGAAAGAGAGAGGGGAATAAAACCCAAGAGATTTCAAGTGGTATTTCTGTTTAAAATAAGGTACATGGGAAACACAAACCTGCTCTCTTTATTCCGTAAGGTAGTTCAAACTTATTGCTCCCTTGGAACTCTGCCACTCTGATAAAATCATTAGCACACAGGAACGGGTATATTTTGTCAACACTGATGAAGGAAAAAAGGAAGAAGTTTCAAAAATCCACACGATATATAACTGTATAAGCCAGTAAGTCACGCAATTGCTTTGTAAAAAGCTCTTTTTATCCTACTATTACAATTTTTATTGTATTAGCATCCATTTTTAAAAGAAGAAAATCCATGAACACAGGGAAAACAAGCAGATGATGGAAGAGGGGAATATCTTGTAACAGAAAATATAGGCAAAGTGTGAGATAAAAAGACTTGTCTATTAGAACAATTTATATAGACACATTAGAATTGCCACTACAATTGTGTGACTGAAAGCTTGCACCACGAGACCACATATTTAAGAGAATACATAACCCATGAAGACAGTGAATAACTTCAGGTTTGAAAAGTAAATTAAACAGGTAGCAAGGAAAGTTAAAAGAGTTATTATTGTACATGGCAATTTAATAAATAAAAATAGGATTTGAAGCAAGGTATTGTAACCCAAAAGTACTGTCTCCTGATTTGAGCTGCTCTCCTATTCCAAACAAGTGGCACTATATGACTGTGTTGACATCAGAAAGTCTTTGGGGGCAACACGGGTATATCCATGCAGCAAAAACATATGGAGTTCTCATGTCCACACTACTTCTTGGGTATTTTATATTCTGGACTAACCCTAGTAGGGTCCCACCCCTTAGCAGCTGCAGCACATGGGCTGTGCTCCCTGCAGTGCATCTTCTGGCTTAAGCAGATGTCTGAAAGAATCCCAGTGCATTCGCACCAGGGCCACCCTGGGATGAGAAGCACAGCATGTGGGGATCACAGGGAGGTTTGCCTCAAAAGCACATGCTTCCTGCAAACTAGAACATGATGGCATTATCCCTTTTAAATGTCAAGCTAAAAACAACAGGTCACTTCTTTTGTCAAAAGACAGGAAGCACAGAAAAGGGATCTCTCATAGCAGGGAAGGGACTCTTACTGCCTTAGTGCCAAGTCCAGGAAAATGAGTGAACAGCAGATACAAACATGTCACATGCTACTATGCCCTTGGCTTCACCTTTGAATTAACTAAGCACACACTCAGTGTACTCACTGACTTTGTCATGATCCTGCATATTAGGTCTTAGATTAAAATGTTAACACAGAAGTATACAGTCACTAGAAAACCTAATGTTAACCATAAAAATCCCCAGCCAGCACATGCCTTGCTTGTCCATTAAGAATATTAATAGCTGTTAAGAAAACCTTCTCTTTCAGTTTCCAACTCAAACATCTCACCCTTAAAGCTATACGTATTCAGAACATACCAACAGTAAAAAGGGAAAAAACCCCAAACAACAAAACACTACTGAGAAATGGGCAATAGCTTAACCAGCTAGCTTTGAAACATGATGCACTAAATACCCATATTAAACTTATTAACTTGCTCTGCTGTTCAGAAGCAGCTGGTAAGCTTAGACATAATAAATAATTTACCTACTGAGAAGAGATTCTTAATTCTAGCTCTTCTAGCACTGGTTCCTTTTAAATAAATAATTCTGTGAGGTAAGAAATCCTTTCAACCTCCCCAAGCTATTACCGAAGTGCACAGAACAGATCTTCAGTTCATGCAAACTGTCTCTATAAAGAAGCTACACAAAGGTGTGAGACTCTGTCCTAGCTGTGTATGTACTTTCCTCTTGCTGTGTACCTCTGAGTCCATTCCTGCCCCTTTGCTGAACACCAGAGCTACCCTGCTGCACCCAACACACAGCCTCAGCAAAATCCATGGGCAAGGGAATTAGGACCACCTCACTGGACCAGAAACTAACCAAAACTCAAAGACTACAAATCTGCTTTAGGTGGCACAGAGTTAATATGCTTCCCTGTGCTTTAAAACCCGCAACAGCACTAAAATTATAGCCATGTTTTTTAACATGCAAAAAGTGCGAGGGGAAAAAAAAGACACCATGGTGTCTTTGTGCAGAGGTTTAAGACTCCTTCAGCCAGGACCTGGTCTAATCTTTCCAAGCTTTCTCAGGGCACTACTCAACGTTTGCTCCAAAATGTCTTAACAGCCCAGTGTAGCTGTTGTCAAGGAGGACATAAAAGCCACACTAGCCATAATCCATAGTCGAGAAAAGTAGAAAGGTTTTTTATTTTCTCTACTGCTATTCTTATACCTCTTCACAATGGCTGTGGCCTAATTTAAGATTGGCTGCTTAGCAAACAATGACAAGGCTGTCTAACAAACAATGACCATTCAGACAGTAAAACAATCATCTATACAACCAAAGGTATAGTTGCTACATATTATCCACAAGTTCTTCATTATACACTCTCAATGTCCCATAACAGGAACATCCTCCCCTTGTGTCCAGAACATCTTCTCTCATTGATACCTTCTTGGCCTTCTCTGTGGGTTTCACTGAAGCTGCAGAATTTCACTCTAACATTCTCATGGGTAAATTCTGACTGGTTTCAGGTCTGACTCTGTGAGAATGTCAGTCTGCCTGTCAATCTCATCAGCCCAGTTCTACCTCAATCAGCACAGCCTTTCCTTCCCTCCCTTCGCCCCAACTCCCACAGAAGACTCACCCCACTAAAGATTCAAATGCTGGTTTCAGGAGACAAGTGTCCAACGCATTCCTCCTCTCCACAGCTGTAGGTGGTAGCCTGCAAAAAAAAAGAATTTCAAATAAACAGCAAGACCAGGAATGGGTAGCATAAACAAGATAGGGAAACTTGGACAAATCAATCAGTAAAAGCTGATTACTGAGTTAAGATCACACCAGTACTTCGTTACTCCCTCCCTCTGTGTTACAAAGATGAAACTGTCTCATTGCAGCGCAATTACTTTTACTAGTGAAGGCTTCTATCTCTCACGGCTGCTCCAAGGGACTGGGACCTCCCTTACTCAGCAAGTATCAAAGCAGGCATAATCAGAAGTGAGAATTCAGGCCCACCTCCAGAGAAGCAAGACTCCTGGGCTCAATCACCCCTGCAGCCATTTCAGATGGCATCCCCATCACTCCTCAGGGAGGAGACAGAGTCTTGTTCGGAGAAGGAAATAAGAGTACTTTAAGGAAAATGAGATTCTTTGAGGATAAGTCATTCCTCTCATAATAAGGCTGACTTAGACTTCTAAGCACATCCCCGACTTGGAGATTTAGTCCATTAATCACAAATATGAAGCCCAGAAGGAAAGGTGAAGTTCAGCGTGAGCAACATGTGCCTCCGGGTTGCATTAAGAACAGAAGAATGAAACCACCACAATAGAACCATGAGCCAAAGAGACTGTTAAGGTTAATTGATTTTGGGAACCTCAAGCTCTTGTGTGAGTACTGACACTGAGAAAGCACCCTGTGAAATCTGTCAGCTGGTCACCTTGTTGCTTTCCAGCATCAGACTCACAGATGGCATTTTGCAGGACAGCTTCATAGACAAGAAAGGTCTGCTTTCAAGTTTTAGCATATGTGCTCATTAGTCCCACAAATCTAAGGAAGTCACAAGCACAAGAGCTGCCTTTACACACAATTGAACACGGCAAATGAAACACATCTCTGGCTCAGTAAGTTTTAAGCACTGAAGTTGCCCTCCAAGCTGTGCTAACTTTATTCATGTATAACTCAGAATTGCACAGATTTGAAATTTTTAAGTCAGTGTCCTTCCAACAATTCACTGCTTGTTACAGACAGTTATTGGAAGTGGCCATAAATATTAAACAAACACTGGAAACATGACATGGACAAATTCCTTTCTGACAGACACCACTGTGTTCATAACAGGAACAGCCACCGGACACAGTCATACAATTGAGCAGGGAGCTTATGGACAAAGGCTACAGATTTTTGCCTCAATCCCTCCCACCTGTCCAAAAACAAAACAAAACAAAACAACCCCACCACAAAAATACTCAACTGCTGAACTTACTGATTGTAACTGATTGTAACTCCACTAGTCACATAGGAAGGAGATGCCCTCACAGAGGAAGTCTGTCCATAAAAGCTAATCCTGCAAAAAGGGAAATGTCACAACATTGTGGTTTTCTGTAAACAGAAACCACAACAGAAAGCTATTCGTATCATTTGCACACTATAAACAAGATAAAGGGAGCACATAAAGTGATAGTTTTTAAAAGTAGTGGTTATCTTCATAATACTCTGGTCAGTCCTGGTGACAGCTGTGTGAAGACCAATGGAAACTCAACTTGATTCAAGTAAGTGCCCTGAATTTTAGGTCCCAAGCCACTTGTCCTGTGAGTCTGGAGACAGTGAAGGCTCACTGCCCTCAAGGGCTGCTGCTGGGCCTCAACAAATTTCAGCTTTTCGAAAGGTGTTCCCTGCACCTGCAGCTACTCCCATGTGTGGAGAAGGCCTCTCTCACATCACTTATCAGACATTTAATGGAACAACTAATACCAAACCTGAATGAGGTGGAGGGAGATGTGGGCACCTTATTTCTGCATTTCATGCATCTCCTCACCTGAACTCCTATTTTCATGAACCTCAGAGGGGCTCCCTACCACTGAGGTGCTGACCTCTCCATACAACCACGCTCAAATTACTACGTTTGAAAGTGACACAAAAGAAGAGGTGACTGGACAGAACAATCATATTGCTTCCTTCAGAGTATCAACAAACTTCAACCACAAAACACATACACAGAGTAGTAATCGCTTATGATGATTACTAGTAAACACTTAAGGAGCAACACAAGAACTCAGATCCACATCTCTCATACAGCCATGAGGTGTCTGCACTCTAAATGAACAAAGCATCACCATACCAGTAGAGGTTATTTCTCCACAGATTTCCATGCAGGATACCATACATAACAGCAGCAGCCAGGATAAAAACCAGAAGAATTCGTTTCATGACTGATAAACCTGAAACACAAGAAAAACAAAACAAGAAACTGAAACACAAGATGAATTAATACATGAACTTTTTCTAAAGCATCTGGAAACCTATAAAAGAAAAGTTATTGTTATTATAGCCATTCTCTACCATCACAAATCTGACAGCTGATCACTCCATTTTGGATTCTCACACAAAGACCCAGTGTCAGGAGATGAATGCTGCTTTGCATTTACCGTGTGTGTACTCTGCATAGAAGCACAGGTTCACTCTAGGCTCTCTCTGAAGACACGTTAGAATAGAACTCTTTTCTGTCCACAAGCAGCCCAAAGAAACCAGCAGGCCCTTATAGGTACCTGTGCTTCTCCTGTTTCTTGTGCCACACACTATCAGTTTCCATAATTACACAGTTAAACAAGCACTGGCACAGTGCAGGAGGCAGATAGGCTGATGCTGATGAAACAGAACAGGGCATGAGCTGCCACAAATTTCTACTAATATTTTAGGATCGTTGAATGTTCTCAAACTCCAGTTTTGACATTTAAAGATGCACTGAAACCATTTGCTTATGCCTGCACAGTCTTCAGCTCCTGACACAAACTGAACCTCATGGCTTAAGTGACAGAAAAATGTTATTTTCACACATTACAAAGTGTGGAAGAAAAGTTAAGACCCCATCTGTTGAACTTGTGGAGCTACAGAAAAACATCAGAGAAAGTGTTCATTTTTCAAATAGAGTTTGCACCTCACTGCACAGTCTAGTGAAAGAAAAACAGAGAAATATCAGGAACTCGCGTATCTGGCAAGACAGACTGAAGGAAAATCAAGTCCTGTATTGCTCACATCTTACACAGTGAGCAGCCTTTTCAGTAGCTATGAATGAACTGTTGTTGGTTAATCTTGTAAAGTCCAAAATAGCCATTCCAGCCACATGTTACTGTGGAAATTTACTTGAGAGGTACAGCCTTCTAGTATTTCACCTCTCCTCCATCAAGGGAAGCAGGGTCAAAGCACACAATGCATATACACCTACTTGCCTATCTATATATTAAAATGAACTGAACAAACAGCTGTCCAGCAAAACAAGCAAAATCCAAACATACTGCTTCATTTTCCAAGAGCAGAACATTGGCCTCTATGGCTTGTTTTTTTTCCTTTTAATTTTCTTTTTTTAAAGTCCGTGTTGCTTTTTAGTCTTTAGAGTTGCTGTTATTTTAAGCAGCTCTAAGGCAATAAAACTCAACGTGGATGTAGTCCAAGTGATTTATAGCAATACGCTTTATGCTAGTAATATCTTAAGATCCCATTTTAAAGGCGAAGAAACTACTAGAGAGCTTTTTTGTTACTAGAAATTGAAAACCAAATTTCCGTCACTCACATTTCTTCACTCCTCAAGAAATACCCAACAGTTTCACCACTACTTGAGTACAACAAGCCACTACTTCCTTATTCTTTTCCACTTGTATCTTTCACCAGAATTGTAGAGTTAGAGACGTGGTTTTATTAACAGTATCTACCAGTAACAAAGACATGCAATGAACCAGGTAGAATCTATCAACCTGAAGTATATTCTGCAGGCTATCCTGCTGTTTCAGAAGAAATACTTCATAAGCTGCAGCTGTTGCAATTCCAATCTTTCAACCCGCTTTGGGAAGTAGCACTGCCTCCCTTCAGCTCCAATTCCCTTGACTTTACTTGAAGGGTCACTGCAAATTTGTCTTGACAGTCACTCTCAACTTCTAGAGAAATCTCGAAGTTTTTGCAGCAATTCAGTAAGAGTCTTTCCCTAAAACTGCGAAAATAGAGGAAAACTCACCTACCGGGTTCAGTCAAGTGTTCATTAACTGCAACTGGCTCATAATCTCGAGTGCCATCACAAGACACATACAGGACAACTGAGGGATCAGGCCCAGCAGCAAGGGTTTATGAAAGGCAGGTCCAGCTTGACCAGCCTGATCTCCTTGTATGACAGGGTGCCCTGCACAGAGGATGAGGGAAAAGCTGTGTATGGTATGCTGTATACAGAGTCCTTAGCAAAGCCTTAGACAGTATTTCCCACAGTATTCTGGAGAAACTGGCTGCTCGTGGTGTGGATGGGTGTGCTCTCTACTCAGTAAAAAGCCAGCTGAGAGGTGGGGAACAAAGTTACATCCAATTGCAAGCCAGTCAGTAGTGGGGTTCCCAGGCCTCAGTCTTGTTTAATATTTTAAAAGAAAAGATATGGTCTGGACAAGGGGATTGAGCACACTTTGTCAGATTGCAGGTAATACCAAGTTGAGTGGGAATGTTGATCTGCTCGAGGGCGGGAAGGCTCAGCAGAAGGATCTGGACAGGCTGGATCCATGTGCCAAGGCCAGCTGGAGGAGGTTTAACAAGGCCAAGTTGAATCCCTCTGTCTGGGTCACAACAACCTCATCCAGCACCACAGGATGGGGGCAGAATGGCTGGAAAGCTGCCTGGCAAAAAAGAACCTGGGAGTGTGGGTCAACATTGGATGAACATGAACCACTGTGTGCCCACATGGCCAGTGGCATCCTGGCCTGGATCAGCAAGAGTGTGGCCAGCGAGGTGAGGGAAGAGACCATTCCTCTGTTCTCAGGAGTGGTGAGGTTGCACCTTGAACCCTGTGTTCAGTTTTGAGCCCCTGACTAGAAGACAGAGATTGAGATGCTGGAGCAAGCCCAGAGAAGGGCAAAGCTGGTGAAATGTCTGGAGAAGAAGCAGCTCAGTGGGGACCTTCTCTCGCTCTACAATACCTGAAATGAGGTTATAGCAAGGTGGGGGTCGGTCTCTTCTCCCAGGCAACAAGTGACAGGACAAGCAGAAACAGCCAACTGCCTCAAGGCAGATTGCACCAGGTTAGGTATTAGGAATTAGGTTAGATATTTAGGTTAGGTATTAGGAAAAAAAATTTCTGAAAGGGTTGTCAAGCATTGGATAAGTCTGCCCAGGGAAGTGGTTGAGTCACCACCTCTGAAGGTATTTAGAAATTGACTAATGTAGCACTTGAGAACAATGAGTGGTGGTGTTGCAGGGCTAATGTTTGGACTCCATGATCTTTTCCAAACTAAGTGATGTTTCTTATTTACTTGAAAAACCCACTGCACTCTGTAGTAGTTTCTCCCTTTCACTATTAGTATTTTTTACCCCCTCCTGCTTTGGAAAGGTTTGCCAAAACATCCCACTAAAGTGTTTATCTTTACTCCCTAATTCAATCAGTGCAAACTTCAGTTAAAAAGAACATAACAAACCAGCTCTTCAGATGAAGTTGCTGAATTAGCGACTGATTAAATTGCTGATTTTGCTGACTTCCATGTAAAAAAGAACCTTGCTGAAGAGTCACACGAAGCTACAAAACAGAGAAAAGACAAGACAAGGAAAAGCAGCCCAAAAAGTATCTAAAAACCAAAAATATTATTCACAGAGGAGAAAAAGAACTGTTCCACTTGCAAAGTATTTACAAAGCTATTCATACAGCCTGGAAAAAAAAATACATTAAAACAAGAGAACAGAAGTCAGTATCATTCTTCAAAGAGGGTGGTAAGGGATCTGTAACAACTTCCAGTGTTTTATGTAGGACACTCAGCCCAGCACACATGCAATAATGGGTCCATCCCACCTCCAAACAACACATCATCAAGAGCGTACCTAACTTGGCCTTTAGAAACATAACATGGTCTTTAATCATGGAAGTGTATTCTCACCATCCCATCCCCCAGTGCCTGGCTTCATTCCATGTTTGAGAGAAAGTTCTGTAGCCAAGAAAGTCTTCACTAAGAAGAATATCTTTCTTAGTCTGGTTTAGTAAACAGAACCATTGCCTTGTTTACAGAAGAAATTATTCTGGGTGCATTTTTAATGGTGACAGCATCTTCCAGCTCTTCCTTGCTATTTCAAAACAGCTGAGCATTGTAGAAAGTTAATCAAAGGAAAACAAACTCCTGCTATGCAAATATTGCACTAGAAAATTCCCACAGTAAGAGACGCAAAAAAACAGGGAATTGAGAAGGCACAGTTCAGGTTGAAAATGGCAGTTCCGTTCTAGTTTATTTACCAGCATATTGATTTAAGCCCATCAGCCCAAGTGACAGAGGCCATGGTTCCCTCCCTTAGGTCAATGTTAGCAAGAATTAAGAAAAACAAGGAAGACAAAGCTGGAACTCAATTATTCAACTTCCTCCTCTTTCTTAAAGCCCTACAGTGATCTACGCAATGAAAGGAACAAGGAACCCAGTATTGCCACACCTGATGGTCATGGTGACAGCTGGTCAATTTTCTGACAGCAAGCAATGGGATGCGTAAGTGTTGCAAAAAATAGATGGGCATTTTTTAACAGTAATCTAAGCTAACTTCTGTGGGTCAACTTCCCACCTCTCCCAGAGGAGAGAGTTACAATTACAGAATTAGACAAGATTGACTCTGTTATGGTACTAAGAAGACCTGAGAGATCAGCCTGCATCTCCTATTGACAGACAGATGCCCCTAAGCTCCCATCAACCCACCAGAAAAATTCATTTGGGTATATGATCTATTAACTGTGTAAGACCCGAGGCTAATATTTTCTTCCCGTGGTGGAAGCAGGGAACCCCCATCCTTGACAGAGGCGCATCCACTCCTTAAAATTAGTCTTTATTCTAGTACAGTGTGGTGTTAAGCTACTGTCTCAGAGCCTCCATTTATCCTCCAGCTTACACATTTGGTTGATGTAGTCCTGCCATACAATAAACCCTGCAGGAATCTACAGCTGCTGGACTGGGAAATCAAATGACCACACTATCATCATCTTTCTTTCATAATGCTCATAAGTCTTCCTTCTTTTCTTCCTTAAAAATTAGTAGTGTTAATAGCACAATGCAGGAGGCTTTTCCATGTGTCCTACTTATTTTGTGAAGTACCTTTCAGTACTACAACTGAAGCAGAGTTAATAAATCTTTAACTATAAATTGGTTACTACTAAATTAAATACCACACAGCTTAAAATAGACTTATCTCCATAAACTGTCACAAGACATTGTAAGTTCTTTGCTGCTGCCATTAAGTGACAGCCTGAAAATTTCAGCTCACTGAGACCTCAGACTCCTATCCCTTGTAGTTGTGGGGAAGTGAACTTGAAAATATGCTTTGAGGAGACCTTGAAATTTAAAGGGACAGCAGAAAAAGCCCATAAAAACCTAATAAAGGTTTAAAAAGAAACATCAGGATTTTTAAGATATAGTCAGTATTTTGTGGGTTTGCACTCATGACCAATCACCAGTCCTGCAGCACTGCTTCTTTTAGGTCAGGAGGTAGCATGTGCCTGGTGAAACAACCATGCAGCAAAAGGATAATCGAGAAAGGAGTTCTCACATCATCATCTTTCTCAAGTTCAGCTGTCAAAATGTGAGCACATTATGGCACAAAAAGGTATGTACTTCTTCTGCCAAATCTAAATACTACTCACCATTCACTTTTCCAGTACTTGCTCTATGTATGGGCATTATTGCATTGTTCATCAATTCTCCCCCTCTTCAGGAAGGGAATGCTGCAGAGAGACAACATCAAAGCACTGCTACACAGCCTAAGAGGTACTGAAGTGGCTGAGTCAGTCTAGTGCCTTCCCTCACTCCCATGCACCTGAAATTCTCATAATTTCCAATGTTCTTTTTGATTTTAGTTTAAGAAACAAAACGTCCTCATAAGCAAGATGTAATGAGTTATCCTAGCAAAATGGCTCAGAATTAAAAGTAATTTTTTAACTCTCCAACAACACAGACTTGGTTTTGAAGTTGTACATTTAACATCATCAGAATTGGAAAAGATTCTTGTTAACCTCTCCTGCCCCAGATCAACCCAAAGCAGTTATTCCTGTTCCTGAAAACCTGTACAAACCATGACACTAAAAAAACCTAAGGTTTTACTGTATCAAAATGTCACTAAGAACTTCCAGCCTCACACCACACATATATGTAAGCTGCTGCTGAAGCTATTCCCTGCAATGGAAGGTAAGACACTTTCTGCCCTTATCTCTTCCAACAACATGGGTATAAGCAGTAGAGGAACAATTTGCTGACTGTGATGCCTCCTTCCTCTCCAAGAGCACACCAAACTACCCATTTTACTTCCACATTATGCAGGTAATTGGAAAAAAAAAGGATAGTGTTTCCCCAAACACAACTTTCTCTAAAGTTTACAATGTTTCCCCTATCATTTCCTCTTTGTCCAAACACTACAGGAAGCCCGAAAAGAAACAGTAAGATAACCTTTTCTCCAAGTACCCAACAACATGCAGTGATGTCCAGTAGATATGACATCATAGCAGCAAAGATGTTTAATAGATTTAGTCAATTGTTGCTCTTTTTTAGATCCTACAGCTAGAACTGGAGCCTCTGCTGACATTAGTTTACTGTGGAGACACAGACTAGAGCTGCGCCCATCTTTGACCTTGTGCAGTATTTCAGGACAGGCTCTAAAAACATCCTGCTAATGGTGAAAAATATTCTGTACCACAAGAGACAGCAATACGTTTATTACTTTGTGGACAATTCAGGATTCTTTTATTCCATTTCTGTCTTTCAATAATAGACACTGGTATTTTGTTCTTCAGAGCATAACTGCTCATTGGGCCAAGCAAAAGGAAAAAGCAACTTAATTGGTATTTTTCACTGATAATCACTATTTCAGTTTGCTTTTGGTCCAGAGTCTACAAGATCTCTGCCTCACTTTTCCTCTTGTGTGGCTCTGCAGATGTATTTATAATCTCAGCAACTCTTCCCACACAAGCATACACTTTGGCTAAAGGATATTGATAAAAGATTTCAAGTACAGTTAAATCTATTATACTTTCACCTCCTCTAATACTAATTTACCTAGACAGCATATCCGGTGGAAGAGGACGGTTAGCTCCCTTCCCAGGAACAAACACAGTTCATCTCTGTGTTTTGGGCACAACAGACAATACAGCACCCACAGCTCTCCAAACCTTGTCTCCAGCCCCACATATTCTGACCTCATCAGATCAAACAAGATTGGAAAAGCAGAAGTTGGTAGCCTTCCAAGACAACTTGTCATCAACAAAGAGGGTTTGGCAAAAGCTGCAAAAGGCCTGCATGTCCTGACTTACAGTCTCATCACCATGCTCAGACTCCCTTGTTCTTACTGCACTAGATAAGGTATCATCTGTTCAGTGGTGTAACTGCCTTTTCACTCCTCTTCCCTTCCTCTGCCTGAGAACCTAGAAGCTTTTATATGTACTCCACAGTGGGGGCAGAATCAGAAAGAAATTAGAGGCTGCATGCACTCATCGGGCTGTTTCTTGGAGAGCAAAAACGTACGCAGACAAGCCTAGGTCAAGTCACAACCTTTCTAATCTTACTGAAACAGGCCTCAGTTTGGCTGCAAAAAGAAAAAAAAAGCTGTGATCCTCTTCTCTGAGGTACCACAATCAATTAAGTGCGTTGTTTCACAGAGGTATCTCTTTTGGGCCTACTGATGCAAAATTTCACGTCACTTCTATGTGACATGAAATACCAGCTCCACAGATGAAAAAGAGAAGCACAAAGCATCAGCCAGTGAGCACATCCTGCCAGAAAATCCGGGTGAGCAAAATACAAAGGAGCACAGGCATTAGGTACTGCTGAAATGGCCCTCGAATAAGAGCAGTATTCAGTGAACTGTCTGAAGCTGAGTTCTTTTAGCCCTGCTGAGAGACAGAACATGTCCCCTCCAGCTTGGGGCTATCACAGGGTTGCTATGCCACCCTTGAGATCCAAGCTAGTATTCTGGCTGGTTATCACAGTGCAATGTGGATCCCTGGCACCAGCTCAAGGTGACAGCATGCTCCATGGCATGGTGCAGACACACAATGAAAACTGCAAGCACAAGAAGAGATAACCGGATTGGCATTTTTCATCTGGTAAGTGTTGTTTTTAATTATTTTTCCCATTCAAGATAGAAAACATTATTCTTTAATGTTCCAAGATGGCTTAGGACTCATTTCAATAATGGACATGCAGTTAAACACTGCTAACTTAAGCTCAGAAGTCAGCCCTGGATAGATCTAAATGCAACTTGTGGCTTTGAGGGGAAGGAGAACAATAACTACTGGATTCTCATCTAATTGGTGCTTTGTAAGTATCGCAGATTTCCAGAAACCTTGCCTACAATTATGATCAAGAGCAAAATCAAGTACACAGCCTCATCTTCTTGCCTGCTTTTGTGCCTTGAGATGAAGGAGAACAAGAAAAATGTGGACAATTTATGCAAAGGCACACATAAATTAGGAACAGACATTTCCACGTGTTTTCCCTGTCCTAACCACCTACAGCCCTCCCATCAACACACTTGCCTTCTTTTCCCTCCTCCTTCCACCTGTGTACTTGGAACACAGATGAGCAGTTTCTGTCATGGCCAGCAGCCACAGAGATGCAGTGGAGTACACAAACAATTATTTGGGGTTTGGTCAAAAGCTAACCTGTGCATGCAAAGTCAAACACAAGTATGAGCTTAGCACAGACAGCTCTGCTTCCTCAACTCCCAAAGCTTTAACCAAATATAACAAATCCAGCTCTAACTATAACCTAAAAAAAACACATCAAACCCCCACATGCAGTCAGTAATACAACCTTAGCTGATTTTTTCCTAGCCCTCTTATGTTCTCCCAGATTAACCTCTAAAGCTTTAGCCAGTCTAAGCTAGGTTGCTATTTATATATTACACATCAGAGGTGTCTGTATAATACATGAAAGAACAAAGAAACAGAGAATGGGTCCTATAAATCCATGCAGTTCCTCCTGCAAGATGTGGTGACAACACTGTTCCTTTCCAGTCTCTTTCCCTTTTTCCTTCAGCTATTTTTCCAGAAGAAACTAGAATATAAACAAGCCATGCAACATGTTCTGGGGGTCAGAGTTCAGGTCATTTTCTTCTCATACTTTGACTTGTACAACTGAAAAGTTTCAGACAACTTGAGCTACTCTTCCTGCAAGGAATAGAGCATTGTGATTTTGAGTTGTTTTGCTTCTTCACCTCCTCTTAAGAAAACCAAGACCACACAAATACTACACAATGCTTGAAAAAGCCTAAGATTATTAACAGAAAGATATGCAACCCAGTACTACATCAGTTACTCATTCACACCACTGTTCTTTGTCCACAAGTGCCTGCAGAGTCAGAGGATTGAGGTCAAACAAGCAATCCTTCTTAGGTTTCCCAGAGAGAAAAAAAATGGAAAAAAGTGGAAGAAGAAATGGCTGGAAAAAGGTGAATTAGTCAGGTTTCGAAACAGTTCAGTTACAAACCATATCCGGCTCACCATTTTTTCCTCCAGGAACTATGATCAATCTAAACAAATAAAGATCCAACCAGAAAATTTGATCTGTATTTATTATATGTGCACACTCACGATAGCATTAAGTTCACCTTAAACAAGGCACACTTTGTTTTCTGACAATGCCTAGGATATCCAAAACACCCAGGCTGATTTGGAGCTTGTGATTTAACCGCAGTTCTCACTAAAATGGTTTGAATTATAAAACTAATTCTACCAGTCAGTTAGGGGAAAAAAAAAAAAAAACAAATTTCATCACTAGGTTAAAAAAAATCCCCCTCCCAAAATCCAAGAAAGCAAAACACATACAAAAACCACAATACCAAAGCCCACTCACAAGCAAAATTAGGGCTCTCAAGAGCAAAGGGATAAACAGGGTGGGGGTTTTGTTGCCTTTTTTTTCCCCGAAGGATAACAGAGGGCTGATTCGCTACCAGCACCTGAAGAATTAAATTTTCCCATCGACACGGACAATAAACCCCAAGTAGATCAGACTAATTTCTCACTTTACTAAAACAATATAAATCCTGATCCATACTGGTGTCAGAATCTGCCCCTAAATAGAAACAGGTGCTTTTTGTATGACTGCTTTTCACAGTAACATTTGTAAACCCTAATCATGATAAATTTCAAATGCACTAGGACTGCCATCATCAGATGGCACAGCTTTTTACTCTAGTTTTTATTGTCCTTATTTTACCATATTTTAGAAAGGAACAGGTTACATTACACAGGTTTGTGTGGATTAAGAGGTCCAGAAAATAGGTGTTAACATGCACCTGGCCAGTGTACAAAACTGAACAGTTAAATTTTCATTTAAATAACATGCCAAGCATTTCTGTAATCAGAGCCCCAAATACAGTATGTTTCTTCATTTTTGCTGTGTTGTTCCCTGTCTTGCCTCAACTGCCAAAGGGAAAAAATCCCCAAAAAAACAGAAACCCTCCCCCCCACCCCACAGCAAAAAAACCTAAATCCCCAGCTGTTTGTGATGCAATTTACCCCAACAGCAAATCCTGCAAGTCAATCTGCTGCAATGCATCTGTGCAGAGGAGAGCTCTGGGATTCTCAGGAATGCAGCAAAACAAGTAAGTGAAAAGTGTAAAGCTAAATTAATTCAGCAAAGGAGGAAAATGGAGATAAGTGGTAGCACTTACCCCACACTACTACAAAATCTTTGAAGCTTCTCACAGCAGGGATCCTGCCAGCTCAGGAGAAACCTGCAGGACACCAGCAGTTTCAGCAGCTTCTCTGATAATGTTAATGCCTTACATTTCCCAGTGCTCCCAATGAATGCAATCACGTTGCCTTTGGATCATGAAAATTAATCAGAACAAAAAACTTCAGTGCTAACATCAGAAAACTAATCCCAAACTGACAGTGCCAAACTGGAAAAGCTTGAATACTGTAAACATTACGACTATTTTCACAAGCCTTCTTTATATACAGCTTTGTTTTCTTAGCACTAAAGCTCAAATACATTATTTACAATAACAACAAAACCACCCATAAGAAAAGCTCTAATGAGCAGCTTCATAATCGTGAAAATACTTTGTGGACATAAAATGTTTTAGAACTCACAAAGAACTATTGTACAGTTTGCATCAGAGCCTGTATCTGATCCCCTAAAGGCTTTTAATGCTTTGTTTTGTTTCTTAAATCTGAAACTAAAAACTACCACATAGAATATCTCATCGGTGCATATCCTGAGGACTGAGAGCTACAAGATACACAGCACTGTATGAAAATTTAGTCCTGTAGAACATTTATCACTGTGTAAAGTCCTGGCATCTTCTCTGAATGGGAAAGGTTACCAGTGAGTAAACTTGCATTACATGTTAAAAAAAAAAAAAAGATAAATTGTTCGTAAGGCAGCGAGCTTCCCAAGCAGAACAAAGATGAAAGGTATCTGAGTTCAGCATTTAGAGTATCATTCATTGTGTTTCCTTAAACAAAACTGAAATCAAATTCATAACAAAAACAAAGAACAAAGGAGCAGGCTAAACAACATAAAACCAGAACTGGAATTCTTCACAGATCAACTGTTAGTTGCCGTACAAGAATTCAGATCCTTGCAGAAAAGCTTGCACGTATCCACTTATCTACTTCTGTGTATTCAGAGCAACAAAATGACACAACAGTCTGTACTGCAGTGCGAACTTTTAATGGGCATCCATCTTATAGTGCAATTCAAAGTCCTGAATTATGCACTTCAGTTTTCTTACCTATGCAAGAGGAAAGCTAATTATATCTCATGGTAATCTTCAACTGCCATCTGTCTGGGAGGAAAGCTGCCTACATTAGTCACTAAAGCATGCTGGGAAAGCGTATATGCTTTTCTCAGTGCTACACAGAGACATCCATTTAGAGGACTTTCAGACCTCAGTTCTCACTCACAGAAGGTTAAATACAACCCACTTCCTCCCCAAAACTGAAAACTGATGTATTGCCTCCTTTTATCTTTTTTTTTTTTTTTCACTGAAAAAGACAGTCATGCCAAAAACTGAAGGGAATCAAAGGTGCCTGTCACCCCACCCACACATCATCTTTGCAGGTCTCACCACTCTCCTGCTGGGGGTTCCCAAAAAGCCTGGAAGCCCAGATGAGAGCAAGGAGGCACAAAGACAGCCAAGTAGGATGCTGAGGGCAGGCTGCAGACATGCAGCCCAGTCTTTGCTAGAGCAATGGCTTCACACAGTACCTTCTCCTGGGTATCACAGCTCCCTCTGCCAGTTTGTTTTGCCCTTTTACAATCCAAGTTTGGTTTGCTGTAGGTGAAACAGAGCATCTGTTTTTGCTGTTCTATTCTGTTTCATCAGTCCTTAAATGCTACAGCAAAATGAAGAGGAGTCTCTGCAGGACTGTAGTATCTTTCAACAGATTAACTATCCTCCTTTACCTCATCTTTTCTGAGCATTGGATATGCTCAGGGCTGCATGTGAGACTATCTCCTCTGATGACAAGAGAGTAAGAGTCAGTAAAGATAGGGCTCACCTCCCTGTGAGATCACATCAGGGCAATAGATTTTGTGGCACAGATCTGCTCTCCCATAACCAAACTGGCCCATGCTGCACCAGGGATAAAACACAAAGTCTAATATGTCCTTCAGCATAAAACTTTTAGCCCTCTAGAGCAAAATACACTGCACCTGCTGTGTTGCCTACTGACTTTTTTTTTTGCTACCCTGACCACTCTAAATACAGCTCAGCCTCCAGCTTCACCATGTCCTATCACAGTGCTATTCATGCCAAAGACGATGCAGAACTCTATTAGAGCATGAAACGCCAAATAGTAAAAGGCTTTTTGTTCTGTTCTATTGCATGCATTCTCAGCATGAAATGAGATTTATGCAACCATACCCTATATGAGTGCATGCATGCCCTTTCTTTCCTTCCCTACAGAACTTTTGAACCCCTTTGGCTGATTCCAGTCAAATGTGAGAGATTAGGAACTTTGTGTTTGAGACCCATACAAGTTTTGCAAAAATAAACACCCAGCTGAGTAGAACAAAGAAACCCTATACATTCATTTTTCATTAAACATCAGAAAGTTCATACAACGGAAAGACACCAAAAATTTGGTTTCATTATATCTTGTCACACAGTTGTATGGTAGAGGTATTAGAAGAGCCTCTAGCTATCGAGAAAAAAAAGCACTCAAATTTTGAAATGCCTTGCACAAACATGTAAGTGTCCAAATTTTCCAAAAGAGTTGCATGAAGTTCAACATTTTAGATATCTTTTTCAACCACTTAACAGGTAGTGTTTGCTGACTTCAGTCACTCAGCTTCAAAAAAATCACTTGAACACTAAATAGTATTTATTACAGGTAATGTTCTCTGTGAAAACTGAAGAATGAGATATTTTATTTCACTTTACATTTCTTTCTGCAAAGCTCTGAACAACATTTTCAATTTAGGTTAGAAATCTCCAACACAAAACCTACAGCTGCAGGCTAAGCCATCTAAGAACCAATGTCCCAAGTTAAAAACAAATTATAGTGTGCTATTAGCACAAAAGAATTAAAGTAACTATTCAATTTAAATTGTTTCATTTAAAATGAAGCAGCAGTATTTCCTTAACATGTACTGCAGGAAAAGGCAGTCACTCCTGAGAAAATGTACAAATGGTATGTACACTAACCAGCATTTTAATCATCCAGCTACTCAAAACCCAGTTTACGCACCTGGCCTGTGCTCCACAGCACAAGGTAAGCAAAGATACAAGAAACGCTTATGTCAGACCAGTGTCCATCTAGCCCAGTTCTGTCTCCAGCAGTGACAGCAGGAGATGATTATTTAGGGACAGCATTTCATGGACATTCTGTGTTTCATTGCCCTTGTCCACACGTACCCACACATCTCAGCTTTCTGAGAATGGAAAATTAAAACTGCCATGTGTGCCTATAAAACTGGGACAGGGTGAAGGACAGGCTTATAAAGCACTTCAGGTTCTCAGCTGAGACAAGTGTCATCCTGCCTTATTAAATACTGAAAAATATTTGGGCAAGCAAATCTAACCGTAATTTTAACAGTTTCCTTTGGGGGGGGGGGGATCAAACCCAGGCTTTTGCCAGATATAAAATGAGAAGGTAATAACTTGTCTACACAAGGGGCATGATCCAAACTAGCTACCACATGCCAGCAAGCCTTGTGCACATTCAGCAATGTAGACAAATCTGAACTTGTTCCCATGCTTCACCTAGTGGATTTAATATTACGGCTCCATTTATTTAACCTTGTGCAAATGTTGTGTTCAAACAAACTTTACAGCCTATCTCCCATCTAAACCACTAACCTCCTCCTGGTCTCAGTCCTACATATCAACTTCAGACTACCCAAAGCATTGCAGAGATAGAGATGATGTTTCCAGGGTGCTCAGATTGACAGTGGTAGATGATAGAGACTGGCAGGTTCTGTAACATCTAAGAACCAGGAAATTCTTCAAAGAAACCTATTTTAAATGCCAAATGATGAACACGGTTTCATTCAGCAACAGCTCCTGGGCAGCAAACATATTCCTGTCTCTTCACTGCAGTGAGAAAAACCCATAGGTTCTTCCCTTGCATTATGCTTGGAAGCTTGTATACCCCTGTTGCCAAACAGGTCATTTCCCCCACACAACATCACTGTGTTGGCAAAAAACTGTCAGCACCCACCTCTACAAACTACCTGCCCAGGAGGGAGCTATGGTAACCTACAATTACATGAGAAAAAAAAAATATTATGGCAAAACCACAACTTCAATTTCTTTCTTATCCTGAGAAAAGGACTTCTCCCCTCATCTCACATGTGATGCAATTTATATTTTACACATACACACACATTCTGTATTGACTATTAAATGGCCATCACATTTCCTATTCCTACCTCTGCTAAGGCTCTATGCCACCCACACTATTCTCATTTCACTGCTGGCCTCAGGACTCTGAGGAGCAGTGAAAACAAGCAGTGTCTGGATTCCACTGCAATGCAAATGTCAGTCTGCAGATCCAGTCCAACAAAGAACTTTTCTGAGCTCTGCAGCAGCTGATCCTTATTTAAGTGTTTCTGACCTGTGCTCACAACAAGGGCTAAAAACTACTCCTTTAAAAAAGGGAGTTGAAGAGTCTGTGGAAATCTAAGACTGCTAACCACACACCTCACAAATAAAGTTTCCTACTGGCTAGTGCCCCAAAAGAAAGCAATACTGCAACTCGTGAAATGGAAACTTGCACTGTAAATCAACCGATGCTAAGAGCTTCAGTGATTAAAACAGACCTTCATTTCACTCCTGCCTGCTCTTAAAATCAGTTCCTAGATTACTCCATTCCAGCCCTCCTATCAGGAGAGAGGATCAACTGGCTCCATAGGTTTTCCAGCCTTCCCTTCCCTGTCAAGGCAAGTGGAGGGTATTTGACTTTTTTACCTCGCTCTTCCTGGCTCCCCATTTACAACAGAATGTAAGAAACAGCTCTGGCACACCATACTCCCATTTTAGCATTGCTGCTATGGCTGGGAGCACAGGTAACCGAACAGCTCCACATGAACTTTGGGTATTATCCAGGGTCACAATCTGCTCCCTCTGTGACATTGCTGTAAAGGGTCCTCCTCATGGGATACCAAGGCTTCACTTTTGCCTCTGAGACCAAAGAACAACCAACCTGGAAGGCTGAAAAGCCAATCCACCTGAGTAAAATGAACTTAAAAAGGACATGGTATTTTAGAATAATTGGTACAGAACACAGCAAGAAGCACTGCTGCAGAGTATTTAATCACATTCTGTACCTGCATTTTCCCAATCCATTTTTCTAAAGGTGGTGACACTGCACGTGACCCACACGATCCCCATTTCTGCTTCACAGCCCACACCAGCTAAGACTGCCCACCACTTTTCAACCTTCCTGTACAAATATCTGCAACTGATATCAGTGATTAATACACTAAACTGCAAAGTGAGAGCTGCTGAAAGGTGACTTCTAAAGAAAACAACAGCTTGCACACCTTGTTTTCCTGCAGACTGAATACACATCAAATCAAGAAAACCTGAGATTCTAGGCTCTTCTGTAGAAGGAGGATAAAAGAAAGATTTAACACTTTAGGAAATTCAAGCAACCAATATACATTAAGAGTAGCTTTATTTTCATTTCCCTTGAACGCTGTGAACAGGTACAGAAGCAACCATAAGTCCCACAGCAGAAATAGAAGAAACTGGATTAAAGGGGAAGTTCAGTGGGGTTTTAATCTGCTACAAAGCTTCGGTATTTTGAGTCAATAGACAGCAGAAAATAGACAAAGGAAAAAATCCTGTACATTCAGTTACCCCATAAATCAGTTATCCCCTATTATTTAGTAGCTTATCTATGAGGCTAGAGAAATTGATGAATAAATTATTCAAATGAATGACAAATTACATGTCATAAGCTTGAAAGACTAAACTCCTTAATACACAGTGCACACTTCAACTGATTTAGTTAACGCACTGCAAACATCTACAGGGAAAGTTTTCCGTTAAAAAATGTATTCCAAGTAGCCTTCAGCCCATTCCTAAAATGCATTTAACTATGGAGCCACAGCAGAGTACCTTACATCATACATAAGGCAAAAATCATTTCTTATGTTTGTAAATAAAATAACCTTAATGTTACTGTACAGAGACAAACAAAGGAAGATCCTGTGCTACAGTTCAAGCAATACAGTGGAGGAAAAATAAAACAACACGCAAACAAAACCAAGAGCCTTTCCTCAAAAGCCCCTCTGAGTCAATGGTAGACAACCTCATGGAGACTCATGGTGGTCTCGCAAGTTTTATCTTCAAATGTTTCATTTGATTGAATCCTCTTCCAGGCCAATGCACTTGAATCAACACCCAGGAGCATATGAAGCAACGTGCAAGAAAACCACAAAATCAGCCAAAGCAGGTTTATGTTAAGTTTTCCAAACCTGTGTTGGGAGGACAAATCAAATCTTTACCAAGAGACACTAATCACAGCATGCCCAGAAGCTAATAAAGAGAACAAGCCCGAGATAAAAGTGCTAATGGCACAACTAAGCTATCATAACAGCTTCTATGCAAAAATAAACACCTAAGGAAGAAAGCAATCACTGAAAATCTTCTAAAACTGCCTCTGCTTGTAAGTTATCAAACTCTCCTCAAGCACTTCCTGCTGCAAAGAGGCCTGTCACCACCGTCACCCGCTGTACTTCCCTCCTCAGTGAGGCAACTTCCCTATGTAATTGCTAAAGCCATTATTTAGCAGCACACAGAGAACATACCAACATGTCTTGTCAATCACCTCAGTCTAGCCAAAACACAGTAACTCACCTATTTCCCCACCTCTTTATAACTTAGGTATTGGTGATCTCTGTCAGCTTTCAGGTTTTAGAGTCCCTACTGAACACTCTGCAGCTGCTCCCATGGGCATATCCCCAACGGGCAACTCCTTCCATAGAGAACTTTTCCTCCTACCTTAGAACAGGGAGGGATAACGCCACTAGGCAACTCAGGAGCCTCAGGGAATGACTCATACATACCACAAAGCAGAAGTCTTCTAAAGCCAATATGACCCTTGGGGAGATCTGAGAGTTCCCCACCTTTAATTCTGCTACTTTAATAACAGCCATAAGCCTAAAGAGTAACTTAATGGACTGCTTCAGTTCAGCACAGACAGATGAGCTAAAGAAGCAGATATGCACCCAGCTGGGGAAAAAAGGTAAGCAGGTTTATTTAAGTCATATAAAAATCACAGATACAGCTGGGGTAATCTTACATGTGAAAGGAAACTTATTTTAGTTTCAAAAACATCACTTCTGAGACCAAGTCAGAGATAAGAGCACTGCATGTCAATGGGTAGGAAACCTTGTTCCATGCACATTTCTTTCAACACCTCTCCAAATTCAGTTCTTTCAGTTTAGGAGTGACCAGTCTAGTACCATGGCACTCTCCACAACACAGATTTTACATACCTTTTTTTGTCTGTAACATTTTCACACACTTCAGCTGAAAACTGAAGTGTTTCAGCAGGTTAAAACAAGTGATCTCATCACCAAGTTCATTCTTTTCTTAATACTTCTGCAACCACACTACGTGAGAAATAGCTCAGTAAAACGTGAGTGAAGAGACAAAAATTGAAGAAAACTGGATAAAAAATTTCAGCTGAGTAACAACACAACAGACACAAAGCTCAATAGATCAGCCGCTCATCTCTGGAAATTTTAACTTGGGAAAGGACAGCAGGACTGATATCACAGCTTCCTCTAACTAAAATAGAAATACCACCCCCACTGCCAAATAATAATGCAAATAGTTAACAAAAAAGGCAGTGGACATAAAACTTCCAGCGTTTGTTTCTTTCCTAAAATGCAAATAACGGATTTGCATAGCTTAAGGCAGAGTCTACCCACAGAGCCATTGTTCCTTCCCCGAAGCCTTCGACATTTGCAAGGGGCAGTTCCCTTTCGGTATCCTGGCCAGAAGCAATCCCTTATCCAAACCTGCCTGACCGGCAGCCATGGCAAAAGGGTGGGATTTCTCAACCCAAGCAATTTAACAGAAGCCACGAATCTCCACTCTTAATTTTACTTACGAGCCGCCGTCGGCTCCGCCGGGAGGCTCCCCCTGCGTGGGGCAGTCCTGCCCGCATGAGCCCACCCTCCCCCAGCCGTGCTCTGCCCACTCCCGGAGCACCGGGCCCCACCACCCCCTTTCCCGCTCCCTCGCTCGCCTCCCGCCGGCGCGCCCGCCGCCACTCACCGCCCGCGGGGGGCCCCGAGGCGGCTCCGCCCCGGCCTGCGAGCGGGGCTGCTCCGGGAAGCCGGGGGGACTCGGATGGCTCTGCCACCCCGCGCCCACCAGGAGCAGACAGGGATATTCAGGCGGCCCCTTCCCTCCCTCACGGCCGCCCCGGAGCCGCCTACCTGTGTGTGTGGAGCAGCCCGGCCGCCCGCCGGACCCTCCCGCGCTCCCCGCGGCCGCCGCCGCCCGCCGGGGGCGACACCCGGCCCCGCATGCGGCTCAGCCCGGCCTCTCCCCCGGCCCCCAGCGCCAGCCGCCGGCCTGCGGCATCAGGCGCATCCAAGCGCCGCCGGGAAGGCGGGGGGCGGCGGCACTTCGGTTTCTGTCGGGGTCATCCCCACCGGGAACCAGCTCCTGGCTACGCCGCCGTGTTAAGATTTTTTTCCCGTAAAGTTCCCAGGAATCTCTGGGAAAGGTCTGGGACGTCTCATCTCAGCAGCTCTCAAAGCCGATTAAAATTGCGCTCTCTTAAAAGGAGGCTTGTAGAGGCAGGCTTCATCCCTCTGGAAATTCAGTTTAATTCCTTGAATGCTTTCACTGAGGAACACGCTGATGTATTGAAACAGCCAGCTCGGCCTTTGAATACGCAGTAATTTACATTGAATAACAACGTTGTTGGCAGCTGCTGCCATCAGCATTCACCTGAAGGAGGTTTTAATATTGGAAGCATGCATACAGACTCTAAATGAGGTTAAAGCTAGAAGCTTTCCCGTCTGAAATGACGCAAGAAGACCAAGGAACGGTTAAGATTGGAAAAGAACCCCGAGATCCGTCGTGTCGAACCCGGGAACGTCTCCCGACAACCGTCACATGTCCCGCGGCAGAGACGCCGGCAAACTCGGGAAGAAGCACTTCCAGCGCACCCAGTCCTATGGGTTCAGACACCATCCACAAGATCCTCTTAGCCTGTACAAGGGTTTAGAGCTATTCTTGACAAAGCTGGGGCGTTCACTTACCGGTTGTCAACACAGCAGCTTTTTTTATGTTTAAATCATCCCAGAGAAGAGGACAGAACTCGTCGCTTCTGCTCAGGGCCGCCCAGGCTGTTGCTGCAGCCTCTGACAACTCCAGCCCGGTTCCCGCATGGTGGTGCTTACGACAGAGTTCAAGAGGAGGGCTTGTTCAGCTGAGCCTCATCTGCAAGAGAAAACGTAGGAGGAAGCACGTTGTGTGTTTAGACAGAAATGTTGTTTGGCGCGAGCCTGCCGAAATTCCTCCTCCATTTATACCAAAGCCTACCAGGGGGAGGAGAGACTCACGTGAAGAAGCATAAAGCGGTGCTACGTCTTCCCCTCAGCACTGAGCCTGTCTTTTCTGAGCGACTTCCCTCCGAAGCTGCAGACGCGGTTCTTCCTCCTTCTCCTCCCCCTCCTCGGGCTGGCGGCAGAAGCCTTTCCCCCGCCCCGACAGCCCGAGAGGGGGTGGGAGAGCCGCACTGCGGGGGGCAGCGAACCACCCCCAACCTCCAGGAGTTACCATCTAAGAAACTAATCGTCACCGTGTGTGGGTGTCGAGGGGGGTTGGTAGTGTGAGCCAAGCAACCTCAAAGCCTCTGCACTAAGTTCACGGACAAGGATTCTCCCTCCTCAAGTACGTTCGCCCCTTACCATAACACCTCAGGGGAAAGCCTTCAGGGGAAGAACTGCTCCCCGAAGAGCTGCTGCCGGGAGCAAAATGAAACCCCCACCCAACGCAGGCGGGAGTCACTGGGGTCCTGGAAAATCGTCTCTCCGTACCTCAGCACCCAATAGTTTGAGGCTGGACTTTGCTATTTCAAAAGAAAGTTAATAAATAATTTTGCCTCTGATAAAGAGGATGAAAAAATGAGTTTGTTTGGAATCCTGTGCTGCATCAATGCTGTATTTTGCATAGAGGAGTGTATCATGCTAGAAGAAATCTGAGGGGTTGTTAATAATTTAATTGTCCTCTCCTGTTTCTATCTTTATGATCCTGACACTTCCAATCTGAAAATTTTCTATATGAGGTTTCACTCACCTCACAGTATGTTTTTAGCATTGTATCAGAACAAGACACTTCCTTGATTGGAAAAGCAGCTCCTGTTTTTTGATGGCTGTCACTGGGAATGACCAGAAGTGGATTCTGTACTCAGCAGCAGTTTTCTACAGCCTATGTGTACACATAATAAAAATAACAGACCAAAAGCTGGGAAATTTTTTTCTATTCTTCAGGGACTATCCCACTCTTTAGCCTGCCGAGATGACTTTCAATGTGTTCTGGGCTGGAAACCAAAGTTCAAGTCCTCTGTAATTTGTCTTCCCTTGAGCTGAAAATACCTTAGAACTTTCTCCCCTCTCCCAAGAGGTTCTTCAGGTCACCTTCACATCCTACACCTACACCCTTCACATCCTGCCCTTTGCAAAACCAAGCTTCTTCCAAGTATATAGCTAAATTATCTGCCTTCTAAAGTTAGTTTATTTAACTCTGCTATATCTTTTTCCCATTAGCTGTCAGCTCTTCAGTCCTTACCATTCAATTCATCTAGGTATCATAGATACACAACCAATTAAAAAAAATCATTAAGGCTGCACAACAAAGGAGTCAGAAGTTAGGTTATATGAGAAGATGGATTTTGTGACTTCATGTCAGTCCCCTTGCTTGCATGTTTCAGGACAGTCTTAAATTATGCAGTCCAGTATTATTTTGTTCTGGCCTTGCTTTATTTTGCAAAGCCTTGTCTTTGTTTAGGATACAGGATGGACTCTCAGGATGTGCCAGATTTTTGCAGAACAAGATATTGGGACTATTCACCACAGAAGAGTGTAGGAAACCTTGAGGAAATGGATGCTATTCCTGCCTCTGTTCTGGACAGGATGTGTGTGCTACAGCTGCATCTTTTGTGCATGAGTTCATGGGTGTGAGCTAATTTCACACTGGCTAAGGTGGGTATTGGTGACAGTCCAGCAGGGATCTCTGGGCAGGCTGAAGAGCACAGGAGGAAGAACATGAACTTACTGTGGCCAGGACTGAGCCAGGGCTCAGAGGCCAGCTCAGGTTATTGGTGCACCTCTGAAGTGAGTTAGGCACATGCAATGTTCATTCCTTTGGTGGTGCCATGTGGAGACTTAGAAGTCATTTCATTTTACAGCTAGCTACAAGTTAAGTGCTTGTCAATTTTGTCAGAGTCTTGCACAAGGCATCTAATTTTAGGAAGGGCTGGGCATTCACACTTGCAGCCCAAAGTCCATAGGAGATACAGTTTGCTCAGAGTTTTATTCCCTTCCATTAAAGGCAGAGTGTATAAGACATACAAAGAATTGCACCTAAGGTAGCTTTATACACCTTTATCTGGAGTAAATTGCACTACATTGGTTAAGTAATATAATAATATAATAATACATTTCACTTTGGTTTCTTCTGGCAATTGTAGCTGTCCCACACCAGCAACAGAATGAAAGCTGCTGTTTATTGTCATCTAAATATGTTAAAGTAAATTCAAGGCTTCAAATGGCAATTGAAACAACTAATATAGTGCAAAATATAGTTTAGTTCCTAGTTGTTTTCCAAATAATCTGTACAAGCAGGAAGTTAGTAACTAATTTGCAACCCAATAAATTTGTTGGGCACAAAGTACAAGGAAAATATAAGGAATCATTGGGATATGATCTATGGCAAATTATTTGATAACAATAAGAATCTTTCAAAATGCTTTTGAAATGGATGACTAGCAAGAAGTCAAATGAATGCTCCTGCAAACAAGTACAATGCATGAGACCAAGAAGTCAACAGATTTGCTCTTTCAGTTGAAAATCAAGACTCCTGAGACACAAACCTCTTCCTAAACCAAACATAAAAGCCTCATAAACCTTTAAATTTAAAGCAGTAACTAAAATCTGAATAAAATGTAGTCATATTTTAGTTCCAGGCTAAACCATGTACCTCCTGAGCCATTACTAAACTAAGAAAATTTTGTGGCCTCTCTCCCAGCTTGGAAAATCAGAGAAAAATAAAGAGGAAAATTACAGGAAAGGAACAGGAAACTGTAGAACGTGGGAAAATCAAAACTGGAGAGAACGAGGAATAAAGAGAATGGAAAGTTGCAGCATCACAAAAGTGATTTCCCCATCATCAATAAAAAAGATGACTAACCAAGCTGTGTGTAGGCAATGCACCATATCTATCATACACTTTTGGTCTTACTACTAAAATGCAACAGAACTGTCACCCTTCATTAATTACTTTGGGAGATGAATGCATTTATAGAAATACAAACTGTCACAACATCCTTGTGGGTCCCTTCCAATTCAGAATATTCTGTGATTCTGGGATCCCTTCTCCACCTGTCTTCCAGCTTTACTACCTACCATCACAGGCTGATCCTAATCTTTATGTCGCACCATGAGAACTGCCCTGAGTCCCACACACGCCCAAATCTCTGCTATTGAGCTCCAAAACCTGTCTCAGCACAACTGTTTTGTACAGGTTCTTTCAGTCCCCTTGTCCAGGTGCTCGGGGCTGCCCCCAGGTGCTCTTCACTGCACTTGGAGTTCCAGTTGTAGTAAGCACCAGTCCTTACATAGCCTTAGTCACCAATCTGTGGTTGCATGATATTTCTTTCAGAGACTCATTGCCAGGAGACAACTTGCTGAAGCCTGTCCCAGGAGCTTTAAAAAATCTGCTCAGTGGTTGTAGCACATCTCATCAGAACCCACAGTATATGTCATGAGTTCACAGCATTCAACCCCCACCTAGTTTGAGGTCACTTTTTCAAGACCTGGTCAACCAAAAAACTACATCAAGCTGTGACTGTTTTCTTAGTCCCCAGGGCCTGCCTTTTCTGGGAATTGCACAGTGCTTTCTCCTGCCCCACGCTGTGTAGTGCTCCTCTACTCAATCTGGGAGACAGGACACCAGCAAACAAAACATGATGGCAGGAAATGTCATGGAGGTAACCCAGGCAGACTGAGACAGCCTCCCTTTATTTTTACTCCAGTAAAATGCAATCTGGAGGGGTGAACACATTAGGAAGTGCTATTTGCCAACCAAAGTGAAGCTCTTAATGCATGTGTATATATGTAAGCACCTACAAACCCTTAAAGAAATACATTATCTAATAGTCATTAGGCATTCTTGTGCTTCATTAGGCATATGCAGAGGAAGAAATAGGTCAAAGCACATTTACTTGCATTGCAAACAAAACAGTGGGAAGGAACAGGGAAAAGGGTTTGAAAAATTACAGAAAATGTGTCCTGAGCAGTTTGTCGTTTTCACGAGGTCAAGAGCAACATTAAACTTCAGGTTTCACCCCACCAATTGTTCCCTTGTTTCCATTTAATTACACTGTCAGATGGAACTCAAGTTCTTCACTTGTCCCTTCATCCTCGCAATGGATGGCAGCGTACTGTGTGACTCCGCCTCTGTGTATTTCCAAGGGTAACCCAAACTGAAGCTTCCTCGCGCTGAAAGCAGCAAAGCAGGCAAGAGCTGCTGCTTTCTCCCCTGGCAGGAGACAAACTTCTCAAGATCCACTTCTCCTACCCATCTGCCTCAGACACAGCAGTCTCCCCCCTGTAGCTTGCAGGCATGCAGTGGACTGCTGTTCCTAGAGGATGTCGGCTGCGGCATCTGGCACAAGGGAAATCTGGGAAAAGGAGAGGTTCGGTGGTGCACAGGAGGGAGTAACCAGCTGAGGGGCGTGGCAGGACGGTGGGAAACACTTATTTGCAGTCTTCTGCTAGGTCACAGCCCCAGTGCCAAATGCAGGAGGGCTCTGAGCTTAGAGTGAACAAGAAGTCCCTGACCCTGTGGCTCTGGGTCCCTACCCACTTGGCCTGCATGCTTGGATGACTGACATAAGCTGCTTTTGGAAGATGAAAAACTTGCCCTTTTATGATAGCTCTGTCAGTCCCACAATACCATGCCAGGACCCACTCTCCTTTTGTCCTTTCCAAAGAGAGGCCTGCATGTAAGATGCCTTTGCTGTTTAAAGCACTGCTTAATGCCCAGTTTCTTTCATTTTATGAAAAAGACTTCCCTGTTTTTCCTGCTGGCTCCCCGTAGCACAGCTTCTGATTCTGGCCTGCAAACCCCAAGTTTTTGTCCTGTCCTGCTGGCTTCACCTATATAGCCAAGTCATTATTACAAGTGCTCAGGCAGCTACTGCAGCTCTCAGATGTGTAACCTTTCCACTTCAAACTTTTGGCCCACTTCTTTGGCCAGTGTTAACTGGCCTGGATTTCTTTACTGGTTTGCTGCCAAAAATCTGGGAACAGGTGCACAGTTTTTGTGCCAGGTACTCTTCAGACTGGGTCTTTACTTGAAAATATGATGTAGCAAGTTAGTACACAAAACAGGGCTATAAAAGCAATACAAATAGTTATAGTTAGATTCCAGGGAGAAGGAGGATGAGAAGTTAGGTGAGCCACTGTAAGTCAGAAATGTTATGACAAACTGCTAGAAGCCTTGTCATATGTGGAAGCTTTTTCAATGAGACACACACGTAGGCTGAGAAGAAGAGTGCTTTGCATATTTCTTACTTTTAAAACTTCAAGTTGCACTCAAAGTCTTGGATGTAGGCAAAATGTGGGAAAATTTTAAATGCATTTCTTTCCATAAGTGACTTACTCAGTTACAACTCCTGCCAGGTAATGCCCATGGCTAGTGAAGAATCAGTAGGAAGAATACAGGTTGGAAGAATCAGTAGGAACCCACACAAAGCTGGGCTGGTGGCACAGGAGAAAGAATCCTCCCTTCATGGCACTCCAAGCTGAAAAGAGCAATTCTATGGCAGAAAAGACTGGGTTGGTCTTTGTAGCACAGGAGGACAATAGCTCATGGATCAGACTTTTCTTTTTTACTGCTCTGCTCCTGTTACAAATGGAAGCTAGACCTGACCCATGTAGATATGATCAACAGGCCAATGTCCAAGCCATGTGCAATCTTAGTACAATATTCCTTCTATTTCAATGTTTAGCCATTTCATCCATGCAAATGGAAAACATCAAATGATCTTTGCAATTTATTAAAAGCCATCTGTCAGTTAACTCACCATCATTTAATTCATCATAAAAGTCCCCATTGTACAGAAACAGGAAGCTCCACTTCCAGCAGTCCAAGCCACCTGCTCACAGCCTCTGTTTTTTGAAGAGTGGTTGTTTTTGATTTGGACACATCATTGAAACCTGGCCTTTCTTGTCTGCAGCTAAAATATAATGGTGCAAGAAGAGGTCTGTCACTGAAACGTTACTATAGAAACACTACTGGGAATTGTGCCATTACAACTTTAACTTCCCAGATACAATTTGGGAAACAAATGCTTCTAATAATAAACTTGGGCCCAGCTAGTCATGTGTGGGATAGCTGCCAGATTCCTTCTCAGTAGTCACTGAGACAAGAAGAGACAACCTCAAATTAGTAAGTAATGAAGACACTAAAAAAGAACTGGTCATAGAAAACTGCACTGGGCTAAGTACTCAGCAACTGTTTCCATTTCCATGGACAGAATAAATAACACAAGCAAAGGGCAAACAGTAAAATTAAGGAAACTCACTAGCAAATTTACCTTGACTGAACAGCTGGAAGACTTGACTGTGGAGGGAGATTGGAATTTATCTACATAAAAGATACAAAAACTATCCCTATGTATATATTCCTATCAGGGAAAAAAATCTTATTGGGAAACACTTCAGACCTGAATAAATGGAAAAAAACCAAAAAAACCAAAAACACTTCAGGGAGGTTCTTAGGAGTCAGAAATAATAAACAATCCTGATCAACAAAGATAGCTGTTGGGTAGAGACGCATAGGATTAAGGCCAGTTTTGTCAAAAGTCGAATGAGCTGGAACACGCAAAAGATGATTGAAGTAAACAAAAAAATAAATCTTCAACCACTCACAGAAAAGGAGAGAATGCCTTAGATAGTATTTCCCTAATAGAGGGAGGGAAGCAGTAATGCAAGTGTACAAAACTCTCTGTGGTGCTTCCCCCAGAACACAATGTATGATTTGTGTTCTCACAAAAGAGAAGAAAGCAGTTCTGGAGAAGATGCAGAGAAGAGTTACATCAAGAATGGAGAGTCTGTCTTGTGAGAGCAGCTAAACAATGCTGGCAGAAGAACAAGGGGATACAAACTGACTGTGAATTTTACAAATCCCTTGCCATAGCAGAATCCTGCACACTTGTTGGTACCCTTGCCGTGTTTTCTGCCCATCTGTCTGTGGCACATTATCCTTTGGCTCTTTGGCCTTCCTCTACAACCCTCAAGTTCGTTGTAAAGCATTTGAAAAGACCCTTGGCACAACATAAATTGGTGGAGTGTGAAGGAAATGTTTTATGGACATTTTTGAACAACAAACTCTCTTTTCAAAGTTGCATGGCCATGCCTCATAGGTTAGGATTCACCCCATAAAATTGGCATCATTTAAAGCCAAATGCATTTCACCTTTCTCCCTCTTCCCTTAAAAGCATTGAAGGACTAAGTCAGAATAGTCACAAACACACACACAAATAAGAGCTTTTTGTAACTGGACAGTGTTTGTACTATCCCAGATGATAAAAGGCTGCAAACTCGCACCTTTTCTTACAGAAATACAACCAGAATTAAGTAGCTTTCAGTTATATTACTCTCGCCCTGGCCCAGCAGATGTTTGCATCATTACTTGTGCTTTTGAGTTGGTTGTTGAACTTGGTACTGACCATCTGGAAGTATCTTATCTCCAGCAATTACAAGTGAAGCCCAGCTGTCACTGCAACAGAAGTGAAAACCAGGCACTGCCTTTCCATTATTCACAGCTAAAAGCACAATCCATCTCATTGCCTATTTTAACAAGCACTTTTTTTTCTTCTGAAGATTCTTTCTGGTTTTGTTTAGTTTTGTTTCTTTTCTTCTTTTCTATTTTAGTAATTGGAAAGTTCAGTTTTCTTTTCACTTTCCTTTCCTTGCTCTGCAGGCATATAGGAAGAAGGAAAAGATAATTACAGAATTAAATTACCTGTGACAAATGGCTTCACTTTGCCAGTTTATGTAAGGTCTCACGAGCTAGACCAGTTTGGGTAGCGCAATATTTGGGATGGTCAGAAATCTCTATTTAAATCAACTCTAATGTACATATGTGATAGTTATTTCAAAATAATTTCACCTAAATAAATAGCTTTGTTAAGAATTTCCCATTACCTTGCTTGGTAGGAGCTTCCAGGAATTAGCTTGTACCCCCACAGCAAATAAAGACAATCTTGGTGGAGGGTTGCCAGTAAGATTTGCTTAAATATATACTTAGAGCTGAATTGATAAACCAGAGTGTGCTTTATAAAGTGACTACCTTTAGGTAATAGAAAGTTAAATCCAAAATCAACAGTAGAGTTCACATCCCACAAGTAGATATGTTCCTGTAACTCTCATTGTGTTGAAGGGTCATGACCATAAACATGACAATTACTCCAGTACTATTGTGCCACTGTTGCTGGCAATAAATCCCAATTGGTGATTTACAATAGAGCATAACAGAGGTGGTGATAGAGAAATTTGAGAGCAGAATCTGAATCATTGATGCTGCAAGTCAATAGGTCCACTTTATTGGAGAGAAGGATCCTGTGACCTTTGCAGAAGAGTGAAGTAGCACAGGATGCTAACGGTTGCAGAAGTTACACGCCTTTCATTTTTTGACAGAAGCAGAGATGATCTTTGCAGAAGTCATACCAAGGATTAAAGACTTATTTTCAGAAAGGACTCATAAGATTACCTTGTCCAGGCTGAGCTTTTTTGCCTTTACTCTTTCCCATGTTTCCAGTTTTCTGCTCCAACAGCCTGTTCTTCTGTTTATCCAGTGCTGTATCTGCTTGTGAACAGTGTTTCAGCATAGTAGGTAACACAGCCCGCTTTCTGAACAGGTTCTCTTCCATCTAAAATGCCTGCAAAGTGGATGGTTACTAAAACCTTCATACCAAATTAACTGTCACTTTTTACTAGAACTTGCCTGATTATTTTAGATTATCTTAAGATTTATCAAAATGTCTTTCAGGGTTAAGAAGCTTCTGCAGAGTGAATGCAACAGCATGATGTCATGTGCCATTCTAAGTGGAAACTTTTTTGCTTTTTACAAACAACAAAGGTGATTTGTTTGGCCTCTTCAAAACACATGCTCAGTCATGTCTTGAACCAAGACACCAAACTGCTCCCACATAAATGATTACATACATCTTGATTTTTCAGGTCTTCAAGACCAGTAGGCAAAGACAGAGGAAGAATACAAGGCTATATGAAGGGACAGAAAAAGGGTGACTTAAGAAAACCTCAAAATGGTTGAAAAGGGGTTGGTTTGGTTTTTAAAAACTGCACAGTTTTAGTCAATTTTTTCAACAAACATTTCCTGCTTTTTGACAGTAATTTCTATCTATCTCCAAAGTGTCTAGAAATAGTTTGAGCCAACACTGCAGTTCAGTTCAGACACATTGTTGTGGTTTGACCAAACCACTACACACATCATGATTTAGATCAGTCCTCAGTTGCTGCAATCAGTGTGTCCTGTGGACAACTGTCAGCTGACTCTGAAAGCTTTTCAGATCTTAGGAATAAGATCAGGGCAAACTGTAGCTGAAAAACTAAGGAAGGGGATCAGTTTAGTTTTAAGCTGGAATAGATGTGATGTCACTGTGAGATACCAAGAGGCAGAAATTCTGTGAGAAGACTCAGCTGCATCTGACTCTGCAGCCAGTCACTGCTGCCATTGTTCCCTGGGATGTTCAGCTACTGTTATGCAGACTGCTTGCTTTTTCTCATCTACTGTTATAGTTGTTAGTGAACTTTTCATTAATATATTTTAAGTCAAAATCAAGGGGCACTTTTCCCTTGGGATCCTGCTTGAACTCCTGCTGATTTACTCATTACGATCCTTGTAAGTTCCACAGACAGACTTTGGGGAGTGCTTTCAGTGTCTTGGCCTGCAGTCAGCCTGTTAAGCAGATATTGCTTTCTTTCAAAGTCAGGAATATGTGGAGCCAAACAGATCCTGGCAGCCCTCCAGGGAAGGACTGTCCAGGATTTTCACATTCCTTGCCCCCAACAGTCTAGAAATCAAAGAATCTCAGATGTTCCCCTTCCTCTCCTGCCATCCCACTGCATGGGCTGAAAGGGATGGAACAAATAAGCCCCAGCTTCTATGGCAAAACCAGAGGCTTTTGAAATTGGAAGACCACATTTTCTTAATCTTCCCCAGTCCTAATTAGTTGGAATCAGCAAGCCAACATTTTTCAGATTGCTGTTCTGTGGAGAGCTTAGCAATTATCTTTCATTGCAGTTTGGAATTAAAAACAGACATGTCAATTTTCAGAGTCATCTGTGATAGGAATTGACTGTTCTCTTTTCCTGCCTCTGGTTTGGGAAGCATCAGAATGGTGTATTTGGAAAGACAGACAGGCAAATACAAGCCTGAAGAAGAGGTAATTAGTAATTGTCTGCAGATATTGCAGTGGCTAGTTTAAGGATGAAAAGCCCCTTACTAATTTAAAATTTGATTTTAAAAATACGCATTTCCAAAAGCATATGCTGTGAGGATTTAAGATATTTAAAGGAAAAAAAAAATTAAAACTACATACAACTACACACAACTAAAACTAGAAAATCACATGTGGAGATTTGAATAACTATATCTAGTATGACCACTGGTACAGCTGGTTTCACCTTACTACTTTAGCACTTTTTTAGGGCTCAGTTTTATTGAGAATGTTGGAGATTCAATGTTTGGCTGTTGAGCTGATTAGACTGAGCAAAACCAGCTTTTCCTAAACAACAGACTGAAAAAAATATATAAAACAACAACCAACACATACCTTTGACTAGGAAAGAACTTCTTAAATACCATAAACTGGAATTCAACAGGGGTGTAATCAGATTAATTACTCTACCAGCATCTTTAAGATAAAGTATCTACAGTCCTCATAGGCAGTAAAGAGACAGCAAAGCTGATTTAAATACTGAGCAAACAAACAAAATGCAGGCTTGACCATCCTGGTATTGGTCTAAATTTTACTCCCATGTATGTGTTTAAATTCTGTACTATTAACTTTAAGAAATTTTTTTTTTTTTCTTGCAAAGCAAAAAAAAAAAATAAGGATGAAAGATGCTCCACTTTGGAGTAAGGAAACACGTATTTGATCAGTATGTTTGATAGTTATGCTAGCAGAAAAGGAACAGACATTGCAAATACCAATATAAAGAGAAATAAACCATCACTGGACTTTTCTTCCCCACTCTAGTTTATAAAGCAATTCTTATTGTTACTGGTTCTTACTTTCAGCTAAAGAAGCTGCTTTTTCAACAAAATCAGTACAGGTTTCTTTGCAGGTGTCACTTATGCCAGATGGTGAGACTCACCTGGGTTGATTAGTGTGCTTTATCATCTATGAGGATAAAACAGCCATGATACAGAAGTGTTAAAATGACAAAACAAAACAACCCCCAGACTTATTCATACATACAAAACAATTTTTCTGCTATTTATTTGTATGCATGGAGTCTCAGCTGTATCTAATGGTTTATCTTGCTTCATGTTTTGTTACTGAACACAGTATGGTCAATAACAAATCTGCCAAGAATTTATTATGTAAAAAAGCAAGACCCAAACCTAATTATAAGAAGTAATAGCACAGTTTTAGACTATTGGAGTATGTTTGATAAGTTTGTCTGTTTGTCCTGTACTTCTGTTGCCTATAAGCAAATCTTGATTTTGTAAACTTGCTAATTTGTAATTACTTGCAGTAATTACTTGCAATTAATTGCAGCAATTTTGTAGGAAAATTTACAGGTGAATTTGCAGCATCTTTGTTCAAAATTAATTTTTGTTGACTCATATGAACGTAATCACTAAAAAAAAAAATTAATAACAACAAACCAAGGGAAGCAAGCTCAGTATTTAGTTAGAGCTTTGCTCAAAAATGGACATTGACTGTTTAGAATACTCTAATATTTGCAACAAGAGTTCACTTCAGATAGTATGAGAAATGTTTTGTGGTGTGCAAGTAGGCATGGATACTGCTGGAGTGGGGAGGTGCTAAGTACCAAGAGGAAGTTCACCAGTAAAACTTGGAAACAGGAAAAGACGTGACTCAGATTTTCAAGAGCTGCCAAACATTTGTAGAAAAGCATTGCTAGGGTCACAAGAATTTGTCACATTCCCTTAAGTCCTGAGAAGGAAGTCACTGAAATACACTGTTAATGTAAATAGCTACAAAACCGGTTCAAGTTTTCACTGTTTGAGTTACTCAATGAGCGTAAAGTTGCACTACTGATCCCTACAAATGAAAACACCTTCAAAAAACAAGAGCACTCTGGGCTGTGCCACTTGACCCAGCTGGCTGCTAATACCAACAGTGAGAGCCCATAAACACCATCCCCAGAACACCAGCAGCTTTTAAAATGCTTCTCGTCAGGTGTCCCCACACACACCTCAAGAAAAGAGGAACTGCAATGAACTGAAAAGAAAAAAATTTAAAAAGAAAGGCAGATTGTTTCTTTGTTGCCTTCATGCACTGGCTGGTCAGCACAGCATCACAACCCAGGTATTTCTGCTTGAGCTTGGATCTCCCAGTAACATCCACAGCAGATGGCTGATCAACAGTGTTGAATAGCCAAGGTTTAAAGGAGGTAATGGAGGCAAAACTTAATGGTCCTGGGTATTAACATTCACCCAAGGAGCCAAAGTTCTGAAGGTTTCTTCACAGGAAGTAGCCACCTTTGAGAAACACTTATCTGGAAAAGCCTTAAGCTCTTCTTGATCTGTCTCATCTACTAGAACATGCTTTAGCTCTCTGTAAAAAAACCACAAGACACAATCATGGGACACAGTCAAATACATACTTAAGGAACCATACACATACACTCATTATTCCTTCTCCTCCCTTCATTATGGGTTTTCAATCAGATCTCTTGGTTAAGGTACAGCTGGTATGACACAAATTCTTTAGCAGTTGAAGATAAAATGAACAGAGAAGTCTAGTAAAGCTATTCTAGCTACTCCACAAATGAAAAGCTACACTCACTAGGCACCAATTTGTTTAAATCCATGATTTCTGTATTTACTCATACATGAGCCACAATGTACCTCTTATCTTGGGCAACTATTTTCTATGTGGATGCCTTTTCAGTAGTCTTGTTCTCTTCCATATTTTCTTGCCAAGCTCCCTCCTTTCTTTTCTGCACTAAAGCATGCCTATTCCCACACTTTAGTTTTTCTCCTCCAGTATCTTATCCTTTAGTATCCTCTTTTTTTCTCCTCCTTATGAAAAGAATATGTGCACAAAAAGCTCCTCTCCTTCTTCAGTCTTCTTTTCACCACCCACATCCCTGATTTCTGTCCAGCTCTTCAGCCACTTAGGATACAAAGGAGAAAAATACCCCAAAGAATTCTGAAAATGCTTTTGTCGTTTGGTACAGAATCTGTGAGCCTGATCTAAACCACTGAAAGCTTCCTGAAAGCCGCTGAAGCACTTACTCTGAATTGGACTAAAAGATAGGTTTTACAAAAGGGAACAAAATAAGAAGGCTTCTACAGATCAGCTCTTCTATGAGTCAGCAAGCAGAAAGCTTGGGTTGCTGCACCCCTCTGTAAACAGTTCTTGCTGGAAGGAGGATGGGGGGTGGGGGTGGAAAAGGAAAAAAACTTATTTTGAGGTAGCTAGGTGTTCCCAAAGCCAATGACTGAGAAGATCTGTCTTTGCACAATTGTCCTAATCCATTTTTGGTTTTGCTGGGATTCTTTCCTTTTTGATCAATGTAACTTTCCTCAAGGCCTAAATGGGAAAATATTAATTATTTATGCATTTATTTACCTTCAGAATCTCAACAATGATCCTTATGCTTGTAGAAGAGTACAGCTGGCCAAGCTTTGTGTCTAACCATTCATACTCTTTACTCTGACTTGGTTGTATTGATTTAGCTAAAGTAGACTGACAATCTGAAATTAAATTAACAACAGATAATAGACTGAATTAGCTTCAACTGTTGATGACTTAGGAAAAATGCTCACAAACAGTTCATGCACTGATTAAAAGATTGAGTCAAACTAATGCAACTGTCTTGATCATCTTCCTCTTGGTAATAATCCTGCATTATTTAAGAAGGGCCATGACATAGGCTTTTTCCTGGAAAAAGGCAGATAAAGCAATTACCTCAGAAGACTTTTCTAATTAGAGTGCATGTGGTGGTCATCTGAAAAAAGATCAGAAGGTGGAATGAAAATAGATAGAAGGCATAAAAACTGTTATACTTAAAGCCTAACACTGCTTGTTAAAGCCTGCTTTTGTGTCATTTCATTGACAGGGGCTATGCATTTGCTGCACTACGTCAGCCAGGCTGGTGAAAATATTTTATGTTTCCTTCGGATCTAGGTACTTTCCAGTCTGTCTGCATCAATAAAAACTGAATAATGGCAGAGCTAGAAGGACAGCTAGATGAGGTTAGCATGTCTGGGTTAATGTCATTTTCTACTTGAGACCTCACAGTATTATAATAAACACACATGCAACAAAAACAAAATATAGTTCTACACAGTTTCTCTATCACACCATGCGGTTTCACGGTTTCACATATGGCCATATATTATGCCGTGGCCAAATGCATGCAGAAGCACATACCAAAAATCTGGGTTAGTGAACCCTAATGAGATACCTGATCTGGTAGGAGAGTAGAAAGAACAGAGTGAACAGAGGTGGGCTGAAGGAAAAACACAGCAATAGGAAGAGACACAGGAAAGGAAGAAAAATATGATAGGATGAAAATGTGCATTAACTGAAGATGTAGTAGAAGAATAAGACTGAATTAAGAGAAAAAAACAGTAAGGTACCCCAGAATCTCTCCAATAATAATACTTGAATGACTATGAAAATCACCCAAATGATTTCTAGGGCTGGAACTGTCAGTCCAATTTGCAGACTTATACAATTCACTTTTCACTTGTGAAAACTTTACCTGGGATACAGGCTGCTTTCTGCTGGCATTTGAAACATCATGGCTACCTGGTGCTTGCTGTTGCAGGGAACATGATGCCACATGGGCTCCGCAGCCCATAAGGCCCCTACATCACTGCAGATTGTTTAGGTGATCAAACATTACACAGCAATGCATGGGCCAAGATTAGGGTATGTCTTGGAGCATACACATGCCCAGGCTTAGACCTGAATTCTGCAGTCCATAAAGGAGAACTGAGCCCTCCGTATCTGATCACTTGCAGACACAGACACAGACTGGTTATGAAATAGCCACACCGGCTGAAGAATAAAACAGGCACCCCTCTGTCTCTTTTCTCCCTCATACATGTTTTGTGGCATGAACAAACTAGGAAAAGTGGCCAGAACACCTTACATTCTAATCCTTGCCTTGCTGGAGGCTCTGGTGTGACCTCAAGAAAGTTATGTCATCCTGATTTCAAGTTTCCTCATCCTTAAAACTAGCCTGCTCTACTTGTTAGCAGTTTTTTTAATTGCTGTTGCTTTCCTTTTGTTCATAAGTAATGAAAGCAATTTAGATTCTTTAACATACCCTTCAAAAAAAACCCACACCAAAACCCCACACCCAAATCCCAAAACCAAGGGTAATCTTAACTCAGGTTAAGACAGCCATCAGGCCAGTGTAGCTTGGGTTGGCTACAGTAGTTAAAGTTGATAGACAAGATCATAGTTGAACAAAAGAGGCTTATCCCAAGTTCTATCTAGAATTGCTGTCTTCACTGTTATTTCGGGTAAATGCCAAAGTAAGTTAATCACATGCCACTTTCTGATGTACAAATGTACATTTTATCTTTCGGACAATGATAAAATAATGATGTATGCATACAACTTTAACTTCTATATGGAGAAATAAAGTATATTAGTCTAATTAACTTAGTATTTTCTGATTTGGTTTAACCTGTACACTGGAGAATGGAAATAAAGCACAGATGTAGTCAGGATACTCCTTCCCCATACACGTAAGGCTCACAAGGCTCCAAGCCCTGACCTTAAACTCAAGACTTAGGTGCTTTGAAGTATGTGGCCATTGGCATGACAGGGTGTAGACCTGCTGGGAGGCCTACACAGGCTGCCTACCAATTCCCTCTGCAAGGCTCAGTGGAGAGGAAACGCTGACAGAGGTTTTGCACTTTACCGTTTAGGCATGTGTGGCTTTTAGGATACAGCAAGGGCACCAAGGAGATTTTTTAACCAATTCACTCAGACCCCATTTTTACTATCGTGAATGTTGCTGCTCACAGAGGATGAGCCATCAAGAGCAGATTAAAAAGAGGATGGTTACACACTGTACTTCCTTATGGTTCTCTGCAACACTCACTTTTAGAGTCATGAGAGTGCCTGAATCATGGCTGGTATTTTGCAAGTGCTGCTTTGACACACATGTGGCCCTGCAAAGCAACCTGGGCATTTCCTTAAGGAAGCATTCATTCACACACAAGCATGCTGCTCAAAGAAGTGTTTTATCCCCACATCCTGCAAAATGTGATCTCCCCATGGCTATAGAGAAGACTCATTATCATTCCTTGAGATTACAGCAACAAGAGGGTCCATTCATATTCTTAGGAAGAATTACTGGAAATACCATCTTTCACTGGTGCTGAAAAGCAATTTTAAAGGACAATAATGCTACTCCACGTTGCTAAATAGTGATATATCTGCTTTTCTGTCTGAAGTCTAACTCATGCAATCACATGTCTACACATAACCTTCAACTGCCTTGATAAAACTAGTCTTTCATCAGCCTGGTTAAAGATCTAAAGCTGAAAAGTCTGACCCCCCAGGCAAGATGGCAAGTAGAGAAGAACCGTAAGTTATTATGTCTTTTAAATAAATCTTGTGACTTTGAGTGATCTTTGAATGATCTTTGAATGGATAGCTTGGACAGTGTTGCATCTCCTAACCATTCCTTAAACTCTGCTGATAATCTCAGTGCCCACATACAAATTTTACAGGCAATCTCATTTTAAGAGAATTATGTGGAAAAAAACGTACCTTCCAGCATGTTTGCATTGGACCTGGCAGTCAGAGGCCTCATTTCCAGTTGCACACCGCAGAGTTGTAAATGCCATTTGAGCAAACAAACAGCAGACACTGCATCAGGTATCTTCTTTTCATATCATAGATTTTATTTTACTTTGTGGGAAAGTGCTGTGTATAGAACTGAATAACTACTGCAATGGATCACCTGCTGCTCAAATAATGAAGGCTGAGGTCTAGAGACTCTGGATTTCTACATTCAGTTCTGCAAGATTTGAAATTATGAAATCAGAAGCTGCCAAGCCATATTTCTTAGTTATGACTACTATTAATATCTAGTGTATTACATAGCTCATAAGACACTTGGATCCAGACCCCTATAATATTACACACTGCATAAATGCAGAACAAGAAGCCTGGATGAGTCCCCAGGGTGATGAGTCCCCACTCAAACAGTCATTTTTGGGTACTGGCTGGCAACACATTCTGCCAGTTTTCAGAAGTCCCAAGGGGAAGTAGCTCTCAGCAGTAAGAACCAGGGCTGCAGGTTCTCAGCATCTTTCAATATGAGACTTAAGAAGTGAACACATTCTATGATCCCATGGCCAGTGTTTCTGGTTGGCAATTGTTTTTTAAAGGCATATGGTCTGACAGCATGAATCCAAGTTGTTTTAACAGGGCCTAGCAAATGTCCCAGATATTGAAGTTTACAGCATTAGCAAACATTCTGAAAATGCTAGTAGCTGTCCTTGTACCCATCAGAATGTAATGTGAAACAGAACTCACCTACATTCTCCAAAGGGTTCATTAATCACTCCTCAATCTTTACAGTTAATATGATTGGACCAACATGCATTAAGAACACTAATAAAAAAAATATGAATGACCAATTTCTTCTCAGCTGAAGCACCCCATATCCTATCCAGGCTGTTATAATGAAACAACAGCAAACATGAAAAACACAACAAACAAACCAGAAAAGCAGAGTGAGTCCCAAACTGCTGCTATTTATTTTTCATGCCAGCACTAAGCAGTGCAACCATATGCTAAAAGTTGGGGGTTGAAGGCTTTTTACCAAACCTCCACAACATAATGTAAGAAGCAGAGAGTATCATAACAGAGTCACTTCTACATGGGAAGGTAGGTGATTACCACGATTTCCCAAGGGCTATAGCATACATCAACAAACCTTGCAAAAAAAAAAAAAAAAATATTTGGGCTCCACTCTCCCTGGATCCTGCCATGCTAAGTCTGAAACCTACTGGAGGCTTTGGATTCAGTTGTTGAATTTGTGTTCTTTTTCTTTCTTTCATTTAGGAATCCAAGCCTATCTGAGATTGTGTTCCAGTTAATTTTGTTTAATTTTTTGTCTGTACACAGAAGAGAGGCCACCATTTCTTGTTCAAATGATGTGTATTTTGCTTCTGATTACTGTGAAGCTAATTATTCAGTATTCAGTTTAGCCTCAGATATCCCATGCACTCAACTATTTATGCATTTTAATCCCTCACATTACAATGCCAATGTAACACTTTGCAGCACAGGCACATGAAATGGCTGTTTCTGCAGTCAATGCTCCTTCACAGGTGCTCAGCAAACATGGCAGTCACAGAACTGGAGTTTACATGATGACTTGCTAGAGAGCTTTTGAAATGTATCTTTTTTGGTAGATGTACATGACTTTTATATTGCTTTTATATAGGCTGAGTTAAGATTCAAGGTTTTGAAAACAGAGGTGACAGAGCAAAATAACTGCTGTGTGAAATTAGCTGAACACTCTGTCACTCGGCCACATACATTTTTGACAATGACAAGTTGGAAACCTCAATGTGCTTCTCTCTCAATGCTACTGCCTTGCCCCTTCTCCTTCACACTAATGAGTTACCCTGTGGTATTGTTTCAACAAAAGGTCAAGTTGATCTTCAAAAGGAAGAAACAATGTCACTAGGTATATGGTTAACAAGAAAAATATATCTTATGGTTTCCTTTGATGAAATTAACTAGTGATTTATAATATAAAAGGAAGAGAAACTTATATTTAGAAAGCAGTGCTGCTATTTTTTTTAGCAACTTTAGTGTTGCCAGTAACATTTTCTTGAATACATGCCTGGCTTCCTCTGAAAAATGTGTGGTGGGTTTGACAAGCTTCATGCCTACAAAGCTTTCCAGAATCTATATCTACCTTTTTCACAAGAGAGGCAGAGTGTGCATTGCTCCCCCACGTATTTGATATGCCACCTTCCTTCTAGTTTCAGCATTCTTTCAAACCCTTTCATCTGAACAGAGCTGTAAAAAAGAATAAAAATACCAAGATAGATGCTGTCTTATGGTTATGTTCAGCAAAACCTGAGCACCGAGTGTAAAATGTGTCCTATTTGCCATTTTTGGCTGCAATTAGGCATGTGATGGAGGATGTGGCTTCTAACATATCTGGTGCAAATTGGACAGCTTGTGTAGGTCTTCCTTGTAAGGTAAGACATGCAGCTGCAAGTGAGCCCCAGCTGCAGGCATACATATCCCTCAGACCAAGAAAAAGCAAGAAAGATAAGCATGAAAGCAAACCCGAGGTCAACACTTCTTCCTCTCCACCCTTTCCTGCCACCACAAAAAAGTGAAACTGTCTGGTATGGATGACAAAAGTGTTTTTCAGCCATTTTTGACAGAAAATAACACTGACTTTGTGATATTCATGCCTACATTTCTGAAGTAGGAGGCACCAGCAAAGTTCAGCACCATCTGTGAAGACTTCTTAGCATTGGTGCTAAACAGTGTGGCAATAAAATACTGGTAGCAGCTTTATGTAACTACATCACATTTTGTTTACATCATCATAACATCAATGGACCTGGATGGGGTAGGCACTGTGAAAAATCTGAAGACTGAAGCTCATAATCCTCTTATGTTAAAACAATAGCCAATGAAGCGACACCTGTACATCTTTGGTATTCTGTAAGATGTGCCTTTTGGGCAAGGTACAGCTGGAATTTCTAAATTAACCTCTAGCTGATCTTAAGGACAGTTCTTTAATAAAGCCAGAGGAAAAGAATACAAATAGAGTAGTAAAACTCAAATTTATTACTAAATAAATCATTGGTGGTTTTATCTCTTGCAGAAACAACTGGAGAATTGCCTAGAAGGGATGAGAATGTCAGACACTTCTCTGCTGGCCCTGGAAAGCAGCTGTGTGGGACAGACAGAATAACAAAATCATAGAATGGTTTGGGTTGGAAGGGACCTTAAAAGATCATCTACTTCCAGAATTCCTGCCATGGGCAGGGACACCTTCCACTAGACCACGTTGCTCAAAGCCAGGAATAAGGCATCTGCATATCCTCTGGGTAACCCATTCCACAGTTTCCAAAAGAAGGAAAATGTGTCAAAATCAACATGTCTGATGCAAGATGAAAATTTTCCAGTATCAACTAACTAAAAAAAGAGTTTCTAATTTGTCCTTTTCCCTATGTGGGGAGCTTATACCCATGCCAGTGTAACAATTTTATCAAAAACGGCCAAAAGTTCACTCTCTAAAGACAAATGGGAATTCACCTTGACAAAGCAAGTATTGAGTTCCATGTAATTCGTGCCTCAAAGGAGGCTTGACATATATTCAAGACTTTACAATTCTCCAACTCTCTCTTCTTGGAATTCCTTGTATAGTCAAGGATTTAGTTTACAAAAGAATAAACACCTTCTTATGGTAAATTCAACAAAACAAAAAATCTTTGGACTTGCCCTTGGTTGTATCAGAGTGAATGTGAAACAATCTTGCTGTATTCTGCAAGTTCCTTCCAACCAATAGAAAAAATAGAAGTCAGGCTCTGGAGCTCAGGACCCAGCCTGAGCTGGAAATGAGACAGATAAGTACTTTTAGCTCAAAAGAACAGTACCATATACTGACAATTCAATCACCTTCACTGACTTCCTTGAGTTGTCATTAGGCACCAAACGGTGCTTATTTTAGTACTGGTACGGACTGCTGTAAGACTCTTATGAGAAATTGCCCTTTTAATTTGTTTTATTTTGAAAGTTATAGTCCATAATGACAGGCCATTTTGCTCCTGCAGAAGCATAGAGCAGAGGCACTTCTTTTATTGTGAACTTTCTTTTTTCTCTTTCTGGCAAGCATCCTAGATTTCGTAATTTAATATTCCTGCCAAAAGCACTGGAAACATTTGAGAGGATCCTCATGGGATTGAGGACAAACTGTGGATTACATTCCTGGCATTGTACTCCACTGGAAGGCATAATTTTTCATGCTATCCCTGAATATTTGTGAGCTAACCAAATAAGAATACAGCAGAATTAAGAGTAATTTGATGTTGTTTTACTCTTTCGTTTCAAACCATCCCAGTGTCTAATGCACTTCTGCTCTTCGTCTAGGGCATGCACTTAGGTCAAGCAGATGTGTTTATGCTGATTAAACTTGCATGTTAACAAAGTGAGAGCAGGTTGTGGTGTGGCTGAGGACACGACTTTCGCCTTTTTTCCCTGCACACTAGAAAATGTGAACTCAGTCGTGAATCCTGCTCCCCCTTCTCAGATTTTGGGGGTCAGTGACATAAGGACAGCCACAGTGAATCAGACCAAACCTATAAAAAGCCAGGCTCCTTCCCCTGATAGTGGCTATAATGGGTACTTTGAAAAAGAGTAAAAAAATGGGGTAGGATTGCCTATTCTTCCAATACACCCTAGTGAGATCTGCTAATTCACCGTTTAGGGACAGCCAGAGCCAGAAGATCATTTTGCATCTGTGCATTTAAAAGCATTTCCGCGACTTTCTTAGTTCCTTTTTAAAGATCATTTGCACCCCCGGTCTCTTTAACATCCTGTGCCTCTCTGTCTCAGTTTATTTCAATTGTGCTGTGAAAAAAGAACTGGCCTTTGCTTGGTTTAAGCCTGCTTCTGTTAATTTCTGACTTCTTTTTCTGTGCTAGAATAATACCCTCCCTAATCACCCAGAGACCATATGCTGAATACCAGGTCAGTGGCAGCAGAACCACTATCAGCAGTGTATGTCCCACAATCCTCTGTGGGGCAGGGGCTCGATTTGCAAGGATGAAAAATTTAGAGACAAAAGTAGGAACTTAAAGATAAAACTTACGTTTTATCTTTTGCCATCACCATACCCACAGTATGGAGAAAACTTTCAGAAAAAGAATTGCATTGAATCTCAGCAGTTTCTGAACTCACTAAATAACAACCAAACCCTTCAGGTATCCAGTAGGTCTCCCTTGCAGAATAAGCCCAGGGTTTTGTACTTTAAATAAAGAAATTGCTCAAACTAATGAGTGACAGCTGTTAGAGTTCACCTTCCAGTACTTCCAGAAGGGCTGGAAAACATGCTAGAGGAAAACATTTTTCAAGATCCAAAGATCTCAGCATTAAACAAATCAATCAAATATATCAAAGTGTTCAATGCAAGCTGTAACCTGCTACCTGAGTTTATGGAGAACTCTTCAAAAATTATACAGAAAAGTATACAGCAAGAGTTAAAACATACAGAACTGTGAATGGTTAAGTAATATGTCTTTTACAAGTGTAATTGAAATAATTAAGTTTCAGATAACATTGGCTTCAAATTAGCATGAAATCAGTCAGTTTAAAAATTACAAGAATTAAAGAACCTTTCCCATTTTCTATATTGTGAGATTATTCTTCAAGAAAGGTGTCTGCTCTCTAAAATGTTCTTGCTTTCATGAAGCCCTCGAAGTCATTCAGTAGTAATATCACTTATAATCCTGTGACAAAGCTGCCATGAAAACGTAACAGGAATGAGTCAATATGTTTTAGAACAGTATTTTCCACAATTCCACAGTCTTAACAGAGCGTATTAACACTGATATAGGGTTTGAATTAGCTAGAGAAATGTTACAGCACTATTAAAAATAACCCGCTTTTCTGTTACATTGGACAGTTCAAATAATGCTGCACAAGTTTACAGAACTTGATGCGCAGTTCTGAGAAAGCTGAATATTGTATGTGCAATGTCTCTTCTCATAGCTGAATATAACAAAACAGATCACAGTGAGAGAGGGGTCACACTGATACCAGGGTGAGGCAATGGAAGAGCTATTCAGCTAACACACCATGCCTGTACCCTCCATGTTCCACACTCAGCAGATGAAGCCCTTTACCTGTTCAAGATAGAGACTTTAAAAACTAACGGATTAAAGTCTGCTTTAAAATCTAATTTTTTACTGTGCAACTCATCTTTATCACCTAAGAGACAGCCTACCTTAAGAATAAACAGAAGCAGGTGGGGCTCCATGGCCCTTTTTTAAAAATAAAGTCATCCTCTTACTTCTTCTTTGGATAGGTGAAAAGATAATTTCTCCAAGGCCTCTTGTTAAGAAATTTAGAGGGAGATAGAGTTTCTCCAGGAAGCAGGCACCATGCTCCTGTGACAGGTCATATCTCACATTAGTTGAGAATGAGGAAATCCAGAAGAGAGAAAAAGTTTGAAATTTGTGGGGAGGAAAGGTTGCAGGAGTGTTACACAAGAATGAGTAGAAAACTCATGAAAAGCTCTCTCATGAAAAGTAGTCTCAGGAGAGCAACTATAAGGACTTACGTTACCAGAAGACACAGGATCCTTGGGGAAAACCAGTGATGGGCATGTGACAGTCTTGCCATGGGTTTTCAAGGCAGTTTTGAAGAACGGGGGAGGAAAGGCTTCGGGACAGGGCTCTAGGGTTTTTTCACGCTGAAAAAGAATGAAACAGAAGTATCCAGAAGGGGGAGATAATGCAGTGCTAAGATCCAGTGTTGTCTAGGACACTCCATTTCATTTAAAAGCTGAAAAGACAATGAAATCACACAGAACTCATGACAAGGAATGCCCTGGCAAGAAGGCCAATTTTTATAGATAGTCAGAAAAAAGGAAGGCTAATGCTGAGATGGTGCAGGTACCCTGCAACATCCTACATCTTATCAGTGTTTTTAAGATGTCTGGTAGGGAGATGTACGAAGTTCCTGATAGTCTCTACTATCAGTTAGAATTTGACTCTATGTTTTTCAATGCACTAACTCAAATTCATTTTGGTCCTTGCAACTCACACTAGCCAGCAGGGCTCCCTTGCAGGGGTTCAGCACACTTTGGAAAGCTAACTTTTAACTACCTTTTAGTAGTGTCCAAACAAACTGTCCCAACTTTTCCCCAGAACCTTCTGCTCCCTGCCTCTGCCTTCTGCTCTCCTCAAAGTACCCCCATCTGTAAGGGGCTTGCTCCACTTCTCCACTCTAGCCCAGTCCCTAGCACTCCTGCCCAGACTTGTCTCTACAGTCCTCAGGCTCATCTCTGATGTGATATTTCCGCTTTGGTGACATTGCCCTGTGCACAGGCCTAAACCAGTGTGAAGTGAAAGATTAGAAAATTCAGGCAATGAAGGAAGTGAAAGCTGTAATTCAGAAGATGGTGATTCATTTTAGGCAAGACTGCAATCTGAGTGTTGCCAAGACTTTTGCCAACTGGCCTTTTAAGGTGCTTCTTTTCAAACCAGACACAAGAACAAGCAGTAACAAAACACTGTTCTTTGTTTTTTAGAGTTTTGAGAGAAGAAAAACTGCTGAAGGCAGTGTGTTAATTTAGGAATTCACTAGCCTGATGATGAAGATTCAGGATGAGAAACACATATATTTTCATGGGTAAGCAGTGTGTTCCTGACACATCCTTTGCATGAGGGGACAGTGGTCACCATACAAGGAGTTAAAGGGTTAAGATTCTCCACCCTGGTGCAGAGATGGGCCTGATGGCATGGATAGGAAAAACTCTTCACTGTCTCTTCAGACATTTAAGAATGAGCCATCAATGATGCTAAGAGAAGCTGTTTTCTAGGCAAGCTCTACAGACCACAATGCTCCTTGCCTGAGGATTTTCTAGCTGCAGAAAATTCTCAAGAGAGACTGAACAAGCATTTAGAAGAGATTTCTGTTGACAGTCACTAACTAGATCAATCACACCAATTTCAGGAAATCCCCGAAGTGAAAACATGCGTAGTCTGGGAACGTGTCTGGCTGTATTATTATGCCTTATTCTTCTACTTCCTGGGCATCTTGCTTTTGGATTTGGCTTGTTTTTAGTCAGGTCAGATAGTTAGATCTGGTAATTGAGTAATAGCCATGGCAAAACCTGTAGTTATAACTTCTATGAACTAACAGGAGGAACTAACTATGAACTAACTATGAAGAAAGAGTTGTCTCTTACTTTATAGCAAATAATGGATTAAGCAGGCTTTATTGTTAGTTTTCTGGAGGCAATGGAGGAAAAACAGCTTCTCTTCTTTTCTGTAAAATTTCTGACCTTTTCCCTGAAGTACAGTGTAAGGGTCAGATAAAGATGGTGCATTAAGCCTACAGTTCTATCACAGGGTAAATGAGTCCCACCACACCAGGTTAAAAATGCCTAAGCCAGGGACCATCATGAGTCCCAAACTGCCAGCTTTAAAACGACCACAGAAACCCTCCTATGTACTGTCCACAATTCTTAACATTGGTCACCTTGTCAGCAAGAGTGAGCATAGCACATTTTTCCATGGAAATTGCTTTTCTGTCCTAAAGCCCCGTTTTGATTCTCAACATATGCATCACAACCCTCCCTGCCTCTAGTCTTCCTGATAATCCTGTGGTGGGTGGTGGCACCAATACAGCTACTTTCTTCTGAAGATTTCTATTTCAATAACTGTAATTGTTTTTTAAAAAAACCCTGCAGAATACTATATGATGTTCATTTATATGTATCTTACAGAAATCTGAGGGCAAGTGCAGTGTGAGAGGTTTTCTCATTCAAAAATCTTGAAAACTGCAGCAAGGCCTACAAAAGAAATTTATAAAGTGTTGGTGTGAATATGGTTTAGTCCAGTTGATTAAAGATGAACTAGAAACTAATGACACAGCTTTCATTGTGCTCCCTCGTCTTACACCAGAAAAGGTTATGGACCCACAAAATACTAAAGACAGCTCTTTTAACTCAAGTTGTTGACATTACCACAGAGAAAAATTTTAGCATCTCTCTCGCAAGAGTGAGAAAGGTCTCATTTTACACCGCAATAAAATGTGTTGTTCTTTCTGACACCCTTAGAATCAGGGCTTCTTGATGGACATTACTGAACTTAGGGGAGAATAAGCACATGATTTCAAATCTACAAATTTGAAGTTCAATTCTGTAGTTGTGCAATAGCTTTTCAAAGACTATAAATCTCCAGCTCCATAGAGCTGCCTAGAGAGTAAATAAGTTTCAATTACCCTACCGCAATGTATGTCTGTTACTCAGAAATAGATGCAGACACAAGTCTCTTAAGATTTGTGAGTTAACTCAGCTAGTCCTTTAGCTTAACCATAAAAAATGTATCTATTACTCCAGGGAGGACTGAAGGGTATGTATTTTGGCTTCTGGATGGACTTTCATAACAATAAACGTTACATTTAGTGTGCATAAACAGCTATAGTGGCTGCAAAAAAAAAAAAAAGTAACACTAGGGCAGGGGAGTAATGTTTGACCTGGATCTCAGTACAAGAAAAGAATTCTTGCCAACAGATCACTTCTGCCCTTTCTTTCCCTTTCCTTGGAAACCTGGGAGACAGGTCATGCCTTGGCTTTTTAGCCAGGATGAAGTCACATATGCAATAGCGGAAAATTAGGGAAAATTCCTAATGTTTTATGAAGATGGTGCCATGTGACTGCAAATCTGAAGGCAGAGCTCAAGGAATGGCACAGAGGAAGTGGGAAAACAATGGATCTCATCGCAGGGAAGATGAAGCACCTGACCTGGAGTGCTGGTACATTTCCAGGGGAGACTGCAGACAGGTATATTTTGGGGCCTGTTAGTGGAAACCTCTATATTTCACTTCTCTTTTATTAACTATGCAGAGGTGATCAGTCAACAGTGGAAGAAAGCTTTTAGTAAGGTACTGTATAACTCCTCTTACCTTCCAGGAGGTAGCTTGAAGGAATTTCAGAAGCTGCTTGTTCTGTAGTTATCCTTTCCTTCCTTCATACACCCAGGAGAATCAATCCTGCATTAAAAAAAAGCAAAGAAAAAAAGGAGGATTCCTATGAATCAGCCGTCCAGACAAATTACTGAGATGACAGATGCAGAAGGAAAGGTTTTCATCTTCCTTTTATAACCTTCACATTACCTACTGTTCAGCTCAGTCACCAAAGCTTTCACTTCTCTCACTGTTATCATACTGAGATAATAACTTAATTCAACTTGTACTGTCATGCAAAACCTTTGAGATGACCTCTGTTAAACAAGAGTACTTGTCTAACTGCAAGCCCTCAAAATCTTTTTGGAGTCACAATCAATGCTTTGTGTGATAAACTGGATGAAAATGGCTCTTTTAACTTCAGACGTAAAAGAAATGCCAACTTGATGGGGAGTTTTTCTGTTCTCAACACATCTTTTTCTTCCTATTTTCTGATAAGCAACTGTATTCATTTAGTATTCAAAATAAAAGTATCAGTCTCAGTGAAAGCATATGCCTGCCTCAGTCTGAATCAGACCAGACCATGCTTTGCTACCTCAGAACATGCAGTGTCTCTTATTCTTCTGTTAATATAGTTTAAATGTTAAATGGAGGGCCTCATTTAAAAAAAAAAAAAGAAAAAAAGCAAACCAAGGTAAACAGCACTTAAAATCAAGCAGCAGCAGAGAAGCTTCAGAGCTCTCTTCAAAATATAGGAAAAACAACAAAAAAGAAGAAATGAAATAAAAAGTATTCTTCATAGGCGGTCACCTTACATAAAACTGTAAATAGAAGTCCAGTCCTTCAAATCTGCTTGAAATCACTGTAGCCCTACAACCTTCTTTAGAATCACACTCACTTGCACCAGTAGAGGTTTTGGCTACAAAGCAAATCTAAATGGCTTTGCTGTCACTGAAAACAAAACCTACCACAAGACCCTCACTACACAACACATAAAAAGGTATGACAATGGATGACACACTAAGAGACACAATATTCCTTAGTCAGACTTTTAAAACTGACACAGAGGTTTCAAGGGAGGTCAAGACCTCGGAATTTCACCTTGCCATCTAAAAAAGCACAAGGTGTATTTCCTCAGATTCAGTTCTTGTTCAGGTAAATGCAAGACCAGTTCCAGGTTTTCCTTTTGGCCCTAAGCTAAACTCTGAGTGCCTTTTCCCTCTTCCACAGAGGGAATTTAGTATTTCCACAGAAAGGCCCACCCTACACAGCATCTCTGTGCACTGAAAATGCATATCAAAATGCAAGCTGTCATTTTCTTGCCTCTTATCACTGCTGAGCATCTCTCACACATCAGTACTTGGCTGACGTTTCAGCCTTAACGTTCTTCCAGAGAGGAGGTCCTCACAAGGAGCTCATGTGAGAGGATTCAGCACAGAAACAGCGTTAAGTGTTTTACACTCTGTAACTCCTCCTCACCACCGAGAGTGAAACCTGACCAGGCTTCTGCATCCAGCCTGAGAAATCCTAGTCTGTGAAGCAGTCATGCTTCTAAGCTTCAGCAGCAAGAGCAACCGGCGATGTGGTTGCAGCAAAGGAAATTCTCAACAGATTCTTCCCGGTGGGGGTGGTGGAGTGCTGAGGCAGGAGCCGAGGAACGAGGTTTTCTAACTGCAGCTGGAAAAGGAAGGCCTTGCACAACTTCATCCAGGCTGGGAACGGTGAACCCCTGGGGTTGGACTAAAAACCTCCAGAGGTCCCATCCAGCTGAATTACCAGATGTTATCAATCAAAGATTGCATTCAACCTAGTAGAGAAAAAAAACCACCAACACATTAAATCATCATGAATGTATTTTACATATCTTGGCCCCAATATTTTTTTTTGGTTGTTGTTTTTTGTTTTTAATAATGTCTAAAAAAAAAAAAAACACTGAAAGAGCAGAGCTTTACTACAGTAAATAGCTTGGAAGGGCACTACCATCTTAGAGGTTTTGGCTGCTCTATCAGCTCTTTCCACAGTTCTTTATCCAGGGCTAGAAGTGATAGCTCAGTTTCTTCCTGAATTGGATCTACTGGATTTATCTAAACGTTTGCGTGATAAACAGTATGCATTGTGCACTTCCAAGATATTTACAAGCCCCAGACCTCTCTTAACACATTCCTGTCTTCACCCCTACCTCCAGTGGGTCGGGTTTCCGGGCTCATCAGGGATCCTGTTCTCCAGCTGATGGCAGAAGAGAGCCGAGCTCAGAAGAGACAAGCTCAGATATCTTGCGTTCCTCGTTGCAGAGCTTCAGCAGCTTCACAGCATCCTCTACTGCCAAAGAACAGAATCAGATCAGAAATGAGAACGTGAACTATGCCTTCGAGCAAACGTTATTACTTTATACACACAGACACTCTCCCCCCCAAAATACTCTGCAGTGACAAGGAGCAGATAATGAAGCTCAGATCCATAATACGGATTAATCCCCACACTTTCCACAGAGCCATCCTTGAAACTGATCTATGCTTGGGTACTACAGGTGCAAATCAGTCCTGAAATACTAGATCATAGTTTCCAAGGAACAGTCCCATACCAAAGTGCAGTCTTTGCAGGGCTGAGCCATTTTGGTGCTATGCAGTACATTTCAACATCTGGCTCTACATAGACCTTCTCTTTATTATTCTGAATTCTTATTTTCACAGAATCACAGCTGGGTAGGTTGGAAGGGACCACAGTGGATCATCTGGTCCAACCTCCCTGCTCAAGCAGGGCCATGCCATAGTACATGGCAGGGG